>QEWY01003545.1:0-356114 GCA_006503575.1 Baylisascaris schroederi
TCTTCAAATAAAATTTTTTAAAATTTTCGAGAACGACTCAAAATTCGTAGAGTTACATCTCTATGAACAACACACTGTTAATTCTGGGTGACCCTGTATTATCTACTTAGAAACGAGGTATGACCAAAAATTGATTTTCCGGCTCCCGAACGGATATCTCTACCGGATCGCTGAATATACATAAATTTTCTTCATCAGCACGTCCAAACTGGAGTTCCCGAGAGGCACTGCAAAAATCTGGCGAAAAGATCCAAAAATGGCAAAATAATAAAGGATTCCGGATTGATTTTCGTATAATTTGAAGAAATTTCGGAAAAATTTTCATATTTAGGATTTTTTACGCAAATCCACACCCACTTCCCATGATGGCCCACGTTGCCGCCCAAAGACTCCAGAACGAACATCCAAAATCCAACGAACCAACAAGAAGATATGACCGAAAACGCTTAAGTATGAAAATCGCATTTCTACCTGAATGACTCAACCGCCAGCAGGAAAACATCCACCAAATTTTGTAGGTCTCGAAAACACTACCACGCAATGAGACTCAAAAAATAATCACACTCCTACATCAACCCGTATGGCCAAAAACGTTAGTTAAATCGCAAAATAATTAGTAAATTTGACCACAACTTTACAAGAAAGCAGAAAAACTGTGCTTATGATGCTAGAGAGCAACAAGAAATATTTTCTAAATGGGTACATCGAAAGCGTTGTTAAAATCTTTGGTGAATAGCTCGCCAAAATATTTTACCAAAACATTCGACGGTTCCTCTTGCATAAATAGCTTCAATTTCATCTATTAAATCCTTCAAACATTTTAGGATAAGACAATCGATCGCTGATAAGTTCCTTGACAATTTCAAAACATTCTCACAACCACCAGTGATAAACATCGTTATTAGTGCTTTATGGGCGAACACGATGAGATGTTACCAACTGCATTAGCACGAACGACGAAGGGAAGAAAAAAGGAGGAATGTCAGCTCAATATTTTCCTGATGACTTTAGAGATTTACCCATACACAGGTATGCTTTGAAAAATTGTACGATTTTTGATTTCAGGCCAAAACCAAATCTCGAAAAGTTTGATCAAGTGCTTTCCATCTCCTTGATCCGCTATTTCAGGCCAACAGTTGTAGCGTTTCTCAAGCCTCAGCGACTTCCATCGAAGCAAACAGCAAAGAATTCTTACGTACCAAATATTAGCACGTCTACGCTTTACAGAAGTGAGATTCCTCTCATTACTATATTCAATCATTTCAATAACATTTACTCTCTCGTAAAAGAAAAATTCTCGAACCGTAGAAATTCTCAACGCGAAGAAGCATTTGTAAATTTGTGAAGTAGAGGAAAACTTACCGAAAGATAGTTAAGATAGATTGAGGCTTTACTCGAGACAAAATCGAGCATTCCGTCACGATTCAACACAAAGAAGAATCCATCAAACGAATCGAGCACTGTTGCCGCTGAGTCACGCAATGATTGTGCCACACTTTCGATGGTACCTCCTGCATAAACTATCACCATAAAAACCTTAGTTGTAACATTTACGCTTGACCTAAGAGTATTTGTGATTGAGATGTCGTTGCTAGAACAGACATAAAATTCACTACCTATTAATTCATGTAGTTCTTTCGCTGAATGGATTGAATAGGCCTCAGAGTTTAGCAATATTGATTTCAATTTTTCAAGAAACCCTTACTGAACTTCAACTGTTCACCTCTTATTTAGTCGATAATTGAATCAAACATAATAGCCTATTAGGTATGTTCTAGTCATCCTAAAATGCAATTATGCCGGTAAAAAATTATCGCTGAACATCGAATAATCAATCCCTTCGAAATAGCAAGCAAAAACATCACCTTGAACTTCAGTGAAACCTCTTCCTCATTAATAACCATCGCATTCCATTTTTAAAACCGAAAAAAAAAATCTAGCGCCATATCTTTATTGCTATATCTTTTAAAGCCGAGAACACATGAACTTATATATTGTTGTTCTATATTGTTAAAGAAAATAGCACAACAGATGAACATTGATCTTTCTCTCTCGCTCTCTGCTACAATAAAACATTCTCTGCAACAGTGTAGTTTCTATAGCTCCTGAGCTTACAAGTTCATGAAACGGTTCGACAAACCTTCAAATGCGATTTCCGTTAAGATCTCATTAAGGCAGTGAAGTTGTGCTGTGTGAACACTCCATTCCTAGAGCATTACGCAACAATGCGCCAATTGTGGAACCAATTGAGGGAATATTCGATACAGCCTTTTTAGCATGCGAGTCGGCACTTGCTAACTGTTACTTTTCATAACGATATATCTTGCCTACAAATTCTGTCACGACAACCTTTTTGGGTGGCCAGCTAAAAGTATGGGATCGACGGTCGAATCGCAGACAACGAATGCCTCATAATGAATAGGCACTTGTAAATGCATAATAGAATTCATTTGGAAAAACGTGTAAAATGGCAGACAGAAATGCGGAAAAATTCATCGAGCGATGCTGTCTAAATAAACTTACCTACTGGGTGCGTTTCATTAAGCAAACATTAGCAAGGTGCCTAAAAAACTATCAAACGATAAAAGCTTGCATGGTACTCTGTTCCGCAGAAATAGTATTGCTGATATGCTACAAAAGTTTTACAACAAAAAAAGCTTTACCCGATATCGTCCGAAGAGCGAATATACTTGCCAGTAAACGTAATTGTTGAAAGTATGAGGATAATAGGTGATCATTAATCTCCAGCACATTCTAGCATTAAATTGATTTCGATGTCGTACAGATACGAGCGAAGGTTCGGGAAACTTTAGAAAGTTGAGTACGACGGATAGTATGTAAGACACTTTTATATAAATCACAAGTTATACCGCTATGTAAATTTCTTCATGAAACATTCATTGTCGCAAAGTGTTTCTATACTGCTTCAAAGAATAGCTAGGAAAACTTTTCCAAGCATCTGGCACAATGAGCTCATTCCAAAAAAAGTGCTGCTGCGTAAACGATTGGTATGATTGCCGAGCAACTCCGGCGCCTAGGAAACCCAAAATTCAGATTATGGCACCGAAAGGAGTTGACTTCTGCTAACCCTGGCTCCAGAAAAAAGAGGAGGGCCAACTATCTTAATCTAACTCCTCTCACAGCAAGGAATCGATCCTTGAAAACGATTCCTTTGTGAATTTGCTGTCGGGATTTCAAAACAATAGCCACTGTAGATGTGAATGACTAGAGAACATTACAAGACCAACAAGAACATAGAAAAAATCCCAATCGTACTCAAGAAACTCTTGTTTATAGCTTCTTAAACACTTGATGAAAAGTAGCAGTCTTCTGAGTCGAAGTTTCCGCAATGCCGCATCTCATTGATCTTGGTTCTGGTTTCCCATAAAGAAAATACAGGAATGATTTCACTCAGTCGTTATGCATGAAAGTAGCTTCACATTTTTATATTGCCATGGAAGTGGAAGAAAGAGCGCAACAATGACCAAGCAACTAGATGTTGCAGCCACAAAAGAGCAACCTAACATGGAAAAACCGGAACTGTGGAAATATTTGCTCGGACAAGAATATATTTGCCCTAGAATTTTACGACGCTATGAATTGTACTGTCCATAAACAATGACCAGAAGACTTCAAGAAAGGCAGAACAATTCGTAAGAAACGTTACTGAAGTCACAACAAATACTGTGATTACAGAATGAAGTGATCCACTGTTTCAAAGTTAGTTCTAGATGCATTATTGTAGCAGTAGTCCGCTACCATCACCTTCGGCATAGTACAGTATCCGCGAGATTCACGACCCCATTTCAACAGTTACGGTAATTCGAGAAGCTGAACAATCCTTCCATGCTCTACATTAACATTCTTTTGCATTCAACGATAATATAACAACGGACAAATTTTGAAACATAAAACCGACCCTCACTTGTGCTGGTTTTCGAAATCAGTGATAATGAAAGATCGACTCCTCAGAGTCAACTTCTGGAGTCGCCCACAGTTGTTTATATCTACGTACCACAAAAGTCACAACATTCCAAATGTTTATAGATAAAAGCGGAAGTGAACAATACAAATGCGCCACATAAGTAAATAGCAATAGTAAGCAAATAAAGACATTATGCGATTAGTTGCAGTCTGGGATAACTTCGATAACAATAAAACTAGGAGTGCTAATGAATAACTCTGAAATTGAAGGAAGGAAGAATGGTTATAAAAATCGAAGGAAAGAATGTTCAATGAAATGACATGAAGACACCTATGGAAAGTCAAGAAAAGAAAAAACAAAAACAGCAAAAAGTGAATAAAATGAAGGCGACTCAGATTATCGACGAAATTAATATTTTCTGATTCCGAAACCAACTCCAAAGCTTAGACGATTCGCAAGAAAAAGGGGATGCAATATTTATGACTCTGTGGACGGTATCACCTGAGGAAAGATTTTAAAGCTTTCAACCACAACCCAACAACCCTGGTCAAAATAGAGGATGGTCGCTAATCACTTCTCTGTCTTCATCTCCTCCTCCCCTCCCCTCCCTCCCATTTATCTGTGAGGAGAGGAAACTGAAAATAGAGAATGCATAGCGGTATCTTTAAACTTAAAGGAATGTTAGAATGGTAGCTGGCGAGGGAGACGGGATGCGGAGCACGGAGCTCAATTTGGCCTCGCACAAAAAACGTGGAAAAACCCTCACGGCTTTTCAGGCACTTAGACCAATCGTCTCCACCTTCAAACGATGTCCTAGTTTTGTGGCGCTAAATCGGAGCATTCGACAGAAACAACTATGCAGTGAAGCATTTTGACGAGAGCTTCACCTCTGATATGCTTTCAGGGAATAAGAAGAGGACGTCCTAATCATATAATCAAACATGAATAATCAGTCCCTTAAAAAAATTGAGGTGGACTGATTTCGCAATCACTGATTCTGGTAATGAAAACAACGAAGTAACGAGTGGTTATATGAAATTCCTCCTAAGTTGCATTAGCAATTTAAATAAATGAATGAAACATTATGCACACACCGAATTCAACAGCATTACACATCACAAACTCAACAACCTCTCCAAGAGGCTTTTAAATAAGAATGCAAATGAACTTACTATTATCAACACGAAAATTTCTCGCAGAACTTCTAAGCATAAATCGTCATAATAAGTCAAGAAATGGTACCGGTAACTGCAAGCACAGGCTACAATGAAAATTATTCCCGTTAAGAACGGCGCCAATCTGTCGACTGATGTTTACAGGAGGCCAATCTGCAAATCATGCCGTTGCAAAGCTATGGCAAACATAATAAGTTAAACTGCTAGAATATTCCAAAAGATCGATCTATTTTCTAAATAAGTATAGCTCTGAACAACATCATTCCTGACACAATGCATGGAAAAATCCTCCATGTAATCCTTGTCAACTGCCATGAATGACCACGTCAAAATTGAAATGGTCAGGCAAAAATTCTGCTGCCTACGTCATACAGAAAATTCACTGTCAGCTAAAAAGCGTTATTTTTAGCGCTCATCTCACATCCAACAGTCGTAGTATTCCAAATGTCTCTACATTAGTAGGTTCCTGTACCGAAATGTCCTGGATTGTTTGGCTTTCAAATGCCGCAAGTAGAAAGTCAAGAAATGAATTCACTTCGAACAAGTAGAGTTCCCACTTCGGAGGAAGGTATTAACGGCTCGGACTAATCATCTAACAGGAAATCAAGTGGGAAGTAAGCGCTTATCTCCTGCTTACTGTAACTATGGCCTATGGTATGGCAAAATAAATGGTACAAAATGAGATAGGATACCAAGAAGTCCCTCCCCCTTGTTCCTTGCAACGACAATGGAACAATCATCTCCCGCTCCAATAGGATCAAGTTTTAAGACAACAGCAACAACATTACGCCAGTCCTGTCAGCGTTTGTTGCGAAATGATGCTTGCACAACAAGAGACGTAGAAAAGATATATACGCTACAACGCAGAGTGGAAATTCTACGGCGTAGCAACACAGATAAGCTCGTATAACGTCATATAACCTATAAACGTAACAGCATAACACAATTCATATAGGTAATATAATCACGATTATGAACAGAGAGCAATAATGAGAGAACGCACAGTATGCGAGGTTTCCTTGTTGTAAGCAGATTTCCAACTCACAATGCCGCAACACCATCAGCGTTGAAATAATCCATATGTTCGTAATCGTCGATTTTGAATGACGACAAATTTGATTGGGCGATTACGATATCGTTTTTTATTGCCTCTTTTAAGTCATCTGTAGATTCACTCAATTAGATAAATAGAAGTTACGGAATGATTGAATTTAAACGAGAAGTTAATGCGGCTCAAAGTAGATAATCGGCTGTCACTGAGAAGTTGCTCTAATCTGAATTTCGATCGCACAAAACAAACAAACATGTGTGAAATCGCTGACGTTTCAAAACCAAGCCTAATGCGTATCTACGAAATGTTCGTTTCTCGTTCAACAAAGATTTTCCTCGACCAAAAACTTCCTCTTTCAACATTTTTCAATAACTTCAGACAAACTGTCCCGACTAGTGAAACTGTTTTTCTACAGACATGTATAATCCGCCAGTTAATATTACATTTAGATGCATATCAAGCAGAAATGCAAATGATTTTGCTTGATTTTTTGTGATAATCAAGCTAAGCAAGAAACAACACTAATGCTTATGTATGCACTTGGCTATTTCAACCAATTAATTACTCAGCAATTCTACAATAGTGACGTGACGATTAGAAATCACAACAAAAACTTCTATTACATTACACAAATCATAATAGCCATTCACAAAATTAGCAATACAACCACTTTCCACCTCCCTTTCCTCCTCCTCCTCCAAAAAAAATCCCAAACGAAGCCGCGCCTTTTGATTGCTATAAACCTGCGAATCCGCTAGAGTATTTCAAGTGATCAGTGAAAGAAAACTTGCCGAGTGAATTGAATGCCGCCATTGAGCGTAAATAACCAAGTGCAACAGCCCGCAAACTTGACCCGTAAAAATCTTCCGGAAAATTATGCAGAATATGTACCTCCTGCAATAAGAAAAAAGATGGTTAACCCTTATGCAGTCATATAAAGGAAGGAAGCACAAAAGATGACGCAACATCCTTTAGCACTAAATATTTCTAAACACAGAGATAACCATACATTTAAAAACCTTTCAACTAAAAAAACGAAACGCAAAAAAAGTTCCTAAGAACAGCACAACATAGGAGTTGAAATACAGCATCAGCGTTGAGATATGACTGCGCAAAATAAAGTAGCAGCTGATTTTTAAAGAAATAATATAAATGCACTGGAAATCACCATCAAAATGGTATTCTTCAATGTTCGCTGCATTTTTTCTAGATTTCATTCGCGATTTCCAGACACATTTCCAACCTTTTTGGGTAAACTCGCGGCTAGGGGAAGACACCAGTACTTGCAATCACAACTATTCCGTTCATTTTTCATTACATTTCGATGATCGGTATCATTAACGTTGTCGTTCGGCAACGATAAGATGAGAAGGTGAAGAAATTGAACGACTGGGCGAAACAATCGAGCAAACTGTTGCAAAATACGGGATATTTTCTGTGACAACAATATTTTCGGAATAAAAAATATATGCAAAAGCAATCATCACTCACATTTCAAATATACATATTTTGTTTTATATTTTGCCGGTGCAGTTTTCTTTCTTATTGTTTAAACAAAAAGACTCATTGGAATATACCACAAAAATAATGTTGCATTAAAAACTATCAACGACGTACAATTGTTTTCTTTTCGTTTTTAAAATGTGGATTCCATCCCACACTCATTACCATTCCATGGAGTTTGCCTCCGTCCACTTGCGCTAATCCATAAAACACTCCACATGGAAAGTCAGAAGGCAATCGTGCGATCGCTCCATCGTCCAAATTTGCTTTAAAACGATTTTGGTTAAATCAACGATGCCCATATATGCAATCCATGCTTTCGTTGCTTTACATAAACCACCACGGCTCTCCCTGTCCCTCTCCCCTCACCCCCCCCCACCCCCCCCCCCCCCCCCCCCCCCAAAAAAAAAACCTGAGTTCCACCTGGACTGGATCACATTTAACAGCCTCAAAATAACTCACAGGAATCTGAGTGACAAAACGCCAAGGGTGATGTTTAGACGCATTTTCTAGCTCTCCTCCCTTTCCTGTGCTCAATTAAATCGAAATTTAGGGCTAAATAGGGCTCAAGTAAAATGCATTACAGTCGCTAAATCATTAACAACTGCAATAAGTACAAGTTTTAAGGTCTGAAAGAGGAAAGAGCGAAAGAGCCTAAACAAGTTTTCCTCATTAAATGCTTAATAAACCGCGAAATAATGTTAAACTAAGGATGAGAGAAACAAAGAAAATGAAGTATTATTAAACTGTATTACCAGTAGGGCAACCAAGTTGCTTTCCGCCACGTCCAAAACCAGTGACAACACGACCACTAAAATAGTAAGGAAACCGACCCATAGGCGCCACTGCAAACGCTTAAATAAAAGCAACCCTCGACGTACAACAGCAAAAAATGTGCCGTCGTCGCTGACGAATTATAAAAGCATTCAGAAAAAAAATCACCGTCTTAAAGGTTCAATAATAGTCAGCGCTTCATTGCTGTGAGAAATAAGATTAAGATATTTACGTCAGCAAACTGAAGGTAACATTGCACTTCAAGCGGGTCAAACATAAGCAGTAGTAGTAGTAGAATCAATACTAAAATTGCAAAAATGAAGAAAGCTACGATAAGCAATAGTATACCTCGATAAAAGCATTAAAGGTATATTCCCGTCAATTTGATAAGCTTTTCCCTCTCCATTACTGCTAAAATTAAACCAAACGTATGCTAAATGTTGAAAATGGCATAACACTATTTTTTGTTCATGCATAGCTAAAGCAAAGAAACAAATGAAAAAAGCTGGCACTGTTGTGCCGGAAAGCTAAAGAACCAAATGAAGGATCGTATTTTATAAATTAGTAAAAAAAAAAAATTGCTCACAACTTTAAATAGCATATGCCGAATGCTATGCCTGGTTAATGGGTCGTATTTAAAGCAAAGCTATGCAAACGATGATAAATCATATTCATCATTGACGCACCCCCGTAGTGGTGGTAGGTGCTGTGCCATTTGCGCCATGGTCAACTACATTGCGGTCATTCTCTTCGGACGTCCGCACGCTGACCAATTGATCGCGAATATCTGTGGCGCAAACATTCTCATCTAAAATATCGACATCTGTCTAATTCATCAGATGCGTTTTTAGAGATCTTTTTGTGCTTTGGCATCGGTAAGGAGAGGTAGGGGTGGGATAGGGAGCAGCCGTCTCCTGCGAAACGAAAAATTGGACAAACGAGAAGATCTCCCCAAAGAAAGTTACTTCTCAGTGTGGATGCCGTCAGACCGTTGCGAGGGAAAACTGGTCAGTAGCCGAATAGCTGAGATGTCAAATCACTAACGACTATCTATTAATGACCTGTACCCATTTGCAATTATCGGAAGTTTTAATATGCAGCAACTAGGCTTCCAAAACAAACTTGAATACCTTGGGAGTATAGGTCATCAAAACACAAAACAGGATGCACGAAAAGAAGTACCTACACAACGGAAATGAAATTGCCTTTGAGAAGGCTCGAGGTGGACATTTTCAGCTGCGAAAATAGACGGAAAAGATAGCACTAATAGTTCGCGTAGTTCACGAAGTTGTATGGGCTTGTTTCTGAGTGTCAGTATGGCCTAGTGGGCAGCCGACAAGAGATCAATGTCGTTCGAGTGCTTTCGCTATGAAGACTAGCAGAATCGCAAAGATATGCGCCGCAAGGAAAATTATCCAAGAGGTTGAGTGGGTGAAGATGTCCCAAATAAATGTTCAAGCGCTATTCACCCGCTCTGTGTTTCTCCCCGTTTTCTCAAGCTGTCTGCCGTTTTCAGCTTTTTCGTACAAAGAAGTTGGAAAAGCAGCCGAAAGCCATGATTCTATTTAATATTTCAGTAGTTTATGCTATTTTCTTCATTTATATATGTATAGAAGGCCATTCAATTTCTTAGACTATATGACCCTAGCTCGAAATTCATTCTGATCATAAAATCATCGATTTTCTTCTTCCGCGTGTTTCGGCCGCAATGGGTGACTAGACGTGCCAGGTGTATGCGCGTTCGTTTTCTCTTTCGTGCACCTGAGTTCGTTCAAAGTAAAAGGTGTTTTGCGTGATTTTTCCAGAGTGTTCTTGTTCCGTATCTTGCAGTTTAAAGCTTCAGCGTTGCCATGTAGGATGCCACAGAGCGACTTGAATTCGGTGAACAATTTAAGCGTTTCCTATCCAAGTGGGCAAGGGCAAAGAAAAGACGGCGACTGGTGCTTTAGTTATTTTGCATAGGGGATGGAGGTAGGATGAAGGCATTTGCTTAGGTGTTAAGCAAGGGCGGTTTTCCGGACGTTTTTTCCCTGAAGCAGACATCACCAAAGCCTGAGGCAAAAAAGACATGCAGAGGCGTAGAATCGATGAGACGTTGCGCCGTAGAGTAGTCGACAACGAGAAGGTGATCAACAATAGTAGCGATGAGGCATTTTGCGACTTCTTTTTATTATTGTTAGCTCATTTCTTGAGGCATCACTCTCAATCGCTTTTTGCTTCTGTCACTATTCCGCTTGAAGTAATTAAAGTTGTTAGCCGTCCCTATAAAACGCTTTCTTACACCTTTTATCTTCGTAATAGTAAATTATGTTGACGTCATTTCTATGGCATATGTGTAGGCGTTTTAAAAAAGAAAACAAATGGAGCTGTCATGAAATATTGGCTTGTGCTTGTGATCTCGCCTAACATCCCCTTGGATTGACCAACGCTTTGATCATAGTTTATGCTCTCTGCAACGTAAACGCTGACTCAGCGTATATCATCGTGATTCATGCTTCGTCTCTGCTATATGCTTTTTCGAGGGCACCGAGTGCACTAGCGTATCTGTTCATTTTCGTGACTTTCATGTTGCTTTTAGAAGTTGAGTTGAGTTAGCCTCGGAATTTTTGCAAGTTTTGTTTCTCCTCTCCTCCCCACCTCCCCCTACCCTCTTCTTTTAATCCCCTCTCCCTAGAAATACCATCAAACGATTGTCACACATTTTGATTCGATGTGCTAGTCTAAAAGATGGCGAAGTTTCCAAATGCTTGGCGTTTTTTGAACCTCATGATTTTGTCCAAACTTTGCGCTTGATTCTTTCAGTGATTGAGCTATGTGAAGTGATGTTGCCAGGATAATGCTGTGACAGTGAGTTAAAACTATTCCCTGTGAAAAATGCATGCAATCTACAATAGCCATGAACTGCCTAACTTGGCCTTTCGCCATAAATGAAATCTGCGAAGGTTATCATTTTCTCATGATTAATATTTGCGGAGGGGTTTATGCATCTCTATATTGAGGTTTATGCACCTGTATTTTGAGGTTTGTGCACCTCTGCTTTGATGTTTATGTATCTATGCATGCGTCAGCGTCTGCCGGAGATCCATTTCCTATACGATCCCTATGTTTTTGGTATACACATTCTTTTCCATACGTCGTTCCGTTGATGGGGTTACGAACATTATAAGACGACCTTCTTCACCTTGAATACAAGCCTTCCAAATTGAATGTAAGCCGCTGCCTTGCATTTATCCACACTGAGTGCTTGCCAACGAATTTGAGGTGTAGGTTACAGTGGAAAAATGTAGTCCCCACTGAATGCATGTATCCTCAATGAATTTCATTGGGCAAACACCCTCTCCGCACTCCCCCCTCTCCATTTTCTCCTTCCATTTTCCCCATCCTAAAACTTGTAAGCTCCATTAATCCCTGTTCTTCCGTCATAACACCAGCTCCCTTTGGAATACACATCCAGTTCAAAAGGTCAAGCCATAAGCCCCAGAACTTTTATCATTGAAGTACGCTGTATACATATTGAAGCATACTATGGCAGATGTGTATGTGCAGCACCAGAGTAATTTTATATAAATCATTTCTTAAAAGTTTTATAATGAGGGGAAAGGGATTTTTCTTTTTTTCCCAGTTTGGGCAGTTTCTGTTCAAGGGTTTCGGGGATGAAAGTCCATTAAAATTAGTACAGCAGTAGTCACGTGGAACTTCTTTGTTCTCCATTTCATTTTGTAATGGCTCTTCAATAGTTGAGATTACCAACCGATTGAAGGTAGTTCTCCCAATGTGGAGTTCGAGAACTGAGGGATGGCATGGCGCTGAAAGAGCCTACGAGTTGAGTTCACGCCAATATAATATTTTGATGTGTCGTTAGGTGGTTTACTTTTTCTGCGTTTTCTTTTGAGATAAGCGTCAGCTGAAATTTTTCATCGGCTTTGTTTTGTTTCAGCTTGGTGATGCGCCATCCTTAAGAGCGAATGCAATTGTGAAGTGCAACTATCGCAATTGAATTCTGCATCCTGTTTACATTTCGGCTTATAGCGTGAAAATGAGTATGCTTCAGCAGATACTCGATCAGGTAGATTCTGATTTATTCTTAATACCCGCTTGTACACTTCGTTTAATGTTGTTTTGATGGCGATTTCCTGCTATTTTAGATTTTACAATACGTAACGATGTATTAGGATGTCAGCAGATGTATAATTGAATGAAAACACAATATGCCATTCATGTTCCGTATTCAATGATTTGAGAGATACGTGCCAATTTGAGCAACGTGAAGTGACCGAATTAAAGTATTGAAGCGTTGCGAGTAATTTAATATCTGTTGGAGACAAAATGCGTAGTGAAGATGTTACTAAGATAGGGGAAATGAATTGAACGTATGGGAAATCATAAACCTTACTCTCTTTCTTGTTTGACTTTGTTCTAATTCCTTTTACGTAGTTCTAATGACACATTTATTTCTTCCTTTTAGTTTATATTTCATTTGCTTCGCTTCGCACCTCTTATAACAAAAAATAGAGCTAATTGTATTACAGATGTTCGTCGATCCAGAGATTCTGGATGCCCTGGATGAAGAACAAAAGCAGATTCTGTTCATAAAAATGCGAGAAGAGCAAGTGAAGAGATGGGAGGCATTCGATGAGAAATGTGAAAAGGAGGGCCCTCCACCGAGAAAGAAAAACGGCAACGATTCGCGTAGAATTAAGTAAGTATTATATTACGGTTACTGTTTGCAATAATTTCAGCAACTTGTTTAACTCAAATTTCTCTATGTTAAGCATTCTTTAGATGATTGTTCGAGAGGTGGCTTTGATCGTTGTGATCCAAATGAAGTTTAGAACATCATTTTCTTAGTGATAACTGTTCGTAGAGTTTTTACTTAATCGAATGGTTTCATTAATTACACTGATTACGCGTGAAACTTATATCGGCAAACGGCTAAGTATTATGCAACGGTAGAGTGGATTAAGTTGGGATTTAGCAGGATACTGGTTTGCGTTGATAGGGCTAGTTGTATTCCTGAAAACGACGTGGTGTTTTTCACGTACAAGGTCATGAATTTACAACCGGAGCCGATATTGCAACTTATGTGATCGTTCCATGGCTTGTGGTCCATTGTCATTTCAGTCCTTTTTCGTTACAGTCCTACAAAAAAAAGTTCCACAATGTTTAGTGCGCTTCTGTTGGGTTACTTTTACTGTTACCTGAACTTATTTATAGATGGCTGAGTGGATCGGATGGTAAAGTTTGGGTATGGGTGATGGGCGAGCACAAAGATGATTTAAGCCTAGAAGAGTTGATTGAAAAGAGAGACCTTGAAGAAGCGAGGAAGCTTGCGGAAAAGGAAATGCTCGAAAGTATAAGGTGAGTCTTTTCGAGTAGTTTACCGAAGTATAATCCTCTAAGAATCGAGGATCCCCTTCCATCCGCCTTTTTTCCTTATTACGAAAAGCTTTCAAATTTTATTAACTTCTTGGTACAACATTCTTTTTTTAGCCTGAGAATTACAGGAAACTTTTCGCAACCTGAAAGTTAGGGAGCTACGCCTCTATTGGTGAAACTGTTAAGAGTTACTGCGAAGTTTTTTTCTTTGTCAGGAAATTTCACTTGATCGCTTCAAAATCAACTCTCCGCTCCATCCTATTCGAAAAAATTTGTAAGTTCTATCTTACCTTCGATTTTTGCACCGTTGGAAAAGATCAGACTTTAGGATATGATTATTTGATATGTGATAGAAGGGTGTACTACCTCTTATCTCGCCAAAATTCCATGCAGGTATACTCGGAACAGTAATAGAAATCCGTTTAGGTACAATTTTGCGTATATAGAAAATATGACAACAATATTGTACATGATGATGCCGTTGTGCGATCTGTGAGTTTAATTTGCTTTCAAGAATGACGGAATTGGAGGATAACTCTCGACCATGCCTTTACCCGAACGAGGACGAGAGCACATTGAAGCAACAACTAAGCCGTATGGGAATGCACATGAATGACACCTCGGTGGATGGCAAAATAGCTCATGTAAGTGTCTAACTTTAAATTATCGTCTCTTCGTCTTTTGCACTCGCAAGTTGGACTGTGTTTCTGGCGCGAATTATATTCGTTCTATCGAATAGGGGCAAAAGCACGATTAGCGAGATGCATTGAGAACGTGCTTTGGTGGATATTTGCATTCGTTCATGCGAAAATAAGCGAAATAAAACAAAAATGATTGATGTGCTCAAAGGTCGTGCCATTTATATGTTCAAAGGTGATCCGCATGATAGCATGAAGATGATTAATGCGCAGTGAGTTCTTGCCAAAACAATGACGTTTATGTTGGAATCTGAAACGAGAGTAATGATGGTAAGGATACCATGACAACGATTTGCATCAACTTCAATTTATGCATATAGCAGACAATTTCGCATACTAAAATTGGTATGCTGCGTTGCCATGACAACCTTATTATTAACGCTTGAAAGGTGGTGATATTGAAGAAAGCAAACGATAGGAAGCGCAAGAAATAGATAGATGTGTGGAGATAATGAGTGAAAATGTTACCGGTGCCAAAATTAGTTCCAATGAAAATAACCGATGTTCCCTTTTTTCCAATTTGCGATAACGAATCTCTTCCAGCATTCATCACTGTGCATCTCCGTCAACATTTTCGATCTTCATAGAATATGAGTAGTCTGTTTTTGGTTTCTGCCTGATTCGTTTACTCTTTAATAAAGAAGTGGTGGCCGTCTGTAAGCGAGGGTTTGGGTTATCGTTAAGAGAAACTGGGTTATTTGTATCGTTTATTGATGTAAGTTCGAATTTTTTAATACTATTTGCATCTTTTTTCCAGTGGAATTTTGAATATTTTGTATTATTTGCGGCGATATATTCCTTCTAACTAGCCTCGCTGAGTGCCACAACATATTGTTAAATTCAGTAGCACTTTTTAAATAAACATGAAGTGGGAAGTCGGCTAATCAGTTTTGAACTGTTGAGGATAAACTGAACAAACGGCGTGCACAAAGACGGGGCATCTTGCATGATTATCGTGTCACTTTGCCTTTAAAATTTCGTAGTTTGTTCAGCAAAACGTTGGCGAATTTGGATCAATGAGATGTCAGAGAGAAGCGAGTTTTTTTGAAGGAGAAAGGAGAGAGGAAAAAAGAAGATTGCAGTCCTGTTTACAGGAGTTATAGGAGGAGGGCGGGGAGTGAGGGAGACTGTACGGAAATATTTGTGTCATTATACAGTTTGTCTCTCAGAGAGCGTTTTCTATGTCGGCCAGATTAGAATAGCTAATGGTGGATGATCTGTTGCCTCTACGCATGCACAGATTCTCAATAAATTGCTGGCCCATGGAACAAACAAAGAAATGTCAGTAAGTCGTGCATCGCAGCGTCAGACGAAAATATTTTTCGACATTTGTGATACTGTTTCACAGGATTGTTTCATTTGCATCATCATCTGTGATTAATTTGATTCGATTTTTTTAAAAAAACTATCAGGCGATGATGTCATTGATGAGCTTATCGCATTTCCTATGGAAGCTTGAATATAACTTAGGCTAACTAATGGGCCCAAGAAATTGCCTGATGAAAAAAAAAATTTTCCGCTTTTTTCACTGGATGTTTTGTTCTCTTGTTGCTTCCTTCTCTCCTTTCATTAAATTTTTGCATTCAGTTACGTTTCCAGCTGTGAATCGGGCTGCGAAGCGGAAGGATAGTAGGGGGAGATATTTTCATGTGTGGGCAATTAGGAACACAGTTTTTCAGAAACGCTTTCTAACTGTTTATTTTATTGTCAACGACAGTCGTTGATCGCTCTTAAATGTGTGCAGGATTCGATGTATGATGACACGGATATGGCGTTTGAAACATCAGCTGCGTCGGTTAGCGCCGCTTCCAGTGTCACATCTCCACTTGTGTCGAATCAGGCTGAAGACGCCTTCCGCGTTACTACCTGTGCTACTGCGCGGAATACCTCTCCCATTACGGTAGCATCTCAGAATGGTCGATCCCCAATTGAGAGTAGTCCTGCTGTAACAGAGGTGCTGACAAATAAGTCCGCACAAAACGCTCCCCCACCACCTCTTCCTGTCCGACCTCCACGATTGAAGCATGCTCTGAGGAAAGAGGCAAGCCCTGCACAGGTATTTTTGTGCATGCAGTGCTTCAATTGCTTCGTCTTCATCCACTTGTCCACTTCTACCAGACTGCACCTTATCATGCATTTGGTTTGAAATAACTCCGTAGAAAAAAAGGAACAGCATACCTCTTTTGATCAGCAAAAAAAGAATGCATCTTTCGATTTAGCAGGTAATTGGAACTCATACCGTAGTTGCAACAGTTGAGGTGATAGTTGAATTTTTAATCAAGTTGATGGAAGATAGTTCAATTCAATGTATAATCACAGATGAATCTAGGAACTTTATTTGGCCCAAAACCTGGTCAGTCGTTAATTTTCTGAAAAGCTGCAACGATATATCAGCACAGGGTAGCTTATATCCGCCTCAAGCTGAAATTAGAAATTCACTAATAAATTTGTGTTCAAGGAATCGACCTATGAAAATGGATGCTATTTTGGTCAGTTGTTCGCTAACTGTCCTCATGCTTAGGTGAACTGCATATTTAATCTGGCTAGCGATTATTTTGCTGGTTATTTGGAGGCCAGACGCAATCGAGAGTAATGCTTCATGAGGAGAAAAGTTGCGAAATCTGACGTATCCCCGCAGCATCATAATGTTGCCGCTGGCAGCATATTCTTCGTGATCCTCCATAACAAACAGAAATTTACATAAGGAGTAATATTTGCCTTTTTCTTCTCGGACGAACTAAATTTACCTTATAGTGCGTCTTTTCGTAAACCTTCGGCATATCCTTTTTGCTCTAGCAAATCATCAGATTATGCTCGACATTTTCTTTGATCACTTAACTCAACGAATCTTGCTTCATTTTGTGTTTTACCACTGTGAGTTATGCACCTAATCATTATGCATTGCCATACTTGGCGGCACTTTTGACTTGTGTTTTTTCATTGTGTTTAACAGTGTGTTGTGGATTTTTTTATAACTAACCGGACTGTGTGCTAACTTATCACTCATCATCACTGTTAATGCTATTGCATGTGATGATAAAGCTTATCAATTACGAATGCGCGATTGAAATTCACACATTTGCTACAACGTTCTTTCACTGTTCGGCCCACTAACGTGTTTGGAAAATTGAGAGTTGTGGGAATTTCAATCGTTAACTCATTGCTTTGCCCTATTTCCTCCTACTCCCATTCAAAATGCGCATTACATGAACAACGGTCGAGCAGAATTGCTGAGACGGGGATCTGATGTGGCGAGTCTATCGAATACTTGGTCGGGTGATGGAGCAGTATCACTTTATGTAATGTCCTATCGATTCTATATAATTACATTAATTGCGGCTTGTGAAATCAGTGATTTTACTAAAAGAGTATATATGAGTAGAAAAGTTGTTTGCGAAGGTGGTCTGTTTCTCATTTCAAATGTTTGGCGTTTTTAAGAGTTCTTTTAGTTCTCAGTTGAGCTTTAAGAATGATTTACAAGACCGACTCTCGAATTCTCGGGAGTTTTTGTCGACTTCATGGGTTCGAGTGTGAGCTGTGGGTGCAGATGACTTGAACTTTTGCCCCATTATAATTCGATGGGAATATAGTTTTGTGTCGCTTTTTTTCAATGCTTCTTAACCTGAACGGTGATTCAGTTTGCTGCTGTTTATATTCTTGGCTGATTGCAGAAAGCAGCCGCAGCTGCTGCCGGCCTAAGTGATGTGTCAAAATTGCGTATCGCATTGCCAAAACTGGAAGGCGAAGTGTTACCGCGTTCGATTCCCTCAGACATTTCGACGCCAACGATCGGCACGTCAGCCACAGTTGTCGTGAACACGAATTTATCAGTGAACGAGCCGTCACGTACACGTGGAGTGCCGGTGACGCAACCTGCATCCTTCAATCATGTCCCTTTTCGTGACGCCGAACCCGTACCGGGTGTTAGTGCGACTTCAGTAAGCTAAAGTTGATATGATGTTTGCAACCTTTTTCTTTTAAAAGATATCTAAATGAATGAATTTGATTAGGTATTTTAGATATTTTGTGACGAGTCAAACTTAACGTTGTTGATTTCTGCTGTTTTTTTTTCATACAAATGTGGCTCCTGCATTGGCTTCCGTTTTTGTTTTTCATTGTTGGCCCAAGAACGTTTAAGAGAGGATTTCTTTAATTGCTTGCTTATGATGTGTGTTGCAGCAATGGGAAAGTCTTCGAATAATCCATTTTATAATTACATGTAGGGTTTGTTGCAGAGCTTTTTCAATCCATTCACTCCAAACTGATTATGCTTACTTCAGAGAGACTCTCTCAAAATCGGAGATTCATGATTTGTTGTGAATTTGAGGGTCTTGCTGGTGACTCGGTTCAGGCCAGCGGAGTAGTTCCGTTACCGCAGACGAAAGCGTTTCCGTTGCCGGCGGGGCAGTTGCCTTCCGTCTCGAACGCACTCACCAATCATTCATGGGAGCAACGTTCGGCTACTCTTCCTGCTAGAGTCAATTTCATGGCTCCCCCTTACAATGTGAGAATGCGTACAAATGCAGGCACACGGCCATCGTTAACGGGTAATTCTGACTGGATGCATTTCATTTGATGCACTTCGTCTATTATGGCGCAGATATTAAACTGCTTTTTTAAATTGTAGCGTTAGCTAGGATTTACATACTGCGAGCTGACTTAAGTAGTACTATTGGAAAAGTTGCGCTGTATTCTCATTAGAACAGTAATAGTGATTGCTTATGGTTGTTGAAATAGCGTTCTGCTTGATTTAGTTTCAAAATCGTTTTTTTGATGGCTCATTACTACTCCTTCCTGTGTCTTTTTAGCCGAACTTCCGTATGTATGGATCTATGTTTATAATAAGTGTTCCTCACTAACATTCTTTTTAAAGAATTTAAGTACTCTTAGGTACCTCTCAGTGTTCCAGAGCTGCGTAAAAGGATAAGTACCTCTACCATTGGATTAGAGTTGCACCACCTCTTTCGATCCTAACAAGTTCAACTCGTGCCACTGTAAGGTGTATTTTTAAGTCCTTTTAAATGGCAGTGGATGTTGTAATTTCTTAGAGTGAAGCAACATAGCATTGAACTCTTTTTCAACTCTTGGTGCAAGGGGCGTGCTCCTTGAAATTTATATAACGCTACGAAACGTTCCGTCAATTTTGCTATGTTCCCTACCGTCGCAATTCAGGAAATTGTGGCAATCATGCAAGTTACCATTAAAATTACGGATATGTCTGAGCCATTGATTTCATAACTTTCAACTACTGCGATGAATTCATGGAAATTATGCTTTTTAGATGAGGATATAACAAAGCGTCAGTCGGAAATCTTCGAAATGATGAAGGAGAAGCACAAGAAGATCGTCAAAGAGGCTGAAATTGAAGCCGAACGAGTGAAGTTTGCGTGGGAGGAGCAAGGTTCTTGTTTGCTCTATTTGTTGGCCAGTTATTCACTTCATTTAGATGGCAGGACTTTGGCTCGTGTTGCATCTATATGTGTTTTTTTTTTCTGTTTTGCAACAAACAATACGATAGTGCAGATTGAGGATTTTACGGACGCATATTGCTCAGATGTTTTGCTCAATGAATTAGCATGTAAAGTATCTGTAAAGGTAAACAAGCATTCCTCACACTGTGATTAGGTTAAATGATGAGAAGCTGAAGAGAATTGTGTGATATTTCCTTCTCTTAAATTTTCCTCCCGTGATTCTTAAAATTTTTGATGACTGAAATAGTGTTCTAGTTGTGCGAAATTGTGTTTTTATAAATGAAGATTATGATTAACCGAAACACTTGACAGGAAAATTCTTTCATAGCTTTTGATCTAAAAACTTAGAATCTCGTGGGGAGTATGGGTCCTTTTCAAAAATTTTCAGCTTGAAGATCTTCCAACTTCAGTTATTTTTTTGCCTTAGGTCAACAGTTGAGCAATATACCTGCGCACTGTTTCCGTTAATTCTTGTCTAATATTGCTGACTGATTTCTTTAAATTGCCGTGATCTGTTTGCTTATTTCTTTAGGCTTGATCAGTTAAAACGGATGTACTGGTTTCAAATGTTATTGCAGAAAGAAAAGCACGAGAAGCAGAAGCACAAATACGGCAAATTGCACAGAAGGCGCGTGAACAGCATCGTCAGCAAAGCTTGCGAACGTCGACGTCGATCTTGCCCGCATTAAAAGATACAAAGGCTTCTTCTCTTCGTGAAGCTATGTAATTGTTTGTGTATTAGTGTTTAGGAAGTTTGCATTCTGTGTAGGTGTATCGCTTTGAGTGAATGTTTCTGATAGATATGCCTTGGGAAGCTTATTGATGGATTGAATCAATGCAGAATGAGGAAGGGTAAGGCACCAAATTGATGATTTTCATACATAGGAAGCAGTCTTTATCTTTCATGGTCTTAGGTTTCGTCGCGAATGACTCGACTGTTCAGTGCAATCTTTTTCTGTCAGCTATCTCTTTTTTTACGAATGAGGGCATTTATTATATTCCTTAGTCATTCTATTTTGAGAAAATTTGACGATTTTACTGAGAAATTTTTGCTTTCGGTGAGGTTATCATGAAAATTGCGAAGTGCATATAAGCTTTCCCTTTTTGTGTTTAAAAGTGGACGCTTTAGTCGGATACTCGTTTGCTTCTGCCTCTCAACTACAGTTTTTCTTCGAGTTTTTCTCCATGTAGGGAACTAACATCCTTTTGCATGTTGAGCTATGAGTATTGGTAGCACTTTTTGCAGGTTTTATTTATTTTCTATACTTATTTATGTGGGTCGCTAGCGTTTTTAGCTAATTTAATTGTGGAAATAGCATGTCACAGTTTTCTTATAAGGCTCAATGCGTCCAATTTTTTTCAGCAGAAATCTGCCTAGGCCTCCGAAACCGAAGTCACGGCAAGCGATTGTAGATTGGTTTCATGTTGAAGAACTCGCGAGAGGAACCGGTCTCGATCCAAAGACCCACATGCCAGCACCCTGGTTCCATGGTGAATGAATTTTATATTATGTAGTTGGTGATTCACCCGGTATAGCTGAGCGGAAAAGTTTGAGGATTCGTCAAATGCTGAGACGACTCCATCTTGAGGTGTTGAAAAACTGATAACACAGTGATGGATAAACAGGAATAAATATTCGATTCTATTCTGGTGGTAACTAACGTAATTGTTTTTAAGGGATTATTTCTCGTGATCAGGCTGATGCACTACTGAAAGGCAAGCCTGCTGGCTCATTTTTGGTGCGCGTTTCGGAGCGAATATGGGGTTATACGGTATCTTATGTTGTCGGTGAGGGAAGTCCGAAACATTTTCTTATCGAAAGGATACCACAAGGATATCAGTTCCTGGGTACAAATCAAGTTGTGCATAAACAGCTGTACGATCTCATCACCTATCATGAAGTAGGTCCTTACCTTTGTCGATTTTTTCATCTTTATGTTACAGAAGTTTTGCTCAAATCATCACAAAATTGATCTCTACTTCAATATGGTCTTGTAGTGCTCTTTATGGAGAGTAGTTTCAGTTACTTGTTTATGGTATTGCTTTCCGTTCGCTTTAAATGTACTGCGCTGTTTCGTTTTCTGTGGAATTACCGCTTTCAAATGTGCATGAACGAGAGGAGATATTACGTATGCCTTGCAAAATCCGAGAGCGGTTTTCCTTCGAATTTTAGCTTTAAAGAACATCGCATCGATAGTATAGGCACGGTTTGCTGGCCCTTGCAAATCTGCCATTGAATTTTACTTACTAGTTACAGTCAGATTGACACGACCGGTGATCGCTGTTGAGAGTTTTTGAGCATTTAAAATGTGGATTCAGATTTCTACTCGTGATTGTGTTTTATACTAACCTGATGTTTATAAGGAACGATGTTTCAGACAGCGCCAATAACCGTTAAAGGGAATGAAATACTGAAATGGCCTGTTGGACAAAACTGTTCGCCTCCCGATTATGCAGATTTGATCTTCGAAACGAATGCACTGCCTGGCGGCACTCATGCGAACACACTACCAGCCTCATTTTACAGACGATTTTAATCGAGTTTTTTCTCGGCTAGTGAATATATATTCTCTACAACTTTTTTTGTTATGAAGATCTGCAAATGCTGCCTTCAGCGCTTTTCCCGGTGTTGTTTTCAAAGAATTATTACGACGATGCCTCATTTATTCTCTAGTGAATAATATAGTTCATATTTGTCTTATTTTCATATTCCTGGCCATTTTAGACAGTTTTCTGTTCCTAAAAAAATTCTAACGCATAATATAATATCTTCTCCTTTATTTCGACGGTGTAAGATGTTTTTCGAAGTGTGACAGGTTGGAAGATTTTATTGAGGAAATGAGGAATTTGTTGTGATTGGTGCTTTAAGGAGAAAGCATAACCGTTTATGCCATGTAATATATTGTAACTTTGCAGACGAGGCTCATTAAGTTTAAATTGCTTATTGCGATGTCATAACTGAAAGGGTTAATTAGTGGGGATGTAGAAGGATTGTCCATCATCTATTGATGTGTATGAATAGTGCTGCCTTTTGATTTTATTGCTTCTGGAATGGCGAGTTGGAAATTTTCTTCCTCATACATTGGGAAGGTCAAAGACGTCTGCAAGAACTTGATTCGCGATAGTCATTTTAGTATCTCTGTTAAATGTACTCGACGAGTTTCTTTCTTTTGGAGTCGCAATTTTGTTTCTCATAAATGCTCGTTCGGTGCAGCATTGATGCGAAAACTAGAAGAATTGCCATTTCTAAATGCGTATCGATTGTTTAACACTTGAATATTTTGTTTTGTTCAATAAGGATTTCAATGTGAAAGCTTTACATGTCTCACAGAAGTCAGTTGTTTGCTAGGAAACATTGAATGCTTTTGTCGATTCCGGTCAACGTGCCAACTTAAAAGTGCTGATGCAGCGTTGAATGTACTATGCTGTTGGATCGGTTTATTTTCTTTATACCTTGTGTGCTATATGGGAGAGTTTTTTTTTTTTTTGTATGCGTTGAATGCCTTATATAATTTTTACGCCTTTTAGGTGAAGCGGTTATCGAAAAGCTCTCTCTTCATTTGTAGTCAAAATTCATTTCGAAAAGATTTGTCTTCCGAAGTGCGCTTGCCTTTTTTTTAGTGCATAACTATCATTGTTTTATCTGCTGACATGTGATTACGTCACAATATGCAGTTTTTATTGTTCGTTGTTTCAAAAAAATTCATTCTGTAGTTAGTGAAGTAATATATCCATCCTGGCGGAATTCTTTTGGGCGAATTAATCTGCTGAAATTTTCAGTGAACTGTATATTATTTCAAACGTATTTTCGCCCAGATTGCATTTAGTGCATTTAAAATTGCGTTGAGCGATCAGTCAGGTAAGAAGGTTAGAGGTGCTTGCCAGTATCGATCTTTCAAAGTTCTTCCTAAATGAGAAAAGTTTACTGATCCGTCAGAAACATAGCTGTCTAAAGTTAAACGAAAAATGCTTACTTTAAAGAAGTGAATTAAGGTGGAAAGGACATTCGAGGAAATATAAATTGGTCTCACGAAGTAGGTCGTATTTTTATTGGGCTAGTTTTTTCGAGTAATTTTTGATGCTTGTCGAGTAAAGTTGTCGCTATTTTGCTATCTAGAGAACCATTTGAAGGTATATTAGCTGGTGATGTCTTGAAAGGTGCTATATATTTGTGGGAATACTTTTTGCATAATAGATTCGAGGTGAATAAGCTCCTGTCGAGTCGTTTTACTGTTTTGTTTCATGATTGTGGAGTCGGCCTGTTGTTGTTGTAGATCGTTTGCTGCACCCTATCGGTTGCTGCTTGCAGCATCTTTCGTCATCATTGCAAACGCTCACATAAGATCTGGAGATTGTTTCCTACTTGTTCATTCATCCGCGTGATGGTTTTATGCGGACACAACGCTTCAAACCATATACTCGAAGCAGTTTATATGTTCGTGGTTAGTTTTGCCTAAATAAACTACAGTCGCCAATACGTTGTGCTCATCTGTTAAAAGCTTTTGACAAGCTGACATTCTCATGTAGACAGTCGCTACTGGTTTATGGTTTACATTGCTTGTTGCATGAAAGATTTCCAAGCATGAAGGCTGTCCGTAAGTCATCTCATTGTTGGAATGTAGATGGTCTTCTCTATGGCACCTGAAAGCTGCAATCACATAGAATGAGTTGCTAAACGTTGGCATGCATGTGATGCAGTTAAGGATGGATGATGTTTGAACTCAAGACGAGGCATTCGGGAACTCCGATTTCCCTCACTATCGACACTCCATTTATAGTTTTCATTAAGCGGCTATTTGATGTTACTGCACTTTGACCACTCACTTGCAACATAGCAATGGTTTGCTGCTTAAGCGGCCGTGTACTTACTTGCATGGCTAGTCGAACGTTGGCGAGCGATTGGCAAGTGCCTATCGACTTTAATGACTAATTAGAATGGTTGACAGCAGAAACACTTACTGTTCCGCATTTCACCTCTGTTCAACATGTTCATCTGCAAAAACCTTTGCAGTAATTACCTCAACGACGCTAACACAGTGTAAATGAGGCATGAAAACTCAATCGGACTCAATAGCAAGCATTTATCGCTTCCAATTATCGAATATATCAATAGCTGCTAAATTTTGCTTACCTAGGCGCTATCATCACGAAATAACCGAAGTATTAATCCCATCATCGTCATAATGTGATCGCGGCATTTCGCAATATATGCTTATTGAACTGTATTTGAAGATTGGTGGATGTGTTGTTAAAGTTGTATAGCTGAAATTAAATCTATAGTATTGCCCTATAAAGTTGCTGCTTAAAACAAGTAAGCCCATTTAGCAAATCGCTCCTCGCGCTTAAAGAGATATTGACAATGTTGAATCATTCTTTGTAACTGCTTCAGATATTCGTTGCGTAAAACTTTCTAACTGTTCATCGGTGAAAGTTTCCTTATTGTTATTAAACGACAGCGTTATCACTTCATTCCTGATTTTTCATACTACTGGAAATAGGAAACTGCATCTAAATGAGGTGATGTGATTAACTTCAGCGGTAAGAGTTCGGATGGATTTTTGTGTGAATAGAGTGAAAGCATCTTTGATTGGGTGTGTTTAGTGGTTGCGAATCAGCGCGGGGCTGGAAATGAAATTTAGGGAGGTGAAGCATGAAACGAATCTGAATACGGTAAGTTGAGGATGAGAATTTGTGAAGAGGTGTGGCTGAGTGCATACGCACACACACACACACTCACATACACACACATACCTTGCTTGATTGGCGTTTCCGCGCATCCCTAAAAGGCTTCTCAAGCATTCGACATTGGATAGCTCCAATTTAGACATGAATCGCTGGTGATTAAGCCCATTGCCAGCCCCCTTGGACTGTTGATTAAGTAGGCTCGCGGCGTGAGCCGAGTGCCTCACAGAGATCATCATGTCATCGCCGCCGCCGCCGCCGCCGCCTGTCATACCAGCATTCCCATCGTTCCTCTTCCCACTCCTTCAATATGCGCCTATATGGCCACCGATTTTCGTGGCCCCACAAGCCCGCAAGCCGACTCCCTATTCAATTAAGGATATTCTTTCACTCAATCCCACTTCCACAGCTCATGAACATAATTTTTCAGGCGAGCTTTCTACCTTCTTTATCACTTTGAGCTCTACTCCATCTATTTTGCAAACAGCTCAGGTGCAAAATAGATATTTAAGCAAAGTCCCAGGCATGTCGTTAGGTCAGATGTAAATCGCAACACCACTTCAGCCAACTGCGCCTTCTTCAACTCCTGTCTCATAAACTTTTCTCGACAAGCACTTGGACCATCATGTGCACGTGCTTCCAATGTGTTATCTTGCTAATTCGTGGGATTTACATTAAAAGCTTTATATCTGCGAAGCAGGTTGCCCAAGTTTCATCAATTGTCCTGTGCTTTGCGTTACACTCAAACTTGCGGTTCATCGCATAATTTTAGTGCTATATTTTCATGCACTTTTTTCAGTTTTTTAAATGCACTTTACAGCAACTTCATGCCTGTATTTGTGTAACTTTGCTTGTGTGTATGTGTGTGTTTATCCACACAGTAGCCTTAATTCGCTCATGGGAAGGAATATGGGGATGAAACTGGATGGATGTAATCCAAGGCCTGCATGGAAACCGTGCAGCATTTGGCTGCTGTGCGATCTCTGCGAAAGCGAAAACGACACCTTCTCCATCCTTTCGGGACATAGTGGTCTCCGTGACGGGTGATGACAACTTTGCTTGAGCAACTCTGCATCGCTTAGGAAAAAAATTTCACTACATTGAAATCAACAGACGGTCCACTTTGCGGTAGTGTGGCTGAGTCGCCGCCGGCGAGATCGGGATGACGCTAGACTCCGCTCTCTGTGCGAGCCGTCAGCATGTGAGTCACTGCAGTCGTTAAGGCGGGGGTGGTTGCCATTCCGTAAATGAACAAGTGGTCGGAGGCATACCATTTATTCCAAAGCTGCCTTCCACATCCGGTTTTGTTTCGATTGGTTACCACCATCATGTACTGTAGCAGTTTTTGGGTCGTATCAAATTTGCATATGCGAATTTAAAAAGTGGCACCATGCAATGGAACACTGAAACCTTAGCTAAGAGGTGTTTGCAATCATTTAGTAGCAGCAAATGCTATTAGTCGTTATGCCATAGCTTTTCAGCATTTGCACTATTTGTACAACCGATCGATTTGATTGACTGAACTGCAAAATGCTAATCGTTCTTGCATCACTAGCTCGCCGCACTTGCGACATGCCGTTTGCGCGCCGTCGAAACCTACATACCTCAATAGTCTCCTTGCTTCTTTAACAAGTGTAATATTACTACGGAGTAAACTAACAACCTCATAGAAGCCAAAAAGAAGATGATTTTGATTTCTTTCAGATGGCGTCGATCGTTTCAACTGCAATGAGAATGAACATGCAAGTGCATCAACGCTTGAGTTCAGCAAGCCGATCAAAAAGAAGAAAGCTCGAACAACTTTCTCTGGCCGCCAAATCTTTGAGCTCGAGAAGCAGTTCGAGCTGAAGAAGTACTTGTCGTCGAGTGAGCGAGGAGAGCTTGCTAAAATGCTCAATGTCACTGAGACACAGGTAAAAATTTTTTGGCTATGTACGGATTTGTTCACCGTGCTTTTAGGCATCGGATCGTTTCATACTTCATGTTAGCTATGGCGGCCGTGTGTATTTCCACGAAGCACATCGGCGGACATTCCCGACTGAATTGGTTCGTAGAGCAGTTCCGATTGCCATACAGAAAAGCTGCGTTAGAATCTGCGACAGCTTCTATGTATGATGGGGTCATTTTGTGCATCCTCGCATTTTCTGTGGAAAACACGCCATTGGTCGATCAGGTATTGACGAGAACGGTTTGCACCTCAGAGGTATCCCTAAACCAACATTCGAACTAATCTATCGATTTCCGGATAGCCTAGAAATATTATGCTTACTCGTATGTATCTTGTTCATTGCCCTGCATCCCTGCAATTATTATCCTTTACTACATTTTCCTTTTTCATTTATTTTCAGAGTTCATGAAAGAGGAATATTCGAACATTCAAACATGGGTACTATGGAAAATTTTTATCCAATGGATGGCATTATAGAAAATTTTCAGGTGAAAATCTGGTTTCAAAATCGCCGTACAAAATGGAAGAAAAATGAAGTTGAACAAAAGAACGAGCCGGCAACACAAAGTGAGGATGTAAAAGAGACAAAAACTGATTAGAGCCACCATACGATATTATTGGTAAAGACCAAAATGTTGTTCTCTCATTTTCCGTTGTTGTAAACTTATGTCGTTCAGTTGTTTGATAAGATGTGCATTGAAATATTATCCAGTTCTTCCCTTTGTGCTTGACATCTTGAGATTTTTAAGTTGCCTATAGAAAGAAGAGTTCTTTTTATATATCTGCCGTAAAATCTGTCTATTTACAAATAGTTTATAACATAGTGCGTTTGGTAAAAGGAGGGAGTTGTCTTTCAACCACTGTAAAGCTGCAAAAAAGGTAGGTTCTTTTTTGAAGGGAATGAAGGATATCGTCATGACCTACTCAATGATCGAACAGATTTTTATGACTCGTTGTGGCAAAATTAAACTACGTTGATGCGAGGATACACATTATTATTGGAACATTTATTTTGCTGGCCGATCCCTCAGCTTGTAGCTTCCTCATCTGTATTAGTTGTGCGCATACTGATGTTTATTTCATTACTTTCTTTGATCGAGAGGCAATTAGAAATTGAAGTTCAACTCGCTGCAACAAAGCCATTAGCCAAGTTGCTGCAAACTACCATTGTTGCTACCAAGAGGACAGCCCACTCCTATGCTTTTTTAGCTACGACAAAAACAATTTCCAACATTGTTTTGGAGTATTTTCGGCAAAACTTACATACCAAAACTTCCCAAAATGTGTATAAACGATTAGAAATTCCACCACTAACTTCTTTTCAAATGTTCGCTGTGTTAACTGAAACACATGGAAAAGGGAGGCTTAGAAAAATTATGGCGGCAAGAGGGATTCTAGAAAATACCGAATTAGCCAACATTGGATTTTGTACTATTGCATAATGGTTTACCGTTCTTTTTTAGTTTGCTTGTTCCAGGAATGAGTGCTTTATAAGTTTCCACAATGTTTTTATAATTGCAAAGAAATGCAGAAGTCGTGTTTAGTCCCATCTGCTCTTTCAGATACGCGTAGTGAAAAAAATCATTTAACCCTTGAACAAACATTAGCGAGCCAGGTAATTTGTGTCAAAAGTCTGACTTTATGAACTTATGTATGGCGCCTTCTGAATTTTATATACGATTGCGTTTGTTAAATTATTATCCCATCTGTAAGAAATGAGTTGTTTAAGTGATTTTATTTAGCGGTTTGCATTTGATCATTACATATTGTCTGTTTAAAAGTGAACAGTGTCGATTCGAGTGCAGTGAGCTTTTCTCAATAATTTTCACAATTGCTATCGAGCTTACTGCTTTTCCTATTCAGAGAAGCAGTATTAATTCGTTGTTTGTACTTCAAAGACGTCTGTCGCAAGTATTCAGGATAAATTGTTTGTCTAGCTAGTAATGGGACACTTGCGCATGTCTTGATCGTCGGAGATTCCTTCCTCAGGCTTCTCTTATTGCTTCGATTATTTCGATAGTTTACTTGGAAATCCATCATCATGAAGTTATTTTTATTCACCGCGGATATGCCTTAGGCGTTTTACGTATATAAACGAGTAAGTTTCTGGTAAAATATGCAATAGAGTTGTTGTCTTGAAATGAACTTATTCTCGGGAAAACTTACTATATAACAACTTCTTATGTGTTTTATTGAAAAAAATACATTGTGACAACATCATAATTATGTATATTGCATGTATATGCATGAGTGTGTCCATCTGCCGCGTACTCTCAATTTCCGAAGAGAAGCTACGGTATCGAAATAATAATTAATATCTTGAGGAAACATCTCTTATTGATCATTTTGGTTCGACTTGATCATCTAGATGCTTGAGTTATGATCGGTTGATCACTGGCTATGAACAAATTTTTAGTTGCAAATTTTTTAAATTAATAATTAGTGCATGAAATGATTTCATAAGTTTTTCAGAATTGGTTAAACTGGCTAGCTTACTTACTAGATTGTAAGAAACGTTTATTGTGCCATCAGTCTCGATAGCATTTATCCCCAACTTTTTTTAATGTTCACTCAGTTCCAAGTTAATGCTATTCTTCAAGTTTTTTGCTTCCTCGACGACAGAATATGTCATTGGCTTGAAGATCACTGATCACTGATGTTCGTTTTAGGCAGTTGGTGTCAATGAGTGAATTAGGATCGGCTTATGGGCAACCGCTTGTTTATCGATGCTTGCCGAGTCAAATCCGGAATGTGAATGAGCAATTAAGTGAAATTGACACGCTATCAAGCGAATTACAAATGGACAAGATGCATCGCAATGTGCACTCTTCACCTAGCTTGTCGTTGCAATTTCCCTTTATTCAAACATTCAATGCGACATTCGATTCGCTTCAGAAACTTCCGTTCGATTGCTTAAATGCCACAAAGAAAATCTCACATACCTTTCGAGACTTGCTAGCTTTACCTTGTTTACACATTCTTTCACACAGTCACACCTTTATGGCAGACTTTCACTTGCCAATCCATCTTTCCAACCGCAGCATGTCAAAGCGCATGCCGATCGACTTTGGTAGAAAGCTGTGCAGTTGCAGCATATCTTCGTTGAGGTGGACTCACTATTAGTAGAGAGATCCCATTTGGGTGAGCATTATAGAGGATGCATCATTAAAAGCGTTTCATCGGCATGCAACGAGCGTACAGCAAACCTTTTCGATTAATTGAACTTTAGCAAAACGAGATTTGCTGAGTGATGATGCACCGTTTCAGCAATTCTCTGGGCTCGGCATCGGTTGCTTCATTGGGATGAAAGTGGGATAAACTGCAGTCCCATACGGTGAGTGCCTATCAAATTTTAAAGTGTACCCATATAATGCGCTTATTCCGACTTTTCCCTTCATAAGTGGTTGTATAAGCTAATCGCCTGCATCATTAGCTATCATAGCTTCATTTGCCTTAAATTGAATACGTTAACCGAAGAAACACTCTTTGGCTAGGGAAGATCTTGTTTGCCACTACTTCTAATAAATGATGAAATAATTTCACATGGCTGTTATCTGACCGTATTTCAGAAGGAATTTATAAAGGGGAGAAAGTATGTCAACTACGAAAGAGGAGAGATAATCTCGGTTGGCGAAGGTTTTGTAATAGCAAGTTGGCGTGATGGCAACTGCCAATGCTTGAACTCCTGTGAAGTTAAGGTGATTTAGTGAACATGACAAGTGCTCGCAGAGTAATAACTGCATGATGCCTTTTGAATTCCACAGTTACTCTGAAGCATTCAGCGACCACACCAACCGAGAGTGGCACATATTCTGTGGTGTGGTCTTCAACACGCTTGGTATTCATGACCGAACTCAATATACTAAGAACCTACCGCATATGCTGGAACAGCTGAGGGCATCTACACTGGTTTCAAACTGAAATTAGCAATATGCTTGCGATGTCAAGTGAGCATTCCTCTCTCATTTATTTTACAGTCTGTTCTGCTCAAAGGTAATATTTTATTTTCATAAGCAGTTTAATTTCATACAACGACGACACTGCAAAACAAGGTGGCATACAGAAGAGCAATATCACAGCAGAAGCAATCATCAAGATGAATACAGACGAATGAAAAATGTTGACGAGATAAAAACATAAGGTGCAATGTTGTGCGCTCATATAACACAGTTGTCACACTTATCGAACTGCACGCAGCCCAATTAAAGCAATTCACCGACGATTAACGAAGCAATCACGATGATATAAAATGCATCATTCAGGCGCTAATTGGGCGCATTTGCTTTGCACCTTTACACTCATTTCAGATTAAACACTCAAAGAGCAGCATCCATTCAGCTATACCGATCAACTACGGCTTGCACACTAGTGTAGAAGCGTTTCCATCAATCAATCCTCATCCACCTTTGAGGGCTTCAACGGCTACCGATGGGATACAACCACCGCTAATCCTCCACCGCTTTCCACAATCAGTCGACAATTCCCCTCTTCGATGCCACTATACTCATACATCCCACTAGATGAATAGAGCACGACATTATTGGTATCCTTTGTCGTAACTTCACGTTCTTTCATTTGCCTATTGTTACAACCCTTCTCAGCTATCTACTTTACCTTGCATTGTTGATGTTGCTGCGAGCGTTGATTCCATCCTCCGATACTAAAACCGATTCTCTATTTGTCAATATTCATCTCATCATGAAACAATTTCATAAGCACCATCAACAAAGTGGGTGAAGCAAATTTAATCCAGTTACAATAAAGTATAGTGCACGTTTGCATGCTTCTCGAGGTCGAAAAACTCCGAGGCCGAGCGAGGCAGCAGCTTCTTTGCACCCAACGTCCATTCGTGCTTCAGCATATGCCAACGCTTCTGCAGAGAAATATTTCTTTTCAAATGCATAAAAAAACTTGCGCACTTCATCCGACATGGAGAGGAAACAAAATTTTTCTCTAAAAAACCAACTCAAAAGGTTCCATCACTTTACTTTTCAAAATTTGCTTCGTTGTTTTGGAAGAGAATATCTCAAAAAGAGCCATCTAATTAAACGGCTGGCTCTTTTAAAGATATTTTTTACCAAAATATATAAAACGAATTTTGAAAAGTAGATTGGTAAATCTTTCGTAACAGAAACTGAAAACGCACTTTTTTCTCAACGGTGGTGTCCTTGAAATTTATAAAAAATAAGCCACACAGCAAGTTGTTTCAAATGCGCCTTCATGACTACAAGGAAATTGACGACGATGGTGATTATGGCGAAAACACATTTTGCGACGATACCCCATTGATAGATTATGATTTGTCGAAATTCACTGAAGCGCTCCTTAAACGGCGCATATCAACAGATCGGAGTTGCTCAAGTCGTTGCAATTAGTGGTGAGTGAGTTCGGTGAAGTGTGAAACGAGGCAACCATAAACAAATTTACGCTGTTGGATTTGCGCGAAATATGCCCTGATTGGCGGTCTCGACGGGAATTTTGTGTGCTGCTCGGATGTGCTCAGACTCTCTTTCAATTTAGATAGACGCATCACTTGTGCGATACTTATGTTGTCACCTCAACAACTCCTTCGTTATTCCCTCACTTCCAAGGGATATTCGATGTTCAACACCGTTGAATCGGGTAGTGGTTCTGCTAACGTTGAAATTGACATTCCGTTTCCCTTCATTTGTGGTGGACAGCAATTTCAGACAAGTGGAAAAGCTTTTTAGAAAGTATATACGCTTTGTATTCCAGGCCACTGGGTCCACAGCGTACTCGAAAATGTAAAAACAATGGTAAAATGTTCCATTATTGTTCTGGTGCGAGACCGATCATTTCCTGAGTTCAAATAGTAAACAAAATATCTGTTCTCGGGTTGGATCCAACTGGCAGCAAAACAAACTTGACTTATAAGTTTTATAAAATCTTCCAAACTTAATGACTTGAGTCGGAATGAAACACAGGTAAGTGCCAATCTATTATGGAGACGAATCCGTCGATAACGGTTCAACGTCTGCGGAAAATGATAAGCTTTAAGAAAAGCTAGCGCTAACAGGTGGGTGAACAAAACTTTCAGCTTACTTCGTTGATCACACTGAGAATCTTCAGCGCACTTCACACATCCTAATTCGAAAGTTCTTTGATCCAATTCGCTTGTTTTTCTCACCCTTCGAGCGCTCATAAAACATTTCCTAAACGCTGCTGAGAAATTTAAACAACTTCCGTTCACTCTACTTGCTTTCAGACAACACATTGAAAACGTCTCCACCCGAAATCATTTTGTCAAAGCGACCACATAAGTAAGTGCAATGTTTGTCTACACCTACAGCAGTTGAACAGCGATAATCACATGGTTTCGACAACTTTTGTTGTTCGACCGATTGGACATGAATTTCGCATACTGTACGAACCTAGCAAACTTCTCAATTTTCTCAATGAAAATTGACACTCGACAGCCGTTTCTCAAATTTGCAAAATGGGATGCAAACTGCAAAATTTATACCACTTTTCTCAGCGCGCTAAATTCAAACGCGACGATTGAGCGCGTTCGATCAATCAAACAGTGAAGTTTTCCGCTAGTTAAACCTTTAAACAAATGAAGCTTTGAAAGGTATCATAAGAATAAATTCTGTAAAATGAGATTTCTTTTTGGATGTAGGTGAGCTGTCACTTCTGCCGCTAATGGCAACTGGCTACTTCTTTGATCCACACGTTGAACTGTAGCATAGTTTGCGCTTTTTATCAGATATTCGCATAAGAACTTTACCTCAAACAAGAAGAAATCTACCTCTCATGAATTTTTCGGTTCTTTATGACTGCTTTAGAGCCCCAAGAAAGAAAACCACTGTAGATGATATATGTTCATTGCAACAATCGCTTGATATGTTGCTGTATCATTTGCTCATTCACTTTTTCGAATAGGGCTTGATGATCACTTCCGATCCTTCTTCCTTCGCTAATATTTCTGCCTTCCAACCACCTTCGGTGTCGCTGTAGTTAGTAGCCGTGAAGATGGTCGTAAGATAGAGATACTAGAGGAAGAGGACTGGTTGCAAGCGACCATAGAGTCCGTAGAAGCAAGAAACCAAGCGATCATACCTTAGGATCGGTGTTATAACGGATGTTTAAGGGTGTTAATTAAATTAGTGCATCTTTCGTGGCTAAAACGTAGAGGGATGGAAAAGGAAAATGGAAAGAAAAGGAAGATGGAAAAAGAGATTCCTTGATACACTTGTTAAGGTTGCAAGTTAGGCGCAAAATAACGGGGACAAATTTTTTGTCAAAATAGAAAAATTTTGGTTTTTTCCTGCTTGTTAAAAGTTCGTACAATAAGAAAATTTCGAGGTTTGGTCAGTGTTAATATTAAACGAGAGACAGCTTGACAAGCTGACTGCAACGCTGCCAACTCTAATGTGTTTTATGAACGAGAAGTAAGCTATATTACTTTGAATTATATACTATATTTATGCAAAGCAAACATTGCTTTCCTAATTTGGAGAACTAAAAAAACTTATGAGCTTATTCTATCAATGTTTATTCATAAATAATGGCGTTCCATTGTGGAAAATGATTCATATTAGAAAATTTTAGTGGAAATGTTTATTAGAGATGATTCAAGTCGTTTCCTTTAATGAGGGCAAGGTTCATATGAAAGTGCTAAAGTTGAAACGAACCCGTCGAATGACTTTGAAACACACAGAGCATCTCCATGGAGTGTTGCATAGCTGGGCACAGTCTTCGACCAGCTGCTTGTTTCCTTCATATGTCCTACAAAAGACAAACGCTTTCTCTTATAAGTGAATAAGCTGAAATTTTTTGGCAGCAATATTTTCACTGCAATCGATGATAACAACTGTTCAACTTCGAGTAAAACTTATCTATCAAATAATTTTCCTCCAAAAAAAATTGTCAAATCATAAAAATGGTAAATACCATTCCAGACGCGCGGAAATAGATCATCTTTCTCCACTTTTCCAGCGCAAGAGATGCCTTTTAAAAAGTGAGGTGGCTGCACTTTACTGGCACGATTAGTCAGTGTCCTAAAACTAGGAAGAGAAGCCCATTCGAGATTCCAGCGAAATGTGACCAAATGAGCGATTACACTACTTCATGACATTGGGAAAATCTTGAAAGGCGACCCTTTACAATAATTTTTTCACCATGAAGTCCAAGAGATAGTCGCCATACATATAAACGCTAACTGAAAGGTTAAAAACGAGAACAATAACCTTTGATGATTATTATAAAGAGGCTAAAGGAAATGAAGTATTGTAAAACATATTTGCTTTTTGATTCGCTCCTATTTTTCACTGAATACCACCAGTATTCTACACCAAATATTTCTCTATGCATACTTTAAGCTCTTTTATGTAAGGAATTAGTGAATGCGCCAACGCTTGAGGTCTGAAATCAAATAACTGTGGAAGAAACGATTTTTATTTCATACGAAATAACACACAATGCGAATACTGCTAAAAAATGAAGGCAAGTTGAAAGGTACCCTCAAATAGCAGGAAGCAGTGTTTATCAAAGAGTGACTCAATGCTCAAAAAACCACACCAAAACATTCAAGATCATCTTTGAAGTCACAACTAAACGTGACCATCAAAAGAGATAAATATTTTAAACCCTTTCTAAAAAACCACTTCTGGAAGAAATCTATTAGAGCCCCTATCTCCCTTCATGAACACTTCCTCTTCTTCACAAAGAAAGGAATGCTTCAAAAGTTCGACTTGAAAATTCGTGATGAATGAAAGAACACTTTGTTCTTCTGAAATCTTTGTTAATGATTCAACGATGGCATAATTGCGAGATGCTTTAATACAAAAGCATAAGTTACGCATTTTGGCACAACGGCAATATTTCAAGGCATCATTGAATTTCGAGATTTCTGATGCAAAGAATCTGTTCCACGCTATTTTCACTTCCCCAAGCTGCTAGATGCATACGATTTCCTTTTTTTTGCACTATTCGATGGTGCGCAACTTATATTATGAATGTTTTCGATGAAGTAGAAAGACCATTTGAAACCTCGGCAGAGGTTTCAAATGGTCTATTAAGATGATGAAATTCAAATATACAAAGCTTTCACCTTCCTACTCTCTCCATTTCGTACTGTAAAATTCACACAAGTCGGGCATTACGAGACTGATGCTTTTAGCATTTCAAATTGCGCATTATTAAAATATTTTTAGCTAAGGAAAATGGTTAATTATTAGTTTGATACACGTTGGATTTTCCGTGGCGATACAAGAAGCGAAAAAAATTTACCTCTTCCGTTTGCAATGAGAGAAAACTTTTTCGCTGAGTTCATCGAAGCATATTAAGTGTACATATTCGGCGTCGCCGAAATCGTCCTGCGTTCGCCATGGGCGTATTTTCTGAAAAAAAAGTCATTCCCACTGGACAATCTTTCGGTTCCAAACCGAACGTAATTCTGTAGAATCTCAATAAACATTCCGAAGTTTCTAATTTAAATTCTGCGCTAATATTCATTGGGCAACTAATGAAAATGAACATTTTGCATCACTGAAGTTGACTAACCATGTACCTAATTTTGACTGCATAACTTCAGCAGCACTAACAGATCGAGTGAAAATTGAGTTGCAAAACCAGTAGGACAAAACGTAATGTTGAATTTCTGAATGATAACCCAAAAGTAAATAGAAGTAGGAGAATGAAAGCTAAAACAAAATAGACGTTAATAGATGAAGAGAGCAAATCTGTTAGGATTTAAAGTAGATCCCATAAAGCAGGTAAGTTCAATCCGCCTCGGAACAGAGACAAGATTTGGGCATACTTTTAATTGAAGCTGGTGTTAATATGCTTACTTTCTTGTTATTCCAAAAAGATCAGACATTTAGTGTACTGATGATAAGGCTATTATGCAGCGATAGAATGGTGATAACCGCTGCTTCCTTCATGATAAGGAAGGAGGAGATGAAGTAGTAGTCACCGATGAATCACTAAAGAAATCTGGTCAAAATTCACTACTACCGTGAATTAAGTAGCAGTTACATCAAGTCTTCGTAATAACATGATTCCTCTGTGTAATGAAAACGTTTAGCAGTTAAATGAGCAAAAATTAGGTCATCAATTTCTGTTGATTTAGAAGGTGATCGCGATTTGGTGAGGAAAAACGATGCCATATTTATGAGAGTAGAAGGCTGTATGTTCATGCAAAATGGCAACTGGTTCATTGAGCAAACTTAGAAAAAAAGCACGACAAAAATATCTAGAAATGCAATTAACAAGGAGGTGACAGCCTGACCGGCCAAAGCAGCCTAACAGCTTTTGTCGATACATTCGGCAGGTGAACTTCATAAAAAGTCAACAAAACACTCTGTCAACATTTTCAGAGGATTATGGCTTATGAATTTCATGGCGAACCTCATTAAATAAGCGGAACAAATCTGCATGAATCACAAAAAGACGTTGAAAATGCTGCAACCTGAAAAAGGTGTAGCAAATGTTCATGAAGATAAGCAAGAAAAAAATCAATGAGAGAGTGAGATAGACAAAAGCAAAAATAAGGGCGTGAAAAAGAATGATAGGGCAAAGACCGCTGCTTCGAAGTTCGGATCGGCGAATCCTGTAACGTCGGAGGTTGATGTACGCAACTGCAAAGGTCGCTCAGTGCACTGCGATGAATAGCATCGTTTTAGTGCACACGTCTCGATGGTCGATGAATCGTCATCAATATTTGTGTGCGCTTTTAATAGCAACTGCACGTCATTATCGTGGATCACCTGCATTTCATGCAAATTTCGTACTAGTCGATCTGCACAACAATTCGATTTGCACTCTTTAATTTGACACCAACAAAAAATCATCGAAATATTACTTCTCGATTTCAATCTCTATGATTCGAAAAGGTGTGTTAGTTAAATGCACCTCGAATTGAGTTTTGTAGGAATTGTACTATTCATAGAGCCCTTTCTTGCTAGGCGGAAACAATAAAAAGTAGCGCAGTTCAATTGGAGGTTAAATGAATTCAAAAGCTTGAAAAAAATCGAGTGCAGTTGCTGATCGCGAGCCATCGAAGGAAATCCATCCTACGTTTCCTTGTGTTCATTTTATACGATATAGAAAATTTCGCGAAAAAAAAAACAACTAATTCGACAGCGGAGAGAGAGGGAGGGCGGGTATCACAGAAAACAGTTAAGCGGTACAGCAGTTATTCACGCTCCCATCTAAGATAACTTTGCTTCATTTAATCAACAAAATAGGACTGTCACCTACATATATGCACAATATCTTGTTGTAAACTTATCTCTAAATCAATAAATTCCAAAGCAGGAAGGTTGCAAAAAAACACGTAATTGTGATTATAAAACTGGAAGTATTCATCTTCCACAAATGACGGCAGGAAATATTTGTGATAACGTCAAACAGAAAATAAACAAATATAAGTGGATCTCCTCCAATGATGCGTACATTCCTCCACTGATAGAAAACCCCTTCGTCATGATAAAGGATGCTAGACTACGAAAAATCATCAAATACATAGCAACAATGCCTCTTACAGAATAAACCAGCATTGTCTATTTTCCAGTTTTATTTTCAAATTAAATTAATCCAGAAAATTACAAACTAATTTGTCAATCCCTATGATAAAGAAACTGTGGAAAGTTCTTCATAAAATTTATCAGAGAATTTTACGTCACTTCAGAAACACATTTCAACATTGCTCATCGTATAATGAAGCTATTTTCGCTAGTCTGTTCATAGAAAACCTCGAAAATAACACTCGCAAGGGTATTTAATAAGATTTTTGAGATCACAGCAAAAGAGATCACCCTAAGTGAGGCATATCCCTGTTTGATCATCGAAAGGCGAAGAATACTCGCAATCTGATCGCATGTTAACCGTCTCACGTCGATTCCACCTACTTCGAGAATACGATCTCCGTTCTTCAACAATTTCGACTGCAATCTTCAAATATTCAAAACAGCGGTTAACACCTTTAATTAATCGGTCAAAATTTCTGCTGAATGCATGTGACATTGAGTTTAATTCCCACCAGCAGCTCTTTTAATGTTTTGAATGAAATCAAGGATCGCCATACATAACCTTGGAGGTCCCTTGTAAACTACGTTGGATACGAAAATAATCGCTGCAAAAAATCCGCAGCTATGTGCTTTTTTTGAAATACAATGCAATTAAACATTTCCCTTAGAATGAAAAAACCAACACAAATATTTTGATGATGGAACAATTAAGAAACCGGAAAGATTTTTCATGTCGAAGAAGCAGTGACAACTGAAAGCAGTGCTATAACGTTCCGCCATCACATGATATCATTAGGTGATAATTAATGGGCAAATGAGCAAAAAGATATATGGACATGAGAGGGTGCAACTGTTCAAATAGGATGGAAGATAGGAAATTGGGGTAGGAGGAGGAGCAAATTAAATCGAGGTGAGATTCCACTCTTCTACCTCACCTTTACAATCATCCCATCATCTTGACTATCCTTGCATCCCATATCCATACAACATAACTTTTTGCCCGTTATTTGACGATACCGTGTAACGGTGAGCCGCTGCGAAAGTGCTTTTCCCTGCCACTATTTCATGTGTACAAGGCCTCTCTCCTCTGTTATATAATACAAAAAAACAAGTATGCGCATTTTGTCGCCTGCATGTGTGCTTATGGTGATCAGAAATTTTACTCAGCATAGCGTTTTATCTGCCTCGTGATCCGTCACTGCTTTTTGGCTATTTTATTTTAACAAGTATTAGCACAACAATGGCGGTTAGATATGGAAGGTAACCGGAGACATAAATTTCTCTACTATAAATTGATGCATAAACCATATCATTAACTGATACAATGTGGTTTTCTAAAAACCGACTGATAGCATTTGAATTAAAGTTGCAATGAGCATCTTCCGACATTTTTTCCGCTGATAGCATAACAAAACTGATTATAGAAATAAAATCATCTCGTTATTGAATATTCGGTGATTGGTATTTTCTTGACCGACTTCATATTCATTCCATCACAAAAATGTTCTCGTTCAAGCCAGAAGAATTTGTCCAGGTCCCAATAACAGAAATTTTGTAGCTAGGGCAATTTTCAATGGACTAATGGTTTACTTGTTCCGATTGTTCGTTAACGCCACAGATGAAGACGCCGTGTGTGCGATTTCCGATCAACCGAAATGCGAGTGAGCCATGGACACTAGTATCAGGCTGCAGTCGAAAACGGAAGGTACGAGTGGTGCTTCGGTCCCGCTGAATCTGTTCCGTGCTGGTGCTGTCCGTCGACTTCAAGCTCATCAAATCGTACTCAACCATCACGTGTTCAAAACGTTTTTAAATCAGCGTTGCCTTCGGGATACATCATCAACTGGAAAGCATATAATTGTTAAGCAAAGCAGAGTGAAACTTAATTCACCCATGATCGTATGAATAGGGCTCGGAAATACAGCATTTATAAATTGTCCTGTTCGTTCACAACAAGAATTCGCTCCGTAATGCACCCATAAATATCCGATCCACAAATCGAATAACCTTAAGTGTCGAACTTAATCCAATGAGCGGTCAAATGAGATAAGATCTACTTTTTCGACAACAATGAAGTGGTAGAGTGCGAAGAATTGTTTATCCCATGAAGAAAACTCTTCATTCGACTTTTATATTTTTGTTTATACTAGTTACAGAATAAGAAGATGAAAGCATGAGGGTAGTATAACGCTCTCGAAGGATGCACAAGCTACTACTGTAAGAGTGCGAGCGGCTTCAACTGCTCGAAATCAGAAGTGAAAGTGGACAAGTCGTTTAAATAATGAAACAACTATTTCAAATGGATGAATTTCGACTAAACTGCTGCTCATCACGACATTCGCACAACTAACAGTTAATAGAAGCCCTCGTTTTCTTTAACAATAAAAAAGGCATCCTGCACCCTCCCGAGGGAGCATTCCAACAAATCTTTAAGAGTGACATTAGTTGTATGTTGTCACAGGCGTCCATGTGAGACAACCAGACAAATTAAAAGGAAGCTGCCGAGGTATAGGAGAAAATATAATAAAAAATTGTATTTCACAAACAATGCAAAATACAAGCACTTCTCTGGCTGCAGAAATTTGCTTAACCTCTCAATGACAGGATTTAGTTGAATGCGAAAGAATGAAAACAGCACATACGAAATAAAAACAGATTATTTAAAAGTGCCCATAATGACCACACAAAAATGATTGCATATTTTAATACTTTACTGAGTGAAAAACAACGGAATTACGAGGAAAAAAAAGGTTTCTATGGAACGCGACAATGTGATTTACAATGACCACACTCCTTTCGACTCAGCTGCAGTAAAATAAGGCGTAAACATATCTCAATAAACCGCTTCTTGGTGACCGCAATATTGCAGTGCAAATATTTTGACCAATATTCAAATTGTTCTCAACACATCGATCACAATCTACATCATTTGCATTGGTATTCACCGAAACTCAATAAGAATTACGCACTATCTATGTGCTCATATTCCCATCTTTTCCAACAATATTTTTTATGCTTTTATCACTCTTTTAAATTTAATAATTGTACGAAAAAAACATAATTAGGTGAAGGAAACGTGTACAGATGCAAGCGTAAGCGAATAGGGCAAATACTGCATGGTGAAGAAAAAAGAAGGACTCAAATTCGAGCCGAATAACGATATCAAAGTGAACCGGGTGTCGAATATCAGAGTTTATTTAAACGTCGTCAAGAACGTCGCTCAGAGCCGCTGTGTCCTTAGCGATCCCATGCGAGTTCACATATCGCATTGTCTCAATCCTACGTTTCAGCTTCCTTCTTTGAAATGTTTGCCTTCTCATGAGCGTTGCATTGACTGCTTATAGTCCATTGATTTATGCAGCCATGTGTGAAAAAGCTCATGCAAAAAAGACGAAAAAAGCCGGCTATACATAAAACAAGTATCGGTGTAAATGTTGCACATTGTCTGCACAAAGAATCGAGATTTCTTGCCGTTGGATGTCGGTTTCGGACGGATCAGAATGTAAGAATCTGGAACTTATAAAATGCACGAAAATTGCCTCAGAGTGGAAGATACCGTAAAGTCCCAAATATAAATTTCTCTTCAATATAAATGCTCCCTTCTCCTCCCCCAAGAAATTTCGTACCATCGCAGCATCTAAGCAACTATGCTCACTTCGAAGAGGTTACCTCTCTCTCCCCTCAACGATATCAGATAATTACAAATCCTTTCTCGACTATATTTCTTATTCAACAGCCATCAAATAAAGGCCGACTACTCAGGGGTAATTTTGGGCAGTATACCTTACCAATAGTAGATTGCAAGCTGATTTGATGCTCTGAATAGCAAACTTTTGACAGCACAGAAAGATTCACGAGAATAAAAGGTTCATCAGCAAATTGGCTAAAAGTTCACAAATCCACGTATAACAGAACTGGAAAATTATTTCCATTTGATTATATTTCCCTTCTGAAAGCCTGACAAAATCACACATTGTCCTCCAATTACATATCATCGCCTTTCTTTAAAGCTCGAAACCTATCAGTCCTGGGATTTGCAATTTCCGTTTTATGGCACTTGTTATATATTTATGGGTCGTCAAATTTCATTAAAACTCTATTTAAAAAAGAATACACATCGCAGCATCCAGTGCTATTCTTAACTCCGTAGAGTAGAGCATGTAGAGTATCTTTTATTATATAAATTGTAAGACAGTAATTTAGCGAATAAATAAAATTGAAAGTAAAGTAAAATCTGCATTCATAAGAGGTCAACTGCAAAAATATGGTTGCAGTAATGACTTCTCTAGGCACAGAAAGCGGAACATAAGTGAAGAGCAATAACACGGAAGGCAAAAGAGGGGAATCTTGGACATGTTCAAATTTCGGTCCTTAGTCAGTGACACAAACATGCAATCAACACAGCGAAATTCGATGCATCTTAAGCGAGGAAGCACATGAAATAAGACACTTATCGAACTAATCAGAATAGACGATGAATTCAGAGAAGGAAAATAATATAGCAATTAGAGCATGCAAGTTATACGTGAGAAATGTGTGAAAAGATGACTTGAATAATATAACCGATGTGCATTAATGTGGTATCATTACAATAAAGGTGTGCGGGAAATTAAGGTCCTGTAAATATTGAAATTAAACCTACTTGCTGCTAAAATGTAGCAATTTTTTTAGCATTTTTGGAGCGTCCGGATCTCCCAGCTGATCACTGGTTGATTCTCCTCTCAATCTGTTTATAACAAGCGATGTGCGATTAGTTTTTGTGTGGTCTTATTACACACAAATGAATAGTTAAGAGAGGGTTAGATATTAGAGCAATAAAGGCAATGGATGGGAAATTGGCGATTTGCAGCGTTAAATACGTAATTACGGTACCAAATAACGCATCCTCACCTTCGACAGTTTTTTTAATAAGCAGAAACACGAAAAAAGTTGACTCTAGATGATATTACCGGCCCTGTATTCAAAATAAAAAATTGTATTTCAACAAAGTCACCGAAACACAACCATGCAAATCAAGATTGACGAAAGCTTACTGAGATGAAAAGCAAGACAGCCCAACTTCTAGTGCACTGAATCTAATTAAATTTTGCATAAAAATCAAAAAAGAGCAAAAAGTGAGCTCATCTCACATCATCTTCGACGAGTCCTTTGAGCGAAAAAGTTGGAAATATGATGTTTAAAAGAACTAATTATCCTCAAATCCATAACCTGTAAACAAAGAGAAGAGTCAAGTGTCTGATGTGTAATTACTGAGAACGGATATCAAAGCAAAAGACAATGCAAAAAGAATTATATATGAGCTGTACGCATTTGTTGTGTTGTTTAATAAAAATGCTTTTGAGAAATTTTAACTAATATGCGTCTAAACTTATATGTCAGTAAGAGACATCTATTTTTGATATATAAGCTTCATAAACTATGTATAGCTATAAGCATTTTGTTATTTAACTATATATAAGCACAGTACTCAGAACATATATTGCAAATAAAATCTTCGTAAAAACAAGATATGAGCATAAAACGTAGCCTGAATACCTTTTATACTGAAATGAATATCAAATTAAATATTTACAGAGGTGTTGCAATCCAAAAGACTGAATCTATTGATGCTGAAACTGAAATGCTCACTTGTGCTATGAATATCGGTAAGAGTATACCCAGCCTTTGTTGCTTTTTTTCGAGTTGGAATTCTTCATCGAACATATCGATAGTGCTATCACTAACAATAAACATTAAAATATCGTCTATATATATACACATCTTCATAGTGGGATATTTTGCCATTCTGAATTGAACATATTCTATGATTAGTAAGAGTAGGTTTGCCACCCAGAAGCTGGCATTACAACGAATTGGTCTCACCGATTCTTGCCTGAAAATGTGGCTAGCTAAACAAACTCAATTCTCATGCAAGGCAATATAAATTAAGGTAAACGTTTGACTGAATTCCGGAAGCAGTGAATATTCGCTTATTAGGATTTACTGCTGGATATGACGAGGTACGATTTACTGGCACTAATTAAGTACAGTCGTGCTAAACATTACAGGCGGCAATAAATCAAACAACGTGACAGGCTAGTATATGGAGTTGAGAAGTTGGTAGTGCTTATAAGAGTATTAGTTCATCTTATGGTTCCTATAAAATGATTTTTTTTAAAACATTGACACTACTATAATCAGCGCCAAAAGAATGTGTAATAAAGCGAACCAGAGGAGCAAATAGGGTGAAGGGGGAGGGGGAGGGAGGGGGGAAGGAGAGGAAGGGCAGAATGGTCTTTTTTGGATACTCAAAAGAGAAGCATCCGTGTAAGAGTAATTTCAGTAAAGCAAGAGAATAAAAGCATAAGCTTACAGTGGTTAATGCTCTATATGCATTTTTCTTGCACCTAAAACGAGGAGCAAGTGATAATGACGCAGCTGAACATTGGAACACAATTTTCTCAAACAAATTCGTGACGCATTCAAGACGGCGCTTTAAATGTTTTGTCCAGGGCTGGGCACATTATTTCAACCAACATCCTACTCTTACGGCCATCAACTGATGTTTTTATGTGGCATTGCACCATCGAAAAAACGACCATTACGCTACAATCAAACACAGACATACACAATTTCTACACCTGAAATAAATTAAAACTGAACTGGCCAAGTATAAAATTTTTTCAAACAGAAGTACCTATCATTCAGATGATTTTTTAATCCACCGCAGTAGAAAATCAACTGCACGACTTTATCGTCTCCCCTTGACCCGATTTGTACGCTATCGGTTAATCAGTGCATTGATCAGAGAGTTCTTGAAAGGCATTGAATTGAAAAATCTGCGAGGCAAGTGACTATGGAAACGCAACTATCGAAAGCGAAACAACTTAGTACGAAGAAGTACTACCGCACTTTAACGTGAAAACAAATCCGACCATTTAGAGAGTTGTGCGCAATTTTGCATAAGAAAATTGTGTTTGCTTGCCCAGTTATCATCAGCTTAGGCACACTCACCAAAAGAGAGACAGAACGGCAAACAAAGAAGAAAAAAATGTCTAAATGAAGCAATGTTTCAACGAAATTACCAGATGTAAGAAGCAAATAAATAATCATACCAGCAAACGGACATCCAACAACAGAATAGCAGGCCAGCAACTTGAAACATTTCTTCCCATTCAGCGTCTGTTTGCTTTTCAGCAGCATTTACGATCTCATGCCCATTGTTTCCATGGAAGTGTTGTGAATGTTTGCCTCGCAATCTCAGCATTAAGACAATTTCACTGTCGTAAACAACGCTACGTCAATTCGCCTACCTCAGCTATCTTAAAAAATTCCAATGAAACTTCTAATTCCCTATGAGAATCTCTTCAGTAAATTAATTCAATGATTTATGAATGCAGTAAAAGAGTTGAATAACAATAAAAAACCATCGATAAAAATCCGCTTCTCTACACACATAGGGCTAGTGCAAAAATGAGTAGAGTTACCAATGGTGAAAGTGATCTTTTTTTTTAAGTCCACCGAACAAACGGACTCCTCTCCTATTATTCTTTGGACACTTTAAAACAATGCAAACTTAGTCACAGAGGCAACGTACCAATTTGACAAGATAATCCGCCACTACAATCTTCCCAATATTGAAGACTTTTGTTACATAAACTCCTTTAAGGGTATTCTTGGGAAACTTCAGCTGAACAATAAAAATGTTTAGAGATCCCACTGATTTCAGCTGTGAAGTTTTTTTATAAAGTAAACACGGTTTCAAGCGGTTATGAGTTCGGATCAATGAAAATAGAAATAATGAAGAATGCAACACAGCTGTCAGATTCAGATAAAAAGGCTAGTATATCAATTTTTAACGCTCTCAACGCCTAGGCATGACTGGCCAAGTCTCACTCTGAATACCTCTCCCGTCAGCTTAGATGGGCCGTTTTGCTTGCGCGAACGAGCGAGAAACCAATGAATATTAGCACCGATTTGATTACATCAAATCTTAAGGAAGATTGCAGTATGGTTTTCGAACAAACGTTTTGAAAACAATGGTTTTTATGATCTTCAAAAATCAAGGAAATATTGATGCAAAGAAAAGTTGAATCGAGCGGAAAGTAACATTAAAGCTAATGATAGCGTAATAGAAAGCCGCTGAGTTTGTTCGTTGCAAGACATCACGTTTTGCCAGAAATAATTAATTCTTCAATACAAACGCTTTGAAAGAACGCTGCAAAGATATCGATACACAATGCTCACCCATCGGTAATCATCGTTGAATAATTGCAGTGCTTTATTGTTATTGAATAGTGTCTTGTTAATGAAGAAGAAGTTGCTAATATTACCATCCGGTAAAACATCCCACTGCTTATGAGCTTATTCATGAGGCGGAAAATTTTCATTCTTTGAGTTTTTCGTAAAGCTGTTGTCGCTGTTTTATTTAATTTGCTGAAAGACGCAGATTAGAGAACGAACACAAATTCAGTTATTGCATTACTGCGATCCCTTTCATCAGTTGCTTATCGAAATGTAACATTCGCGCACAGATAATGCTAACGATTCGTTTTATAAACGCCCTTATTAAGCAATGCAATTGCGACATCCTTAATTGGACCATGTAAGAAATTACGGAAAAAACGTAACTTTTATCTTGAACAAATAAATCGTGCAATAAAATCATGTCAATGAGTTACTCAAAGAATCTGGAAAGCAATGAGTCACTCAGTAGCCTCACTTAGTACCCTCTGTCCATCCTCTGTCCATCCCTACCCGAAAGGAAGCAAACTTTGGAATTTGCAACAATTTAATTGCTTCATACGTAGCAGACTAACATAGCGGCCTGAATGAGCTAGTGAATGTAGCCATCAATAAGTTACACAAACTCTAGTGTATACTTTTGAGTTTTATTCCCATTAAGTGAGAGGGAGGGTGATGGAACAAACCATGAGACGAATTGAAATTTTTGTTACTAATGAAAGCGCTGCCAATAAGTTTTTTGGTAGAGGACAATGAAAAAGAAGCTGCAAAATATTCTTTCTGTTGCTAATAATTGCGAAAAACTGAAGGAAATATAGTGGGATGAAGTAGAACTGGGCGGAGTCTCTCTTTATTTAGAGGTCGGTTGGCAACTTTTCAGAATTAGGGCTGGCAGCTTCTCCGGTCCTCTTTCGTTTCCCTCACCATAACATATGGGAGACTACCTCTCCTTCCATTTTTCATCACATTAGTCCTCCTTACCAGCATAACGACTCCCCTCCCCCACTGTCTTCCTATCATCAGCCTCCCCTCCCTCCCCCCCCCTATCTCTTTCACTTCAACGTTCTGATGAAAATATGGGTAACTTGCTATTGAAACATCTTCCTGAACATTTCTCAGATCCTTTCATGTACTTAAAACACTTCTAATACAGCTCAATTTTCGGCACGCCCTAAAACATGCAAAATTTTGATTTGTGGAACCGAATCGGGGAGTAGGAGCGGAGAGAAGGAGGGGGGGGGCAGGGGAGAGAGGGATATCGCGGCTCATCGACATCGATATGAGAGTTGGAGGGTACTCCTGTTCACTTACCAAGCCACTTTCTTAACGCTCTTCATCAGCCTTGCTCAAACATTCGACGAAATCTTAACTTTTTCTGGCTAGTTTCAACGTGCTATTAAATATGCAATCGCAGAGCTCAATTTGATACAAAAAAGTGCTATCACGGAAAATGCTCGGAAACTCATACCAATACTGTTATTTGCGTATCTATAACAAACTGAAAGCATCGCTATAGCAACCAGTCGACAATTCACAAGCAGAAAGACACTAAAAAAAGTCGATATGGCATACTTTACTCGTTGGTTAGCAGCAACAACGCTTGCTGTGATCACAGAGGCGCAACTGTTTTGTCTCCTCGAAGCAACAGAGCCATTCATGGCTCGAAGCGAATCGTACGCTTTCACTACTCGATTAAAGATCCCGCCGCAGGCGCTTCAGCAGCGTAAAAATAGTACACACTCAGAAATACTCGTTGGTCAAAAGCTTTCGCTGCTGGAATAAAACTATTGTTGACTGGCTCATTAAGCTTGTTGGAACTCGTCACGCTTGTTACGACGTTATGGGACAAGCTGACTTCATGCAAAATTGAAAAAGCATTGTTTCAGTCCACATCAAACACTAAATCGGCTATTGCTTGTTCGTAGAAGAAATGAAACAAAGGAAAAATTTGAGTTGTTCTTTCTGTGTCTAAAGCGTTATGTTTCGTGAATGTTTCAGTGTTTTTTAAACTCGACAAATTCTCGCACATATCCAAAAGGACTCAAAAATCTGCGTAAAGAAACGATGTCAATAATGTCGATTAGCATGAGAAAGTTCAAAAGGAATATTTGTGAAGGAACAAGCGTCCTAAAGAATTGCTCACTTCAACGAACTAAAAGAGAGGAAATGAATAGATAGCTGAAGATGATTGTAGGTGCATGAAATAATAGCTTTTTGAAGAGGATAATAGTAGCGAATGAGTTATATAAACGTTTGAGCACGAAGTGAACTTCACTAGTGAAAGGTAAACATAGAACGAAAGAACACAAATAAGAGATCACAGAAAAGTCCCTGTTTGGGGATTTGTCACATCCATTGGTTTTAAGAAAAAGTACATCTGCACTCATCGAAATTTATTCTAAAGCATCTGAACATTTCACATTGCGATACTATTCTTGAATAAAATTCTTCCGATCTGAGTCGCGAACGACATGTAATACTGCGTCTCAAAAGCGCATCCATAAAATGCATCTTTTATCGAACGGTAGATTCACATTGAAAAGCAATGTACGTAGAACAAAGAACAAACAGAACAAACAAATCCATTTCTAATGTCTCAATTCTATGCGCACAAACTGCACCCATTTGACTTGGAAAGATGAATGGATTTTGTCCTCTTTAGTTAGCTCAAGCTGGCGTGAACATTGAAACGAAGTTGCTAGTAATCTCATAGGCTTTCTTGATGGCATCGCTCATACAACTCTTGCTTTATATTGATCTTCCATAGCATAAGAAACGCTGGGCAAAAGATTATAAAAGCAAACAACTACGACGTATCATGTTTTTATTCTTTTTTGCTCAATAAATTATATGGTGAACACGCTTTTGCTTACTTTTACCGAATTCATTCCTTCAGAATACGTCTCGAAGAATGGCATAGGAATCCTTGGCAACTATTTCCGCATATGAATCAATACAGATCATGTGTACTATTACCATGTCTTATGGACATAAACAACGGTAGAGAATGCTCACATATACGGTTTGTTTTTTATGCATTTTCGGCCGTCTAAATAATCTAACGCACTGCACGGGATGCTGTGCGCTATGCTTTTTTGGTGAGGTTGCGTCTGTGCATATGTTTGCTGGTGTCTATCTGTACATTGGCTTCACTTCAGGAACCACTGAAGCGAGAGTTATGAAATTTGATAAGCATAAAATCCCCAATAAGCTGACTTGTTATGCCAGCATTCAAGTCAACTAATACTTCGAAAAGAGCTACAAAAATTTAAAATCAGTGGAGAATTCGAATGTTTTGCAATGAATCGGTCGCATCAAATGAAAACGATTTTTTTTTACAGCAGATTTGCTTGAACGCTCTGATTCCCCATTCTTCAGCATTTTTAAAATTATTGCTTGATAATTTATAGTAGCGGCCGATTTGAAAAGCGGAGTTCAATAGCGCATATCGCGCTAGCTCCTTTGGTATCTCTTCGCAACGTGTTCATGTCTTCGTGCAGAACACTTAACAATTTCTGCCGAAAAGTGCTATAGAATTTATTTTGAAGCATCTTTTATTAAAGCACAATTAAAGGCATCTGACTTTGAATGAACCTCCCTGAGTGCTGTCAAAGAAGTCAAAGATGCGGTCGTGGAATTCACCTCCGACCAGCTACATCCACAACTCACAAAAGATACCATCTAATCCGCAAGTGAAATTACAGCTGATGAAGTTCGAAACAAGTATTTAGCGCAAGTGAAAAAAGTTGGCATATAAGAGGAGGCAACTTTGTAGGACCGTATGGAATAAGCGCATGATTTCTGCCCTTTGGAGGTAGCGGAAATAACAAAACGTTTCGAAATGAAGAAAAGTGACCTTCAGAGTGGTAATAAATTGACTGGGCTAAGAGATGCTCCTAATCAAGGTATACTGACTAGGCGCATTGATTAATTGAATGACTGATCTATCGATCAATCAGTCAATTGATGAAGCTTGCACTCAAAAGGTACCTAGTGCTAATTTCAAGTATATTAGGCAAGAAGGAGATGTAAAAAGTATAAAAATTCAAAGCCTAAGCCTCCATTTAAAAATCGAGCAACAAAGTAAATTTCACACCAGTAACGGACCACCCAACTTGAGGAATGCGCATGTTCATAGCCAAACGCTCATTCACAACAAGCTTTTTCTCTTTCCAAGTATGACATGTGCGGTTGATAAATACGAAACGCCATAAATGAGTCTCCTGACGATCTTTCAAACATCTCTTCCCAAGAGAGCCGTTCATATCGCAATAATCCAATAATCGGTGTATTTTTTTCGGTTCAAAATAGCGACGAAACAAAAATAGCCGATATGACTACAATATATAATAGATAAGATGTTACTATTACAATCAATATTAGCATTCTTCCGGGGGCTATATCAGAAGTTCCATAGCGATATCGAAAGCCAATCGTTGGAAAAGGCAAACGACAAAATGAATTAGGATCACATCGATCGAAAATGCTTATCAAATCACTCATTAATTTATTGATATGTGAAACATTTATATTCACAGATTATATGGATAATTTCCATTAACATTGTACAAATTTTTTCATCATTATTTAAAAATGCCCTATAATTTTCGGTCTTTGAAAGGATGAGAGAACAAAACGGAGTGGACTAATTAACGCTAGGATTTGGACATGTTGAAAAATGTTACATACTACACTAATCCCTATAATGCCTAGTAGCAGCTCACGAAATGAAAAAGAATTCCTAATTAAATGAACATTTCTAAAATGGATTAAGCGAAACGATCGATACAAATCCCACAACAAAACAAAGTAGTACATACTGAGTAAGCCATTTCTCTTCATTTACTAGAGAATACTCAGTAGTGAAATGAGAATCGGTGCTGTTGAGATTTCAACGTTGTGCAAAATTACTTCTCTTTCTCACTCTTTTTGCAAGAAAACTACATTTAATTTTACAGTTGAGAAAGTTAATTCCATATAAGAGTCTAACGTTACATGCCTAAAGATGGTAGTGCTGTGTATTACTAAAAGTGATTTTTGCGCAAAAGAATAGCAAAAAAGAAAAAGAAAATGAAAGCATTTTTAATTTCAAACAAGAAGTGCAATAACTCGTTAATTTATTCGTAAAAGATTTGAGAATATTCCATGAAGAACAAATGAAAATGATTATTCCTCGCAGAAAGTTTTAAGAAAAATATCTCTGAAAATTTCCGACTGTTCGAAAATATATTTTCTTGTGACGAACAATTTAAGAAAATCGAGATAAATTTTTGAAACATTTCCCCCCAACATTGCATGTATACTACCTTAATAACCACGACTGCATCATTTGCCTTTTCTGATGAGACGAACAACTATACTTTCCCAAGTATGACACTTGAAAATTTCCCAGCCAAACGATTTGATGTATCAACAAAATGCGAATATTGAAATTAGAAAAAGGTTTTGCAGATGAAGGTAAGTCCTATTGTTCAGTTCTTATATCACCATTTCATCTTACTGCCTTTTTTTTGAAAATAGTCATATAGTAAGTAATAACATTATTTGCTACTCCTCCATTTAATGACATTTGTATTTATTTGCCTTCTGGGATTCTTTCCGCTATAAATTGCAAATTAATTCCTTTTAGCGCAATTCATCTATAAGATTATGCTTTCAAAGCTGCTCCTTCTACTGTAAAAACTGATATTTGCAATAAATAAAGGTGCCTACATGCGGCTCTATTCACCATTCAGTCACTGAATGCGCTAATTCTCTCGAGACAACCACAGCGGAAACACATATCGACGTTGTAGTAATGAGTATCAGCGATGAAATAACGTTAGCGATGGATGTTGACTGCCAGCAAACAGATTCCCTTATCGCAGCTGCACATTGGCTGATTGCCCGTTGCACGCAATAGCTTCTTCTTTAGCACGCAAGAGTTCATCCGCTCTCATTAAACATTCGACGCTAACAACTAGAGTGGTGGAGTGACGGAACTTTCAATGATGGAGTGAACAGAGGACTTCGTCGACGCACGACTTGTCCTTTTTCGTCGAGGATGATAACGGAGAAAAAGTCATGAGAGAAGGGATGGGGAGAAGTTAAGGAATTCCTCCACATCGAAGATACGCACTAATGCATTACGGCTCGCTGAATGCATTCGATTATTTGCTTCAAGCATCTTACTTTCACATTATGAGATGTATCTCACTGCATACAAATAACTTGTTTACCAACCTCAACACCTGGTTTAAATCCGAGTCAAACATATTCTTGCAAAGGCTTCGTTGACTAAATCACGGAGAGTTGACAAGCTTGCGAATCTTTAACGGATCATAAAATGCGGTAAAAAGTTTTTTCTCACCATTTCTTACACTCCCAATGAAGAAAACATGGCTTGCTTAATTAGGCTATACCGATCGAAACATAACACCTAGTTTATTTAGAGGCCACACATGCTGGACTGAAAAAAAGGACTGGACTAGAGGCAAAAAAAGAAATATAACCGCACTACATTGAACATACAACATGAAACTTCCATACGTTTTTAGAGGACATAACAGGCGCCCACTGTGATAAAATATTTCCAATTAGAAGGTAAGCAATATTCATGCAACCAGAAATTCGACAAAGCTCCCGATGTTTTTGACTGTTAGAATCTAAATGCACATAGCTATAGATGTAAATCCGCAAGTCATCAGATCGACTTATTCCTAGAAGCACGAATAACTTCTATGCAACGCAAGATGCGAGCGATGAAGATGCATGCTATCCACTTTATGAGATGATTTTTGATTGTCGATGGCAAAGACACTGCCACCCTTTGAAGATTCTAAGTGTAACTGGACCGACCACGATCGACGAGATAAGCCGTAAACAACATTTGAAATATTTCTGCTTTATATAGGGCCACATAATAGTAACTCTACTAGCCGAAAGAATATAAATGTGATGAAGGCTATTACTGCTATTTTATTATTACCAACAAGAGGATCAGAAATGATTTTAACATAGCAACCAAGGATTACCAACAAATCAGCAATTCGAACTATACTTCAAATCAGAAACTCCGTTAAACATCGACTATATCATAAGAGCCAATCCGTTTTATGCAGTAAGTAGAATTGGAAACTCCGGGCATTATAGGCGTGAAAAGTAAACCTCCCCAACCGATGAAACCTCTAGAGTGTGGCAATGCCTCTGAATGAAAGAATTTGAACAGGCGAGAATGCTCTCGCTAACTATCACTTAGTTCTCGATAGATGCCTCGTTTAGGAGCATTTTCTATTAATAACCGTAAACTAGGTTTGTGGATAATTGTAAAGTTTATCATACGAAATATAGATAAAATATTTCAATGGAACCAGCAAGGAACATACCGGCTGCAAGGAAAGTTTTGATTGGAGCGTGTTAAATGCATCATGGGAGGTAATGAATAGCCTATGTTGCTTGCGTGCATACTAGAAGGCGTGTCATACTAGCGCCTTCAGCACTCTAAAGTGCAGATCATGTCTCTTCTGACGCACTTAACAACCACTTTCCATACGTGTTCGATCATATTTCAAACGGACATCACCTAAATCCTCAATCTTCTCTACGCTCATAGTCAGAGAGATAACGAGCTCTTTCATTTTTTTTTTCTCAAATGGATAATTACACAAGTCGCTTAGAAATAGAATCTGTTTTCCTTAAATAGGAGGGCTTTCTCGAAGTTAACAATAAAAAGGGCCGTTGCTATATAAATGACCTCATTAAACAGTCGAGGAAAATACAACACTTAAAAAAAAGTAGAAAATTCTGAAGGGAAAGTTCTCCTGAGCAGAAAGGGCTCTTCCATGTGCAGAAAAGGAAGGAAATCAGATGAATATATTGTTATGCTGAGAAAAATGTGGAAAAGGAATTCCCATCACCAAGGTGGTTGCGGGAACGGGCAAGAAATTCGTTGGTTTTATGCATTTTCTTAAGGTCGTCGTCTACAGTTCTGCAGACAGAACGTTTCAGTGGTTGGAAGCAGCTGCTTTTTCCGTGATCAATACGGAACCAACTGTTTCGATATCGGGCGGTGTTCAGCTTCATTCGTGTGGATCCCATCTGTTTTCTCGACATTCGCAACGATTGCATCGGGTGAAAAGTTTTGCTGGAGGTCGGAGAGGAGAGAGGGATGAGAGTGTAGTTATCAAATTACTATTGTGAAGATAATAATGGTAATTCGATGATCAGAGGAAAAATTTACCCAATTTTTTCCAACGCTTTCGATGATGATGCTGGCATCCAATGTATGAATTCCCGAGAAGAATCAACTTGTATGCGCCGATTGTTGAGTTTGTAAAATGTTCTGTAGCGACTGGCGGCGGCGTTGGATTCAGAAGTGTGATGCTGCTCAAATTGTTTTTAAATTTTTCAACAGCATTCGATTTTATCAGCAGAAAACTGGATTCGCCATAGGAAAGAGATTAAACCTAGTTTAGGCAATAGCGTATGCAAACAAATGAAGTCTCGCAATCAACCGAAAATATGCTCTCTTTATACGCACTATTATCTTAATTACAGCAGGCTGCTCGAAGAGAACGATCAAATTATTTCAGCGATCTGAACAGCGTAACGAATTTTCCAACATTATTCAGCTTCCAAAGAACGAAGGGCTGTCGTTTTTAAACTACAGGATCGCTTTTGCATACGGAAGCAACAAGACAAAATTCTTCCGGAAGCTCAGCGGCAATAGAAATGAGATTTCGACTAGCATATCCGTCTTTTATGTTGCACAAGTTTTTTCACCAAATTAGTCGCTGCTATTAACCTATCATGTAAGAAGAAGCTCGAAATGAAGGGCGCAGCTTTGCGAGTAAGACGGCTAAGGAAAACAGATGCAGAGAGGCAACTTCTTCTGGAGCCAACAGCAGAAGGTCAGTCAAATCCTCGGTCATTTTTGCTGTCGATCGTTTGGCGAAGGCAGTTTCGCGGCTGCAAAGAAGCAGCAAGTGACCAACCAACTTGACTGCGATCCTTCCTGCATTAATAAGCATTATAGCCTCTTCAAGAATGTTTGCGAAAGCGTGTTACCAAACTGGCTGTTTCATTCGAGTGTATAACACGCCAAAGGCGTTGGAAACAACAGAACTCCTCTGCATTAACAGCATACGAATGTGGCGACAAATTACGTGGGAATCGGAATGTTCACTCAGCATTCTCATAAACCAGCATCCGAGAGCAACAGCAGCTCTTCACCAAACTCTGTGCATCCCACCGAAGAAACAACGAGCACGAAAAGTATATGAACAGCTCGGTAGCCTTAGCTGTTGTCATTGACGCTGTTCGAAATAAGTGTGGTCGAATTTGAAATCGATAAGATCTACGATGAATTACCGGAAATGCCATCAAATCGTTGAAGAATTGCTTGCATCGACCACGCTGCTGTCATCGACAAACGAAATGCTTATGGCCCAAAATGAGGATTTCCGTTAGAAAAATCGAAGCCGAAACGACACTATGCTTCAGAAGGTGAAAGAAAGTTTTTGCATTGCTGTCTTCGATGGTAATACCGTTAAATAGTGATGCGAAATGTACAACGAAAGTACTGAAAGAGAGAAGGGAATGAACTATGTTCAATTTCGAGTTAATAAAAAAAACAGAAGTCGAAGGAAATCGAAAGGGTCGGAGATATGTAAAAAAAAAAAAAAAATCGAGAAATGCGCAGTTGGTATGGAAGAACTTCCTGCAAGTCCAAGGCTAGAATAGCACGGGCACGTGTCTTGCCAACGACGGAAAAGAGTTCGTTCAAGTCACCTCACCACTTGCTCGTTCCAAGATCCGTCCAGATTAAACTCTATCAGCAAGTAAAGCAAAGAAAGAAATGTATGAAGATGGACAATCATGAAAGAATTCGAAATGGTGCTGGTGAAAGGGCTGTATCCTCGACGTTCACCAACGCTCGAAACCTCCTCAGTATGGCGTTCTGGCCAATCGGTTTCGAGCACGGTTTTCCGGATTTTAAACGTTAGATGATTGGTTTATTTATTTATTTTTTAAATCCGTGGAGATCGAAAAACACACTGAATGCCCCACTAGGTGGGTTTGTTTTGCAACATGCACGCCAAATTTGAACTTCGAATCTCTCTATACCTCTTTTAGATAAAAGAATACGAAGAGGACTTACAACTGCTGTATGCGCACAAAAGGCAATAACATGTAGCTATGAATAAAAAAGAAATTATAATTGCAAAAATTGATTTCTACGTATTTCCTTCCTTCTAGCACATTCGAATAAGCATTCAACAATAAAGACTCGTTTTATTTTACTTAACAAACGAAACATCCAACCCCATCTTATACAGATAATTGAAACATGAAGAGTTAATATAGCGCTTTACAAAAGCAGACCAGAATTAACAAGCAATGCAGAGTTTTTACGGAACACTTAAAGCGAATATGAATATTCAATTGCGTATCGATGAGCGGTCACTAATTATATAACTGTTTCTAATTGGCCTTATCCTATAGATATTCGTTTCATTTGCAAGTAAACTACTGCTAGAAAGCATAACGCAACAAAGAAAGTTAAATTTTTTAAGACAGATAAATGATCTAAAATGAAACGGCTAAAACATGAAAAAAAAAGTAAAATTTAATAGGATGATGGAAAGCGACAAGTCTCAGTATGGAGGTACTTCAACGTTAGCATAATTGAGAATATAACAGCCTGCTAAAAAACGACTCTATACGAAAAAAAAAAAATACAAACTAGCAAACACTTAACGAACGTGCACGCACACAAGCAATAAAACGGCACTGCACGTATGAAACATTTGACTCCACTATGTGCCGTTTATAAAACAGCAGTCGTAGGTTCCCCGTAAGGCAAGTGCATAATGCCATCACTATACGTAATACCCATCACACCGATCAAAATCCTATACTCCTATGAAAACATAATTAGTGCTTTTTACCGTCGGAACATACGGCGTTCTTAGAGAAGAACAAATGACATAACTCATAGAGTGAAAACGTTGAAATTTTTTTGTTCCCTCCAAATATTTTCTATTTCCCATAACTAATAAACCGTATCGATGGTTTGAAGAAAAATAATATCATGCTTTATGCTTCATCTCAATCATTTTCTTTTCATCGACAAATAAAAACGTTTAGACAGCGAATAACACAGAGAACTGCTTTGGCTTAAGCGTCATTCATAAGAAATCAAGAAGCGCATAAAATAGAAATAAATAAATAAATATATCAATTCATACAAAAAGAATGATTTAAAGCGTTCACAACGAGGTGCACTCCAACACACCATCGCTGAGATAAAAGCATCCCAGGATGACACATTCAATAGCAATCTGCACAAATGCGACCATTTCGGCACAATCTCTAGCAGTGAATCTCCAAACGTTGCTAAATCCACGCGAAAGCAACGTCCCTATTTATGAAACGTTAGATACTTTAAAATACGCGTCCCTCCCCTCTTCCCTTTAAACAGAAAGCAATCAATTGTAGAGAATCACGAGGGTTATCAAGCAGTGGCCACATTTGTGTTGAATAAAGAGATATACAATTTCTGAATTTGAGCACAATTCAAGAGAAATTTGCTCACCGGTGAATAATGACACCGCCATTATAAGTTAAAAATGCGAAATTATATTATTCACGCAAGCATAAATGATCACGAGCACCCATATGCATTAATTCTACAAAGAAAATTGATCCCTAACAAAGCACGACCAAAAAAGTCAAAGTAATGCCAGCGATAACCTCAAAATTGCATCATGCCGGATATCCCAAAACCCACGAAAGGTGAACCCTAAGGCTAAAAACTGCTTACCCGGCGTTTACATCAACCACTGCACACAAATGCCAATCATTCGCATAATTGGAATCGAGAGGGGTGTGCCCTTCCTCTAATTACTTCCAATAAGAAAGAGCAATCGCTTATTCCAAATGGCCTACTTAAAACCCTTTTCGTACATTCTGCCAGAATTCTAATGAAAACCCTACCACAGTACAACTTTTGTGACGACCAAAGTTTAGCTTCCGAAATTAAGTATTATAGATAAAAAAGAACCAATCTTCTTCCCTCATCCTCTCTCATTTGCGTTCTCATAAAAATCGTTAGTTTCGATAAACTTTCAAAAACAACATGGCATTCCTAAAAGGGAATAAATTCGTTCTGAGCGCAAAAATGTGAGACAAATTTAACAACAACAGTAATTTAAGCAGTTAATAGCGCATAACAGCGTTTTCTTGGAATAGAATATCAATTTTTCATACGCTTTTCGAATCGGCGATGATCAAATTATTTCACACATACACATAGACAAACACATGCGTACACGCATATGCTGACTTTCCTGGGTGCTCAGAAACAAGAGCCAAGTTGCCACACAAGAACGCATAATTCATTCGATTATCCAATCCATCTACCAAATTCACTAGGCGTTGAATTACATAAATTCCCATTCTGCCATCTACTTTACAGCCGTCCCAAAATTTGGGCAAATAAAAAACCAAATGCAACAGATGAAAAACAGAAGCTTGTTGGAAAACAATAAATACCAAAGCATACAGACAAAGATAGCAGGAAAAGGAAAATGAAAATCACATCAAATTGCTTTGGAGAGAGCCAGCTGACGATTCTCCCTCGACAGACGAGAAATCTCTTCACCCAGCGTATCCACATTGTTCTAAATTAATCTTCCTTAATGATGCGGATATACCGAGGAAAAACACAAACCATTGACCCTCTCGATACCTCAACATTCTTAAGTGACGAAAACTCAGTCATGAAATTTCAACAAGAAAATAGAATATGATATTTCAGGGCTTAAGACTGGATATTACAGTAGCTGATTCTCATAAGGACCTTTACCATTTTAGTTCTGAAGAAAGGAATTAGCGGGAAGTCTAGAAAACATATTTCGATAAGCGAATGATAAATGCTCACCTTAAGTGTTATGTTCTTGTAAAGTGTATCTTCTAGTACTGCCTGCAAACGAGAATTGATTTCAGTTGCGAGATCTACCTCCGACTTGCCAACATTTCCAAAGATGCTTCCCATCAGAGTCGTGCCACTTTTACGACGAGCCAATGGTACCTAAAATTACGAATGTTTCAATGCAGCTAAGCAGTGGGCAAACTCGAGATAAAGCAACCTTCCCTTTAACAATCAGCCTTCCAATAAAGAAAATAATTAAAACAATAACCATCGCGAAAAATACACACTGCAAATAAAGAAAAACGCGATAACTTGTAGGGCACATCCCACGATGATGAATTATCAAAATGAGAGCAGAGGTGCAGATAAGTCGAGCTCTTCCGGAAAAGCAATCATCCTAGAGTTGGCGGCACAGACTGAGTGAACTTTTGTCAAGTGGCATGTATAAGGCACGGGGCACAGATCAAATCTGATAACGAACAATCACGAACTTCAGCCATAGGTACTTTAGGTGCAAACACTACAGAACACTGAGCTAGAAAAATTCTTTGGGAATAAAAATAAAAGAGAAAGAGAGGTTCTTGATTCATCATTTCGTGCCACCATTCTGATATAAAACTGAAAAGTTGAAGACACAAGATTGCTGCGATATGAATCGCAGAAGTAAACCTAAACCATTCAAACCGAATACACTGAACAGCAGTGAAAAGAAATGAATGTTAAAAGAGAAAGAGGAGAATTAAAACAAGCGGAAGCCTTAAAAACAAAATTTTCTTGAAGCGAAAACAGAAACCAACCATGAACAGGAACAAATTAAAAAAGGCCATAAATCCACCAACAACAAAGAAGAAACACCACTGCCATGAAAGAAGAAAGTTAATCATTCAAATACAAGATTCCTTATGGGCATCCCTCTAAAGGAAGATATTCTGAACATATATCGGTGATCCTCCTCACCCTCTGCCAAAAATTTTTTGAATTTCGAGTGCGCCATAATCAATCAATAAGTAAACGTGGAAAGGAAACGAAAAGTTCGCAATAGCGCAATCAACCAAATTTAGAATTTAAAAAATTTTGACAAAAAATTACTCGAATATTTTGGACTCTCAAGGCACTTTCCCAAATATTTCAAATTCTCTAAGCGGAAAGCGACCTTAAAATAGCTAAACATTCAGTGAGTGCCAATTTTATTCAAGCTAAATGAGGCGCAGATTTTGATGACAAAGGATGATTCACGCATCTCGGCTGAAATTGATGACGAATGGGAAATTACAGCAAGGACGGGGTCTAGAAGACTCTATCTACATACGACGCACAGCCACTCCCGTCGTTCAACTATCGTTTCGTCTTGCTATATTCGCATTGAATGAACTTAGTGAAATTGAGATAAGCGGAACTGCATGCAAGCAAAGCCAATAAAAGGAACGCAACTAACCTCGACCACTTCACACAGTGCGAATAGCTGTTTAAATTACGTTACAATTAAACAATCATTCTAAGTTGTTCACCTACACTTCTGAATTGAGTTCATTTTTCCTATTTTCGTCTACTGTTCCCAGTATACACCTCCCAAAACAAACAACAACATTAAAAGGAATAAATTCCCGCTATACTTATTTAGACGCACGGACGCGTATCATTAGAGCATGATGCTAACGTAGACGCTTCTCTTTCTGTAGTTCCCTCTTGAGCACATCCCATGTTTTTACCCCCAAACAACATTTCACCATTCACATTATTGTTCTCATTTCCGAGACAAATTCTAAAAGATCATTTCATACAGCATCCCACCAGAAACTGCTCATAGGACAGCCAACATTCCTCATAATCATAAAGCAAATTAAAACGTGTACGCTTCATTAAAGGCAACTAAATCAACCGCATCCAATTATTAATAGCAGTCAGTTACAGGATATTCAAAAAATTGAAATCAATCAACCAAATTATTAGTTACATTCTTCTATCGAATAGTTCAGTTTGTATGAGATCAAGTTTGCATGCAAAATATGTACACATATAAAAGAGTTATGAGCTAATTAAAATGGCGTCTGGCAGTTCCGAACTTGCACAGTTATTATTCCTCCTTTTAGTGACCCCACCTACTTGATCCAAAACTCATAAAATTTCCAAAGATAAGTTCCGTTTCCTGCCCACAAAAAACGTCCCAATCTGCTTGTAGCTCATGGTTCAAAGGCTGCCCAACTTACTTGTACACGAAACAATAGAAAAGTTAAATTGTTCAGCACAAGTTCCATTGTTTTAACGTAAACCGCTGCACCTGGCAGCTAGAAATGATCCAACCAAATTTTGTCAAAAAGAGAAACAAATCCTTATAATATTCATACCTGAGTGAGCGAATCACTTTCTGGAAGAAGTAATGAAGCTTCTTCTCGAAGGGCGTAGTTCTGAATGATCCTGAAACTTTCGAATTGCAACCTCAACAATCTGATTTTTGCATATAACTCCGCAAATGACTTTCAACCTATCGAAACTTATTTACACGCTTCTTGATCCTACAATTTAGCAAGAAGAATTTACAAGCACTAGCTCAAGCAATAAAAAAAAGATAAAATAACAAAAAATAGCAGCAAAAATTAGCTTTCATCACAAAGAATAAAATAATCGCAAAATGCCCTATAAAAATCGCAAAGCTGTTAGTATCAGTAAGATCACCCGACAGGCAAACTGCACATGAAATCATCAAAGAATTAGTGAGTAGCACAGCAAGCGCCCACTTGGAATAGTTACTTTAAAGCAGAAAAGAAATCGTAAAATAAAAGAAGAAATTGAAAACAGGATTTAAGGAGATTCACACCAATGAAGAACATCTGAGGGGACAACGCAATGGGTGCCTTCCATAGTAACTAAAAAAGTGCAATATTTATAAACAGGTAAGGAAATGCGATGTCAAGAAGGCTGCAAAACGAACTTGGTTTTTTTGCGCAACTCTTCGGTGCATTGCCTCACATGTTCTTCCAAAAACTCGATTTTATCCTGCTTCCTAGCAAGCTGCCGTTGCAGTTTAACTATTTTCTCGACCATCTGCTGTTGCATATGACTCGCATCTTCAACGGGTGATGGAGGATTCGCCACTGCACGACCACCTGTATCCATCGAACAAATCGAGGACGCCCTTGAAGATGATGACCCACCTGAACAAAAGTCGGCTAAACACCACGAATATGTCTCTATCCAAAACATATATTACCACAATAATCCTCCTAGCGAAAAGCGCATCCAAGAGTTATAACCCTTCATGTTAGAAAAAAGACAATGCAATGAAAGGTCTAAGTACATTTTTCTAAGCAGCTTCTCTTCTCAAGGTGCCCTAGGTAAAGCTGAAATGAGGGAAAGGATAAAACTCGAAATATTTGAACGGCATATTCAAATAACAGATAGTAGAAGCATTTCAAATTCAGTAAAAATAAACTCTGGCTCATAATATGTGAGTGCCGTTGCAAAGGCATGCATTGTAACAACAAACAAACCGTTGGCGATAGGTAGAAAAGATGTCGACTCGGTTCCCTCATGGGCTGTATCATGAACCAAATGTGCTTGTGCCTTCCTCAGGCTAATCAGTTCGGCTCTTAGTTCCTTAAAGGGTAAGAAACTTGAAGTGGATGGAAAAGCCATTGTTCCAGCATCATGCAGAAACTGAATTAAATTTAAATAAATGGTCATTTCGAAAGGCAAACAATAGCAGACGCAAACTAAGAGCGAACACATAAACTCAAATACAATTACGATCCGTGAACACCTTCACCTTCTACCAATCGATACGAAAAACTATATGTTAAAATTATTGCTAAAATCATAAAACGAAAAAGCGAGAATAGAACAAGGGAAATATTCTGAGAGCTCAATGAAGGGAAAACACACTGACCAATTCAGTAACTCTTTCATAATTTACGTTGCACGACTTAAGTGAGAGAATGCCAAGGTTTAAGCGGCGAATACAAACGCAACCGGTATGAAAAAAGTGGCAAAATGGAAACTTGAAGGAAAAATTTATTAAAAGTCAAGGTGCAAGAGTAAGCGAGAACTTCCGCTAACAAATAGTTTCTGGTTCCATATGAAACCTGCTCGAATTATGGACTTACTTTAATATTCGATGCATTCTTCTTCTTAAGCACTTCCTTCTCATTACGAGCTTCATCAAGCAATCTGCTAAGTTCTTGAACTGAAATTACAAGAAAAACCATTAATTAATACCGGTCATAAACACCAATATAACCTTTTCGATGAAATAAAGATAAACAACGCAATATACATTTTGCGTTCATTAGCCACAAACTCAGCTAAATTCGCATTGCAGTTATTCACCAAATGCGTAGCCCTACAGTATCCTCCCACCCATCAACATTTTGAATGAATTCCCATTGGGAAAACACGAATATCATAAACCCCTCCGAACAACGCCTGCTGCTAAACCCAATTAAACGCTAACAATGAACAGCAAGAAGAAATGAGGACCTCAGAAAAAAAGGGCACCATTCCCGCACAACCTTATCTGGAAAACAGGTTTTCAAACACTCATGCGGATTTTAAAATGTTAAACTATTGCCAGCATATTTTTGAACTGAAAATGGAACACTTTAAGCCCTGGGTTTATAAATGGGAAAACTTCACAGTAAGATGAAACAGTTATGACCCCTCTAGAATCGTATCAATGCAGTAAGAAATGAATGAAGAATAAAGAGAACACGTGCAAAGATCTAAGCGCTCACCCTTCGCAATCTTGCTGTTGAGCTCCTCTCTAAGAGAAGAAATTTCAGCGCTTGTCGTCACCCTTACATACTCCAGCTCCTTCTGCGTTTCATCAGCTCGATCTTTCGATCGTCGCAATTCACCTTCTACCTCAATTAGCCTCGTAGCTGCCGCTAAATTCTGTAACACAAAGCACTTGCCATCTCCCCCGGCGATTACTGTATTCAATAAAGCATGCATTAAATGATCTTAGTGCACTTCTGTGGGGTCCTTCCCAGCACATTCCTCAAGTGAAGCAAAGTTCGTTTTATCGCTAAACTTTCAGGTAAATTAACCACCTAAAAAAGATATCATGCTCAAGGAGGCAAGCTGAGAGGTCCTCACAATCCCCACAGGCTTCTGAATTCTTATCTTGGCTGCTTGGGAAGCCGAATTCCCGAGGTTCGAAAATCGGCGCTAGAAAACCTTATCCATTTTAAACGCACCTAGATCAAAGCCGGGCTGAAATCAGATCTTTTAAGCGCTAAGCACGCAACGTGACTGCTCGGCAATTAGCTTCTTTTATGCGCATACGACCTTCTCTCTATCGGCTTGAGAGTAAAAAGTCGAATAAACTGGAAAGTGAACGAAAAAATGGAATTATTCCACACATACATCTATTCTTTCATACTTATATCTACATTGTACAATTCATCCGTTTTTGGGTGAAACACATTTAACAACTCCTTCAGACACTTCGTGGACACAATGAAGTCTGAAACTCACGGATACGAAAATACTATGCACGTGAGAAGAAAGCCGATCAACTCGTAATAGTCACCTTAGCCCTAAGTGAGTCACATTCCGAGGATAATAACGAATTTTTATCGGTTAGCTGCTCTGTAATTGTAAGCATTCTCTCGGTTTGCTTCCTGCATTCAGATGCTTCCAGCTCAGCTTGATCCCTCTCTTCGACAGCCTCCCGAGCCTCACGTTCAGCTTCTTCAGTCCGACGAACGCTGCTGCAAAAAATCATTGAACATCAATCAAAGGTGCGTCGTAATATGGTTCCTAGTTTGATTCTTTTCCAGTAGCAGTCGAGAAGGCCAACTAATGTTGTGGAGTAAGCTTTTCTGTTCAAATAAATTCTACAGCAAGATAACCGCAATTCGCAACTACTCATAGAATAATCTTTAACCAGCGGTAGCTGGAAAGCACGCTCACAACCGTCCACAGCTGAAGCTCAACATTATCTCTCATACCTGACGCAGGTGAGCTTTGATAAGGTGGCAGGTGGGAAAAGCCACAACTAGGAATTGCGAACGTCGTTAGTTTTGCATCCCTCCCTCCTCTTCCCCGCAATAAGAATTTAGATATGTGCAACATTAGTGATGAAGCTTCAGGCACAGAATTCAGCCAGCAGAATGTGACTTTTATTGATAGTGCCTAGATCTGTGTCCTTAATGGAAAGAACCCCCGTTAAACTACGGCTGTGTCACACCTCCTCAAATAAATAAAATACGACTGTCACCAACTCATTCTGAAAGTTTTTTTCACAATTAAACGTAAACAGTTATAGATCAAGTGCTTACCTATCAATCTCTGATTTGATATCCTTAAGGGAGCACAACTCGTTTAAAGCGTTCTTATGCCGCTCTTTTTCTACACTCAGTTGATCTTTCGCTTCGCGGCACTCTCCAACCACCACCGCCAATTCGACTTTCATCGATTCATTTTCTTCCCTGAAAATATTAGTTCACCCTTTAAGTTTGAAGAAACAAATGGAACAAATAATTTCAAAAATTCTTAAGGCAATTTCTTCAAAGCAACAGAAGGAAGCGCCGTTGTTTTCGTTTTTCTTAAAAACTTTTGATTAAAAACCTGCAAGGTTGTGTAGTAATTCTGAACACACTCAACGAAAGTAGTCCAAGCCTCACTTGCCACATAGTTCGTTTAGCGGCTTTGAGCTACACTAAATTCACCTCAAATACTGAGGTTCCCGTACAACTATGAGAGAACAGATTAAAATCGAAAGTAGAATGAACCAGGCGAAATGCTGCTTCAATTCAATGTTTATTAGTGCAAATGCATCATTAAAAATTTGCAGTAATAAAGCAGTACAACATTTCAATGCTCTGCAAAACTTTCTTATAGCAATAAAGAACGTCTTCTCAAAGTATTTTCTCAGAAGTGGATATCTTCTCTGCGTATATCAACATAACAGCGAAAGCAAACATGCCAAATTAAGGCAATACCTCAGACGCGATAACTCGTCGGAAACTTTTTTGTAGACCGATTCAACCGCCTCTCTACTTTTGCCGTCATTCTGAAAATGACGAAATGCGGCAATGCTTGACAGGAGACACAAGCATCAAGATAAAGTTGGGGAAGCAGATGAGAGAGATGAAGAGAGGGAGGAGGATAGTGGTAAAGGATCGAATAAAAGCTTTAGGTCCTAATTATAAAAAATGAAAAAGCAAATATAAGCTGCTACCATAAGTTGAAAGCATAAATTGCAAATTGCAAAACGAATACAAGAGGCTTCCAAATGAATGCTGTGCCTCATTTTAGTTCCGTTAAGAAGCACAGAATCTGCGCTAAATAGAAAGCTTACTGCAGTTTTTATTAAGGTGTCGTTCTTCATACCTGGAGCAGAATAAACAATGCCCCTTCCCTTTTTAGTACATGTGTTACACGGTGATTCATCTACTAAAGCTCCGCACCTAAAAACTGCCCTTTCCGATGGCTCCAATCATATCCTAAAGGGGCTTCAAACCCCAATAAGGAGCATCCACAACGATAACAAACAACGACCGATCAGAAATATTGAAAGAAAAATCGCCGCAAAGTTGAAAGTCTGTAAACTTCTACCGACCACTCATGCTACCGTGAAAACAATATTCAAGAGTACACTTGACAACGCACAATTGAAATATAAACATTGAAAAAAAGCATAAAGGCACAAAGAGGAAGGTTTACATCCATCTGATGTAGCAGCTTCTCGTGCTCACTTTTAAGCGCTAGTTTCTCTTCACACTCTTTTGCAAGTTGCTTCTGCGATTGCTCGAGCATCGACCTCAACTCGGTAACCACTGTCTGCACCGCCTGCAACATTGTGATTATGCAACAAAAAGTAAATACACTAAGACATTTTCGCCATTTGCTCGCTGCATTGAACGCCATTACCCCTACCTACTACTATAAACCTCAAATCAAATGAAGTTTTCTCGCTTCAAACAAAATGCACTATAAACTAGGACGGACATGAAAAATTCATACTTCTAAGCGCTTCGTCGTGATGGCAAATGTCTCTTCATCCTGCGCTCGCAGTAGTTTCTCTGATTCCAGCTCCTTGCGTGCCACCTCGACAGCTTGCTTCTAAACGAACACCAATTATCACTTGACTGCTTTCTTTGCACTGATAACAGCTATTCCATACATTTCAAATCTCAACTATCATCTAGGCTTTCCTGCAGTAACGCTTGCCAAAACAGTATCAAACGTGATAACTAAGATGTGATAACAGGCACACTACCTCTCCGACCATAACAACACTCCCATGTCACGCCAGTTGCGAATAAAAATGCGTTTTCATGAAATGTTTTCGAATCCCACTTCTTATCGTTGGTGAAGAGCTCACTACAATAACTAAAAAACACATGATTAAAAGGAGATACCCAAATGCGATCCTGTAGCAAATGGTTCAACTCTTAATTTCGACAACACTTTCACTTTAAGCAGGAAAGTCTCTCCTTTCTACCAGTTTCGACAGGTGACACAAACAATACTTGCCGCAAAATAGGTGTCTCATCCATTCAGAGAACCAGAAAACAACTGAAAAGAAGACGCGAATACCCCATTCTCAACAGGCATCCTAGAAGTACAACAAGGTCATAGATTTCATCTAGGACATAAATTTGCCAGCGATGTAAAAAAAAAAGGATCTCCTTTTGCTACATAAAGTGAGGCTGAAAAAGAGCCAAGATACTCACATAGTCCTGCAAGTGTTGGTATTTGGTGCTTTCGATTAAAGCGTCCTTTTCCATAATCAGAGAAGCCTTCTGCAAGAACATTTTGGATAAAAGGATTGGCGCATCGATAAATATTTATTACTACTAAAATAATTCGGAGGGAATTTATCAGACTATCAGAAAGTGGGTAATACTTTATGAGTTGAAGGATAACCAATAGAATAGTTTGTACCTATTCAATTTGACTATTGCCACTTTTTTGAATGGAATACCAATTGTAATGCACCAATACATGGGAACGCAACTTACGCAGGGATCGGTAATAGCGATTCACAGTTACTAAAACGCAAATCGAAGAAAAAACTTAATCATCGAACCAAGTAAGAGGCAATATCCGACGATATTAAAAAGAATCTTTCTGAAAGTCAAACCTCAGCTTCGAGTTTCTCCAAGTTGGATTTGAGGTGCATAAGTTCTGCTTCCCTTGTTGCATAGCGTACCACAGCATCATTTTTCTCCCTTTCAGCAATATCGCATTTCTTTGAAAGCTAAATATATTAACTTCATAATACATAAGCGAACAATCTAAAGGGATTACAAAAGGAGATTAATATAATGGTAGTAACGAGCCAGAAGGCTGCAGAGATGCCGCATTTTTTGATTCTCTCCCACAACTGCCAGAATGGAAAGCTTCCTCTCGGAATTCTTTCGGAGCCCTGCCTAGCCTTGAAAAAAAAAAAAAAAAATAGCAAAACAGGTTCACTAAAAGAGCATACCTGTGCAATACTGCTATTCATTTTGGTGGTAACGTCGTTAATGATCTTTGCATGATGTGCTTCCTGTGCCGCACTTCTATCTTTGCATGCCTTTAGTTGATATTCGTATTCCAAAAGCTTCCTTTCCAGCTCATCAAACTTGCTCACTTTTTCACTGAAAGATCAAAATCACACTCCATCATTTAACAAAGAGAGCAGCAAAAACCTTTTTCATTTTCGCCATCTTAGAGAACTCCGTACTGAGTGCTGCCGTGAAAGAACAACAAACAAAAAATATCGCATAAAACCCACAAAACTTCTTCATGCAACATGGCAATTAAGCGTTTCCAAAAATTTATGAAATGGGCGAAGTGGGCGAATGCTTTACACGAAAAAGATCTGTAATGCGGCAAACCGATGAAACTCTAAAATTGACGACAACAACTGAGAAGAAAAGCCAACCACTGCGAGTTGGCTGAATAATAGTGAGAAATACACACCAGTATCGTCCAATATAAAACTTTACATAAAAGTGAGTAGTGATGCGAAGAAGACCACAGTGGAATATATATTACATCAACAGATGATTATGACCCCATGCAAAAATACTGAATGTGAAAACCAAAGAATAAAATCATTGCAAAGAATTTTTTCGTCCCAAAAAGGTAGAATTATGCAGATGCATTGCTTTGATCAGATATAAAAGAAGGTTACGACCGATGTGGCGACTCGCGACATACAGCAAGTGTTTCAGAAAGTTTATGCATACCTTTCGGCTCATAAGACCGTTAATAGGCTTATTTTGCATAAATAAACTTTAAGTAACCAAGCTCGAGTTTGCCATTTGCAATAATGGCTTTGTGAACCGAAACTTTGGCATAAACCTTTTGAAGCATATGCCTAACACCTTGATAAACCTGGTCAATCGCAACCGTAACCGTGAAAGCGCTTTCTTTTTGTTTTTTGCTTAAAACCAACATAAGCGAAAATTTTTTTTGGTGAATCAAGGAAGCAAATGTTTTTATTCTAAGGGACTCAACGTAGTTTTCTATATTTAATCTGCAAAATTCTAGTAGGGAAAAATTGCTGCACAAAACATTACTGCACATTTGGCGATGAGAGAAAGGAAAAATTACCTCCGATAAGTGCGAAGTGATTCCTCAGCACTTTCGCGTTCGCGAATTGTTTTCAACAATTGCTCTCTGTATTCACTATTCTGCTTTTCCAACCTGCAGTAATTGAATACAACAATAAAGATAGGGTCCATGTTCATGCCTTGAAAAGAACGTCACCCATCATGTTAACTTGGACAATCACCTCGAGAAAATAGTGGAATTTCACTTAAAGCCAAACAGAAAACGCACTTTAGAAGGAAGCGCTGTAACGTAGTAGCATTAACTATTGAGTGAAAACAAAGCTCGAGCCCATACCCAGAAGAAAATTATTTAAAAGTTCATCGGTTGGACTGGTGACCATATCTGACAAACCGGAAAGGTTTCAGTTCTGGTAAGAAAACGGAGGTACACAAGAGTTTGCGTTCAAATTCGAATTGCAGAACAAAATTAGATTCATCTAGCAGTCGTCGGCAAATCCACTGCCAGGAGAAGGTTGAGAGGACTCATGTTTTGAAGTATCTCGCAAAATCTAGAGAAGAAAATTATCTTGTTGAGCTGAACCTGGAAATGCTAGCCCACATAAGACATATGGTTTTAAACATATGTCATCTTCCTCCCTCTGAATCTCTTAATCAGTGCAAAAATTACCATCAATCAATATCATTAAAAGTGTAAGAGTATCTATCATACATAGCTGATTCAACATCGACTGCGATATGCGCAAACAAACGCGCTATGCAACAAACATTAGGACAGCTCCTTGTGAAATCAAACAGAAATAATCAAAAAACGGCTCACCTTTCGACCTCTGTGCATTGAGCCTTATACTTCTCATAAAGGGCAGCAATTTGCGAAAGATTACTCTCCTCAGAAAGTTTATACGAATCCTGAAAAGAAGGAAAATACTCTTAATACTCTGGTTAGATAGCAATGAGCACATTAAAGAAACCTGCTTCGTTGATTGCTACAATGGTTTGATACTGTCCATCAAGGAAAGGAAGACAAGCGACGGCTCGTACGGTGTCTTTGCCAACATCATTCGAAACGATCGACAAACAACGGCGAGTTACAGCGCGAGGTTTTGTCACCTGATGGCGAGGTTTCCCACTTGGAGCATTCTGATGTTACAGTCGTAATTGTGCGTATTTGAAACGGTCTTCCGAAAAAAGCCTCATCCAACGAGATAGTTGACATAACAAGGTGGAGGTGGGGGGAGGAGGATAAGAAAGAGATCGAAGGCGATCACACCCCTCAACTTGTAGGCAGCACTTGATGCAATCGATGGCGAACTCAATTTTACCCCACAGCCCTTTAGTAACGAACCAGGGGTTTGCTACGAGGACTAAATAGTGCGCACGCTACTCAGCATCGTAAAGATATGACAGAACAACATTTTTAACGGGGACATTCATTTCTCAGCATAAATGAGCATTCCAACATAAGGTAAAGACTCTCTCAAGGACCCGCTACATACTCAAATCAGATGAATAAAGAATACGAAACAGACGGCGTTAGCTGCTCCACTTAGTGATGAACTGATATTCACACAAGCGGTTTCTCACGTGGAAAGCAACCAGCACAATTCATAAAACCTGGTCAACTAAACCCCTCACCGCTCCATTTCTGAATACCTGGTATTGACTATCGACTAGTCGATGATGAACTATTGAGCGTTTTTCGCAAAACGACTTCATCTCCCACTAGCGGTTCAATGCAACTGAAGCAATCGAATCGGCCTAAACTTGCCACAATTTCCAGTTAGAAGCCCTGTATTCTCATCTGTCGGCAGAACATTGTCGAAATTCCGACAGTAAAAACTTACATCATTTTGGATTGGCGATTCAGTTAGGGAGACGTTGTCGCTAGCACATGAAAGATTTGAAGCTGGATTGTCCTCTTCGGTCATCATTCTTATAGAACTAATTTCTTCCCATCACAAAACTGAAATTGCGAAAAAAACAGATTGAATCAGAATCGAGTACGCACTCATATATACTAACATGCTGGCATGTTTGTAGGGCAATCAGTGAAAAAGCAGGTCGAACAGGCACAAAGCCATAGGACTCCGGATGAAGTTTCCCGTACAATAGAATCGGCCATCACAGCACACGATGCACCTTCGAGGAAATGCATAACCACATTATGGGTGGGAAAGCAGCAGAGATTACCCAACTCACATCAACAGCATAAACGCGTAATTCTCGTCTCACAGTTATTGGAGAGGAGTTTTCCGCTAACTGCAGTTGCTGCATCTCGCCAATGAAAGATGAAATTACCAACCGCAATGAAAGACGAGAGATCAATCTGGTGCAGGGGAAGAATTTCGGTTAAATCTGGTTCTGGATTCGGGTCGCAGTCGGAGCTGAGGTCGGATGTAATTCGGGTGCTACGAAAAAGAAGACATATCCTCACATAGGAATATACGCATTGAAGCAACGAATAACTCAAGCATAAAGCAAATGAGAAGATAAAATAATTAGTAAACATGTAGAAAGAGCGAAATTCGGAATCTCAAGAATAAAAAGAAGTGACAAATAAAAACGAAATATAGAAACGAGATCAAAATAGAAGGATGAGGGACTCAATGAACTAAATAAGAGACCGCTCTTAGGTCAGTACATTCGAGATGGTTTACGAATATCGAAAGGTTCTACGCTTCAACGATTTTACGAGGGCGCTCACTTTAAATACGGACATAAAAGATTCTGAAATATAACTTGAAACGCGAAGGTGGAATTTTTCCCATTCCCAATTCCAATTCCCTGCACATAAGTTCATTCAGTTCACTTCCATCCCTTGCGTTCTCCCTTCCACTCCTTCTGCCTCTCTAGTTGGGTCTCTCCCGGATGCAGCCTCCTGCCTCATCCCTACCCACATACCGTTTGTTTCCTATGAGGTTTTGTTATGCGTGACGATGAAACGATGTGAGAGTGCTATGCTACTACCTCTTTGGCATAAAAATGTCTGCTTTTATCGACAGCACAAGCAGAACGGTTCAAAGTGGAAAAAGTGAACAACAGTAAACTGGAACAATTTTTATCCAAGTGGGATATTTCGTTCAGAATTTTTTCGCGGTGAGAAAAGCAAAAATATTGTTGAAACACATACAACCGTTGTGAATAGGGTTCAATCGCGGAAAAAGTGGGGGGAGTCTTTTTGAGGGGAAGAATCGGGAATCGATGGAACGAGCAGCAATAAACATCACTGATGACCATGACAGGGTTGAACTGGTTGCTGCCCAAACAATGATCGCACTTTACCCGCACAGAAAATATAACGCAAAACCTTCCATCAACCATAATTAATTAGAAATTACACTGTACTCCACTCATTATTCAGTGGATTGACACACACAACGTTCGACCTGAGTTCTTTGTTGCAAATATTCGTCTTACACGTACTTCAATGATGTCGCTTTGAGACCGATTCCAAATTTAAATGTCCAAAGTTTAACTATCTAATCTGATTTTTCGAACAGATTTAAATTCTTCAGATGACGAACTAAGATTTGAGTAGGTCAATAACTTATCACTAGGACTCGAATGTGTCAATATTGTTGAAAATGATGTTCGTATTGTGTTGATTCATTTGATTTCAAAACATCAAAAACACTAATCACCGTGAAGAACTATTAGAATCCGAGAGAGTCAGATCTTGAAATGAAACTTGTGTTCGAGTGAAATGATTAAAACAGAGAGATCATGCTATTGTGTGCTAACTATCAACGATGAGGGCACCGTTGACGCTTATTAATAAGCTTGAAAATGCTTTTTCAGGGGTACATCAGAGAGACCCCCAACAATTTTAAAACAAAGGCTAACAATTTTACGTTCGTTAGCCTAGATTAGTAGATTAATTGTTGTTCATTAGCCACAAACAATTTTACGAATATCGTACGAATACAAAATTCTTGCACGTTTTCAACAATTCGTATAATATTCTCAATGTATAATATTTCACATTGGAACGTGAGTGCACAATACGGTAATATTCAATATATTTTAATTTCGAAACGATTTTTCGAATAGGCGGGAAATGTGCAGATCGAATTAGTAGATCAAAGTGACTTCGAGAATAATAAAGAAAGAGACACTCGAATCGCAAAAGAAACCAATCCGCTCACTTAATTCAAGATTTTGTTGTAGTTTCGCTCATGCAGGAAGTGTTAGTGGATATTGTGTGTGGTTTTTGTTTGTGTAGTGGGGTTGTATTTGTTGTACCGTACAGGTGTTCTGCATCTCTACGAAGCTTTATTCATACACAGTAGAGGTCATGTAAATGCATGATTGCTAGATTGTTGTACTCGTCGTGAAGACGTAGTGTTTGTTGTTGGTCTATACTGCAAACGAAGAGCAGTTCTTCTTTTACTGAAAACTGAGAAAAGCAAAAACGAGGTGTTTCAAATGTGTTACAATTAGAAAGATGTTTCATTCAACCCTCATGCATTTGATGGAATCGATAACTTCAGATGTGCTGAGGTGATCGCCAAATTTCATCGTTAGCTAATTTCGACCATGGCAATATCAGGAATAAGGCTTAGCGAGAATTTACAGGGGTTCATGCGGGATTTTTTCAATTGTTTGCGACAGGTTACATGCTCTTCGCAGGATGGAAAACTCCCGGTGGTGAAATGTGATGCCTCATCGGTCATTGTGATGAGTTAAGTAATTCGACCTCACCGCTGTGGCCAAGAACGTAACAATAAAGAGAAACATTCTTGGCATCTCAGCGGTTGAAAAGCACGCCGTGATGAAGTTTCGATGTTGATGTGAGGACGTTTTCGAAATTCTCGGTCTCAGCGTGACATTTGAAGCAACTTAAGCATACTAGGGACCGTTGCTCAGGTAGTATAGTGCGTAATGCTCGTGTACAACTTACCGATCAGGTTACATTTGAAGCAGGTGCCAATGTATTCAACGGTGAACGGTGGAATTCGTTATTGCGGCAATGATTTCAGGTTGTGGTCACGTGCCAACGTAATCACTAAAATGCGACGTCAACAGAATTTGGCTCACTTCAACATGTACACAAATGATTTATACGTAATGATCAAATACTTTCACGAACATAGGGATGTGCTGCACTTCCCGGTTGAGGAGATGATGCAGTTGGCTGAGAACCTGGAACGTCACGTGAATTGCAGCAAACAGTTGAACGATGAGGTTGAGAATTGCAGTCTTCTGAGGCAACCGTATAGGACTTTCGATGAAATTAAGCAATTCCATAACAAGAGGTTAGCATTTCACATGAAACAGTGCTCAGTTTGTTTAGCTATCTCAAGCGAGCCAATTCCAATCTTCTGGATTGATGTACAGTTGATATACGGGTAAGATAGGTGTTAGAGAAAGAAGAATGAAATTAATGTCGCTGTCCTCCTTATCTCGTTCTCTTGGTAAGTGGAGCTAAGCGTAAATTTAGGCCAAATCCAGTCCAGCTGTGGTCAGGATCGGGTCGTATTTAAGCGACGTTCATGATGAGCAAAGTCAGAGTTTGCTTTTATAAGGCTCCGCTCATTGCTTGTTCGTTGAGAGAAGTTTTGCATAGCATTGGTTTAGAGTTATTTACTAAACAACCTGTAAACCTTGTGTGAAACTTCTACCGAGGTTGTGTACGATAATGGAGGAATAGGGGGATCGACTTTTCTCAGGAAGGACTTTATTCCGTTTGCTGTATTTTTTTTTTTTCAATTCGCATTCTCATAGCTCTTATTTATTGGCTGATTAAAGAATGAGTGAGCTGATGACAATTGCGAGATTGAAACCAATAGAACGCTACGAAGCCATGCGCCGTGAACGCTTGCTAACCGCTAACGAGGTTATCAGCAAGGTGGATCCATTCACGAAGGAAAAAATTCGACATCCACTTCGAAATGTGGTAATTGTTTGTGATGTCTTTTTGTGTTGCAATAGAAGTTAGGCACATTTCTATCTTCTAGACGTTACCATGAACATAAGGAAAATTGAATGAGGTAGGCGACAAATGAGTCTAGCGATTGCTTCGGGAAGGATGAAAGGCGTCGTTGAAGTTTCTTAATTGTCGACACATTTTCCTTGTAGTTCTCGTTTTCATGCAGTTTATTGTCGAGCAGCTTCGCGATTCCGGTTTAATTTCCAAAAAGATATGGATAGGAGACTATAGAATTCTGTTCTTTTTCTTTTCTCGTATAGATTGTAGCTTATTGGATTTCAGCTGTGTGGTCACGTGTATGATGCGGAAGGTGTGAAGAAAATGATCGAACAGAGTGAGGAGGCAGGAGCTACTGCATGTCCATGCGCGGTTGAGGGATGTGCAAATCCCAATATCAAGATGGACGATATGAAACTCTATTTGGAGTTCTTCGCCAAGGCTTACCTGTAAGGCTGAAGGGGTTTTTGTTCCATGAAACGTTCCACGAACACATTTTACACGTCGTCGGTTTCAAGTGATCTCTCACTATAAGTGATGGATTTTCTTTCATCATGTACTGTGAGATATTCGGAATAAGGTGGCTCTTCGGTTTCTCATTTCCGTCATCTCTATAGCACCTTTCGAATGTTTCCATACAGCAATTTCCTTGTTCACTCGACACCTTGTTCAATTTCATGCGCCAACCTTAATTTTTTAGTCGTTTTATGGAATTTGTTATCGTATTCAATAAACATTGTTTTATCTCTTTATACGTGCACTCGACTTCCGCGCTGCATATTTTTACAAGTATTTTAACTTATACCGCCATATCGACAAGCAAATGTGTCTATTATGGTGAAATTCGAAAACCGCTTTAGTACTCCTAATTCCAACTGTAGAGATGTTTTACACGTAAAAGGATTCGAAGGCACCGCTAGCGGTTGGCGTTGTTCGGAATATGGGACTTGCAACATATGGTGGGATTGCTTCCCCATTCTGTAGTAATTGATTTCTTCATTTCTTTATCGTTCGATGGTTCCTTCAACTGTTGTCTGTATTCTTCGCTGCTGTCGGCGATGTGTGATAGTTACATTCAAGCGAGCATAGTTTCAGCCCGAGACCCAATCAAGCTGAGATGTTGAAATGAAGTGATTCTTCCTTAGGGCATCGCAATCGATTGGCCCCAAAAGACGATTTGTGAGGGTGGTGGATTTCAGTGAAATACGGATATAAAATATCCGTTAAGTGGAGTTCGGTTTGCACATATTAATGAGTGGATTTCCGTCATATTTCGACCTTTAAATCTCTCCTTATTCGTGGGCACAATGAGTGACACATTAAAACCACTGAATTTCCTTTGAAGCTCTCTTTTAAGCTTTAAAAGTTTAAAGCCTAAAACTTAAGGCTTCATCATAGGTGTGATTGTAACGAAAGTACGTGTAAGTTCCAGCTGCATCAAAGTAACCTTAAAGTTCAATTAATTTGGGGAAGTTTGCTACGTTGAAGAGCGGTCATAAGAGGGATTGAGGAGGGAGAGAGGGAGAAAGAAAGAAGAACAGTCACGACGTTGCTAACTTTGTGAATGCATTTATTCTTCAACATCTTTCGATCGAATTAATGATCCGACTACATATGTGCGTCATGCGCTTTCCTAACTTTCGCAAAATTTTCCTACTTGCAGTTTCTACTCAAAAAGAAAGATGAGACAAAGTACTGTATAAGTACTACAAAACTCTGCAATCAGTAGTAGGTATCACGAAATATTAGATTAAATGGTGCGCAGTCGACTTTTGTAGTAAATTATCGACCCCAGCTAGTACCACATCCTAACCTTTGAACTCGAGATTGCAGCATAAGGTAAGGTGGCTTCACAATTGTTCAGCTTGCAGTAAATGCAAAACAAAAAAACTTCTTTGTTTTACAATAGGAATCGAACATACTTCAGACAAAATAAATATGCAAAGAAATAACAACAACATTTTAATGATGAACACAACCAACGCATAGCCATTTGTTTAAAACTTCCGAGAAATGAGAAAAAGGATAGCAGGTGTAAATCATGATAGTCAATAATCCGATATCCACACTTTTTTATAATTTGGTGTCAACGACTAAATCGCTGAATACAATGCATACTTTCACAGCTGAATTAATCTTTTCACAGGCACCATCGAAACTAAGAGAATATTTGCAGATTTCTTTATTGGCTGATAATGAATATGCGCTTGTGGTTATATCTCTTCCATGAAAATCTTTTAATAATTAGCTGAAAATAGAATAAACTTAACTCTAAAATAGCTGACAGAGAGAAACGAAACGCCTCTAAATATGTCCTTATGTGTCGCTATTTTTATTGCACTCTTGTGATATATTATTGCATTTTATTGCATATTGCATTCTTCATATTCACTCAACATTAGCATAGATCAGTAAGATCGGGAAGGCTTTTACGTTTTACTACGTTTCGTACCTGCGGCCTAGTTCCGCACCGGTGACCTTGGTGAAGATTTACTGGTCGATGAAACTGTTGAACAAAGGTTCAAGCATACGTTTAGCAATGATTCGTTGAAGGCTGTTCCTCTATGCCAATTTCCTGTTCATATCTCGTACAGCAAAACGGATTTGAATTTGCAACCCAATTCGAACCGTTGAGGAAATGTTCGAGAAATATTTGAAAGACGCGCGCTTAGAGTGATGATGCTCACTACACAACGAAGACATTTCCTGCGTAGGGCATATTTAAACGATGACGCGAGCGGTTGCGTCGCGTGTGTGGTCCATGGCAGAGCGGTTGGCGCGTTCTAGCAAACACAAGGTGCAATGTGCGCGAGGCGCGAAGCACGCTCGTTGGAGCAGTTTTCGCCGGAAGTTGTTTCTTTTTTGTGTACCGATTGTTAAGAGGTTGATGGGTTTTTAGAGTTGTCTTCGAAGTTCAGGTTAAAGTGTAGAAAAATTCATTCGAAGTGTTGACTCGTATTCGTCTTTGTCATTCCTGATTAGACACTGATCTGATCTGATAAGGTTTTTGCGATGCTTGAGGTGATGATCGGTAGGTAGGCTTGAAATGTAAGACTCACTTTTTGCGGAATCTTCTTCCGATAGAAAGTATGAGATTAATGAAATGCTCAGTGCTGATCGCTTTCTAATTGATGTAACTAAGAGGTGTTTCGTATGAATAAACTCATTTTTCAACGTGTATCACTTCGCTCTCTCACGAAGAGCGCTTAGATTTTTCACGATGAAGAACTAGCTGTAAATGGTGAATCATTTTCCTCATCTTCAATGAGGCACAAAAATTATACAAGTGAGCTGTAGCGTTATTCTTCGATGCCATTCAGATATGATCGTCTTGTCTTGCGATAAAATCAGTGCTCGATTGTTGCATGTGTTCACCTTGAAATAGTACCTTATATTTGAGGATATTGAGATGAAATTGTTTCTTCACTATTCGCAAAATTTGATTCTCATGTGATGCAGCAAAAATCTCTCTTCAGGAAGTTTTTCTTTCACTTCACTTCTAAAAATCTCTTCATAACTTTTCTCAGGAAGCATCTCCCACAAGACTGTGACTGAAGGATGACGTAGGGAAGGGGGGGGAGGGTAGGTGGGAGTATGATGTTCAAGGCAATAAACAAAATATGAAGCTCCGCTGTTGTCGCATATGATAGTTTTTTTTTCCGTAAAATTTCAGCTGATCTACCACTTCGAAAGTCTTGAAGGTCCACTTATATTCCTTGTGATGATCCTTCATTATATCGTTGCTTAAATCTATAATTTTCTCTTTCCTAAAACGAAATCGGCACCTATGTGTCGACATGTTTAGGGGAGGCAGAAAGGCCTAGTTAAATGAGGGTTGTGGAATCCCATTGTAAGTGTTGTATATGTATTCTTATATTGCCTCCTATATTTTAGATGTGGTAAAGTTGTCCCGTTCATTGTAGATGAGCCTATCCTCCACCTACCATCCAACCGCAAATCGCAGCCCGAATCCTGAGATCGCACCGAATAAAAATCTCTTCGTAATAGACAGAAGCCGCAAAAGAAACCCGAAGGAAAACTGAATATCTTTCTTGTTCAGATATGTTCACCCTACAATCGTTAAAGTAGCTCACAACTAAGTCGAAATCTTGGAACGCAAATAGGCTCATCTGTGGTTGATGCGTTGCGTCGGCATGACGAAGATATGGTATCTCGGTGCCCATCGTTCGCATAGCCTCGAAAAATGAGAGACCCTTCACATTTGATGGGGCAAAATTATGTAGATAACGCACGACAAGCTTTGCGTGTTAGGCTTCATCAAACGCTCAGTGGACTTCCGCACGCGAGCCGTCTTCAGACGTGTGAAGATTCTATAAAGCCCTCTCGCACTGTAGATTCTTTGAACATTGCTTCAGCGTTCGTATGTGAGGATTCTCGAAGCATTCACGTTCTCTGTGGTGTTTAGATAGCGAAGATTCATCGTGATGCGTAGAGATGGCCGCAAATCTTGAAAGAGAATAAACGCATTAGCTCACCCGTAATTAGGGTTTCTTTTTCATTTTACCATATTCCCACGTTAGACACTTTTAAATCGAAGCTTAAATGGCGAGAAATCCTTTGCATAATCTTCAAGGTGCACCACCGTCCTTGCCACGTTGTGATTTTTGCCCCTATTGGATCTCATTTTCATGTCTTTTGTGACTTTCGAAGAACACCTATAGCAGAAGAAGGGCACCTTGCACTCGTCAGTCCACATTTTAGACTTAGTAATTGCTTTGTAAGCTGGAATAAATTTGTGATGTAACGCTTAGGTCATATGCTTCCAAATGCCAACCCCAAATTGACTAGCCACCTCTCAAATCCTTTGCATGATTGGAAGCCGTTGATTTGTTTCCCGTTGATGATGGCATTTTACAATGACTGCATCAAATTGAATGAAATTTCAGAGGATAGAGATCTGATTCTCTGACTTAAGAAATTAGTTGTTTTTTTTAAAGCGTTGATCCTTCTTTTGATAGCACTCGTATGAATGGGTGTGATGATTAGATTTTCGGGAGTACCTGAATGGTGAGGAAACTTCAGCAGTGGCACTTTGATTAGTGACGATGTCGAAAGTAATACTCACATAGAAACGAAACGGTTCAAGGTTATCAGCGGTTTCGAACGTTTCCGCTTTCATCTACTCCCTCGTACTTAAATACTCTCCATAATTGTTTTCTTATATGATTATTGCAAGTATACAATTGCGAAACATTTTTCAGGCATTTATATATGCGCTTTCCCGTTATGCACGTTTACGAGTGTAATTTCATTGCATACTTGGCCGTTCTATAAAGAAAGCGCATGCAGATATTGCCCAAATTTTTACTCTATGAGTTTTGTGAAGAAATTTCGTTGATTTTGATATGGTAAACGATGAAGTATGGAAGGAATAATTGGGCATATTCGATGCCCCAGAAGTTTTTAAGGGGCGTGCGTGTATGCGTGATCGTTGGCTGTCTCCTCTTCATCCTCCACTGAGGCGTGCCAATCGATTGCATCGTAGCGTTTCAGAGAGAGAGGGCCATACAGGTGGCATAGCGGTACCTTACCTCGGAACTGTTTCATAGACATTCGTCACTTGCATTTCCATACCTTTTATCACTCTTTACTGTCAAATGTTTGCGTTTTTTTTTGGGAGGGGGGGGGGGGGGAATTTCGAATTCCTTCATCGAAATGAGTGCATCGAAGTGCTTAATGGTCGTATTCTATCATCGACCACCGATGCTGATATAGAATGAATTGTTCGTGGAGAATAACAAAGAAAACAAATACGACAACTCTGATGGAGATATGTAGCAGTTCGATTCTTATGAAATCCTTTTTTCGTTTTGTATTATTCACGCATTTTTTAAACCTTTATGTTGTGCTGATGTTTATATTGCTTTGCTTTTATCGTTTTCATCTCTTTTTACAAATTATTGCTGCCTATTTTCTTCTTTTTTTTTCTCTGACGTTCACCATGCAATAATAATTAGTAGTGAAATTTTGCTTTTTTTTAAACATGAGAGTATTTAATAGGGATTCTGTAATTATATACAGCGCTATATAAACGTATGAATATGAGTAAACGATAAATGAATAAATAAATAAATATGTATACATATGTATGTATACATATGTATATGTACACACATATACATTGTATATATATATATATATATATATATAATATATATATATATATATATATATATATACGTTGATGAATAGGCGTATATGTGTGATATATACACATATATGTGTATGGTACATCTGTGCCTTATGCAGGGATGTCCATGTATATTGGGTCTGTTTATTTTGACGCATAGAATTCGAAAAGTTGGCATTAAATTTGATGTCCAGAAACGTGCTAGCATTACATGGCACGTCGGTAGTTTTGCCTTATAATAGTCCTACATCTTCTATCTCCGTCTGACGTTCATTCCATTTCCGATATTTGCGAGCGATATTAACTATTTTTGTCTGAAACCACTCGAATATGTGTCGATTTGAGTACTTGCAAGCGTTATAAACATCTCTGATATTTGGGGAATCACAATATAAACCTGTGATAGGTGTTGTTGTTCTTTAAGAGTGCATTTGGTTGGCATAAGTTTAACTGCTTGTTTTCTATATTTTTCAAAACGTTCCACTTGCTTACGAAACGAATAAACGATGCGTTCTTGCAAACAGCACTATGAACAGATGACGCTTTGTTTTGACTATGCACCGCATACTTTGCTAGCAGAAACGGCGCCGTTTCAATGCCACTCCCGCAGCTTTTTTCCTTTTTCCTTAGCCTACAACGAATCGATATTCGCCATTACATACATAAATAAAGTTTGGGTTCGTCTACTGCGGATTTCTTACTTAATTCACTATTTGTTTCTTTTTACTATTTTACTATTTGTAGATATTGTTTCGAAATGAATTTTTATAATGAGTAAAGTTTTAGAAATAATATAATTGATTGGAATTGTGGTTAATGTTTCTATATGATAGGTGGATAAACTGCAGTAGTAATAAGTGCAGTTACGTAGTATTACTGCTTATAGAAGTTTCTTTGATGGGTTACCTGTTTTCATATGCAAGTGCTTGTAGGTTTTTAATCGAAATTACTGATCTCGAGGGCAAAAGGGAGATGAAAATCCATGAAGAGGCCATATAAAACGTTCATTGCTTGTTATTGACTAGTAGGCGCGTAATTTATTATGGGTCGTCCAACGTAAGGAAATTGTTTTGAGCACAAAAAAAACGCTTTAGCAGGAGAATATAACATTTATTTTTATCGAAGTATCGAACGCCGTCTTTCGGCTTTTGGCAAATATCAATCAGAATTGAGCAACAGCGGCCACATATAAGTGACTCTTTCACTCAGTGAAAAATTGGAGAGTGCCTAAAAGTTGCACATACTGCTTCCATCAATTTTCGAATCGGTCTGTTGTGTGTCCAGTTTTCGAGGAAGAATCGACTTTCCCTTAAGCGTTATAAAATTTTATGGCTTTTATAAACGGAATTATCTCGAATATTTCTAACTTTGTTACGAATGTGGTGTTGATGAATTGAACGGAAGACGTCCAGAATCAAAGAGTACAATGCAAGTGCAAGGATTGGACGGTTTGACTAGTGCCACATGCCTCCTCTCCCTCCCCCCTTCTCTCAAGAAAAAGGGGCTCGGAATGGCAACGATGGTAGCCACGAATTGTAAAACTGAAGTCACAGTCCATTAGCAAAGTTATATGGAAAAAGAGTGATTGAAGATCCGCGAGAGTATAAAGTTGCATTCCGATAATTGGTCGTCGAGTCTCATCGATTGTTTATCATTAAGCGAAGCTCGTATTGTTGATGTTATTAGCAATTAGAGTATTTCATTTCCATGGTTACCAACTTAAATTAAGTTGGGGTGTTACTAATGGAACTTTTGCTAATTTCAGTGTTATTGAGATTAATGATGATCTCAAAAAGAAGAAATAAACACTAAAAAATAATTTAATTACTATGGATAGAATCCGATAAACACGGTTTGCTTGCCGTTTGCTGAACTCTAGAATATTACGATTTTTCGTCGTTATAAAACTTATGACGAAAAAGGTTTTTTTTTTTTTTAAAGCATATGCCATGCAGCACTCAATAGAGACCCCCTAGGTTATAAGGTTTTAAATCCATTGCGAGAAAAATACATCGAAAAGGTGTTGCATTTTAGAGTATATGCCATTGTATTGGCTGGATAATCGAAGCAACACAATCGCCATATAGTGGTGTTTTAACGATAACACGCAACAAGACACCTAGATTTGCGTAATGTTTCATGTGAAATCATGTGCGGTGATAGAGTTGGTTACAAGAGTTGACAATTTTGCTTAGAAAGTCTTCGTAGCTATCTCGTCGCCATGCATCATTTTGGATTTTATATGAATCACCGTTCATTCTTTTCCTAGACCTTGCAACACCTCATCTCGAACAAATGATATTGCAGTATTTATGGCAGATCTTTTCTATAGAGCTCCGTTGTGTCCGCCTAAACAGATATGTATCCTTACCGTTAGTAATTAACTCACGTCGTTGGGCAATTTTTTATTTTTATTTTTATTTTTTTTAATTTTTGCAACAGATTATTCAAAAGCGCACGTAAATTTTCACTTTTAAATGTGTGCCATAAAAAAAAAGCACATTTGAAGCTCCGCCTCAATAAATTTGCCTCCCTCCATCCACCTGATAACATATCTTTCCTCGTAAGATTGAGAGCATTATAACTGATTTCTCGCTTATATGTTCATTATTCCACCCAATCGAATAGAACCTAAAAGCGATAAATGTTTTTTTCTATCTCCTCCATATGTCATCTGCCACTTGTACAGTATACTTAAATTCTTTGAAAGCGTATACGGTTTATATAACGCTATATGCACCGTAGAAGGAAGGCGGAGAGGAGGGAGGGGGGCGTTGAAAACTTCTGCAATTGCTTTGGCAAAACCTCAATTGCAACATATTGAGAAAATTCCCAATTATTTAAGGTCCATTATTTTCCCCGCAAAATTGGAATTGAGTATTGGCTTCATAATCACCTGAATAAGCGGCTATTAAGGTGATCAAAATCGAGGGTGTAAATAAATCCACAAATATTCTGGCCATGCTAATTTCTTATGAGATGATGCAGTCAACGTAGTATGCGGATTTTTCTTTTTTTTTTTGCCAGGAATTGACATGCATCAATTTAAGCCAAAGTGGCTATTGCAAATTAGAGACCCACTAAGGGATTCCAAGGTTCATGTTTACTACTCCTTGCCTTCCCAAATTTTTCCCTTTCTCTCCCTCTCTCCCTCTCTCTTTGCAGTTCACGCCAGCAGAACAGTGGTGGACTATTAGACAAACGAACACGGAATTAAGACCAAAATCTGGCACCTCGCCATTTGTCAACTGCGAAAGGCTGAAAAAGAACCTTCCTTTAATTAGACGTTCTTCCGAAAAAGTTGTAACCCATAGCATTTGACTCATATAGACGTTCGTCAAAGGTTTTTAGGAAAATATTATCCCGTTTAAACCTTTTTTTAGCCCGTTTGGAAACCTTTAAATTCCTTTACTTGCAGTTAATGTTTTATGAAAGGTGAATATTTTTATAGAAGTGCAAGTTCTTGCGATCTTTGCTTGCTGAACGCTCATTCATTCGTGCATCGCTAAAAATAATCCCATTAGAAAGAGTGGTAAATTTATGGAAAGTTGCTTCGGCAAGAAGGCTTTGCACAGTTTAAACTTTCAAAAATCGTTGCTTTGTCTTTTTTCTTAAAAATTGCTTTTTTCTTCATTTCAAAATCTCAGAAATAATAATAGATTTTAAGTGTTCGATTAGCAATCAGCAAATAACTATTACTGCATCGGGGGGGTAAACTGCAGATAGAACGTAACTAAACCTCACTTGCGATGACTTCAATAAAAATACGGTTTTACCTGCAACACTATCGTCGTCTAAAAATGCATCAGAAGAAAGCTTCCATATACGAAAATCTCTAAATGAAATGACTATTTGAAAATCGATAAATTCTCGATAATTTTGCCAATCGGATAGAGGTGATATTATAATGAAAAGTAGTAAGTCATTTATCCAGGTACGTTGTCGGCTTCTAATCGATTATTGTGCATTCATCAGGACATACCTGTGGCGCAAATGTCGTGTGGTTACTGTGCAAGCGTTCCGTAGCGCATGAAGCAATTTGAAAGAAAAGATTATTGTACGTTTTAGCGACACAGTGCAAAACTGGTGAAGGTCTCGATCTGTGTGTATGTGCGCACTTCGGTTTGTAGAGATACCTCAGCATCTTCTAGGGAACTTCTAGGGGAGCCGTTTGAAGTTGAAAAACTTTGCATTTTCATTCGTTATCGGCTTATCATTTGATAAGCACGTGTTGAATTAGACGAGTGGAACTTGGCTTGTAATCTTTGTTCTCTAAACAGCTCCAGCTCCACACATCTAATCATTCTCGATCGGCTGTCATCAGCTGATAAGCTGGAGTTGTAATGTTGTCATATTACGGCTTCAGCGCATCAGCTGATAAAAACCGCTGATAAGAGTGATAATCTTCGGAGCCAGAGGAATGCGTTAACATAACCTTGAGGCGTGAAATGAACCGTCTTTCACTCTCACTACTTTGATATTCGTTTTTCACTCGGTAACATGCTATTCACCTATTTTTACTAGTAATGCCTTCGTCATTTGTTATTATTCCTTTACGTCCTTTGTAATGTTTGCGATCGTTTCATGAAACTGTTTACTTTTCTATGACGAAGTATTGAATAACAGTGCTATCGAGTCATACGTATTCGATATTAGTTTACATTACCGTCTACTTCTTTATAAGCCCAGGGTTTATGTGAAACTTTCCAAAACGGTAGTATATTAGAGAGACTTATAGATCGGAAGACACGGTAAATATGGAATTTGAAGGTCTTTAATTAATTTGTTTATTACAGCAGTGAGGTGATGTTGGCGGCATCAGCTGAGCGGTCGACGATGATGAGGTAGGGCACGTTAAGGGTGCAGACGTGTTCAGCAAAGCGTGTGAGATTCACGAACGTCGCATGTGAGGGGCGCATTCCTAAGCGGCGACCCTTTAGAAGGAGAAGACAGAAGCCGTCCGACGGAACTTGTTGAACGTTAGGACGAAACCGCCCTCCTGTTTGCCGCCCCTTATCCTGGTCCCCCGTCGACTCATTCGTTTCTGCACCTCAGCCAGCTTTATTCCATGCCTTTGTATTTCCTCTCTCCCATATTTTGACGAGAGAGAGTTGCATTTGTTTGGCACATGATAAGCGATGAGTTGGAACGGCACGATGATGTGTGACGTGATGCCTACGATCTCTGAAGATGGTGTTGACCAGCCTCAGGTCAGTCACTTATGCTATTATTTCATGATGAAGGTAACCTATACTCTCAGTTCGTTCGATTCCTCATGTTGAACTTTGAGCACTAACCACAATAGCACTAAATCGGGGTTTTTCATTTATTTTTATCCTGTTTTATGTGTTTGAGAAGTGGCTGTTGAGTCTTTATACACTGCAATCGACAGCTCGAAAAATTTCAACGGTTTTTTTTCAGCACGCTGAGTCTAAACGTAGAGGGCGGATGATCGATGAGGCGTTCACCTTGACATGTGGTTAACCATAATGAAGGAGGAATGCAGTTTTCTTGGGGTTTTTGATATATTCTTTATAGTTTAGCGTAGTATCCTTTTACTTACTGACGAAGGAAATCACGAGCGGAATTCTGGATTATTCCGTTGTTTCATACTTGCGGCTTTCTGACCAATGTCCATACTCAGTCTTGCTCACTTAGCTCGTGTAGCATGCTGTGCTTTAATGCCTATCGCTTTAATTGTTCCCATCTTCCCGGATGTGATTTTCGTTGACTTGAAATAGACAGGTAAATCAAGCCTTAATTACGAGACAGCGCTTGCAGAAGAATTCGTAAAAGGTGAGCATGTGCGATTAGCATATGAAGGAGTGATAACGTTGATTAAGCTTTGAAGTGTTGTTACTTTGAACATACGTATATTGTCACGGATGTCTGACAATGGGGCGGTCACACAAGCCACGGATATTCCAGAAACGATCTCCTTCTAGGTCTCTTTGCGATTATTTGAAAAGCGGATTTGTTACAGGGATCGGGAGATGGAGGTGAAATGGGCGGTGACCAGAATCGAATCGAGCAGCTCATGGTGAATATGTTGGATGAGCGAGATAAACTATTGGAGCAGCTGCAGGAATCCCAGAGACGTATCGACGATCTGACACAGCACCTTAAGGATGCGGAGAGGGATAAGGAGAGTCTTCGACGACAGTTCGATTTGCAGACCCAGCACCTTCCAGCTGTATGTTAATTTGTTTTCTTCTTGCTCGAAACGCATTTAGCTATAGCTTTTCTTTGTAAGTTTTCATGCAAGTGGTAGGTGTGTGGTGCTTATGTTATTTAGGAAATAAATACAGGGATGTATATATATATATATATATATATATATATATATATATATACAATAGAGGTAGCAGTGTGAAGTTAAATGTATTTCGAAGTGTTGTTATTAACTAACATTATTAATTAAAAGCAATTTGCATCCTTGCTAAACGATGTCTATAAGTTTCAAGTATATGTTAATTATCACTAGGTGGATAGCACGATCGTCATTCTTACCGCTTTCGATGTTCACAGTGCGGGTTTTTTCATTAATGCGGAGCACTTCAGTTTTGTTGATGTATAATTGAGGTGTGCACTTGATACATGAGTGAATCTTTAAGACTGTGCTTAGTGCTGCAGGCAAATGTCTAATGGTGTTGACGGCTTGCTGCTTTCCTCTTTTTCCTCGTTATTTTTAATATTCAAATTAAGTTCGCAGATAATAGGACGAACTAAGTGTTGGTACCATCCTGCGGAATTTTTCAACATAGAGCATTTTAGTGCGGTTCAATAACCTGAATTGTGCAAGAAATGGAAAGTGGGTCGCAAAGAGGAATGAAAGAAATTCCATTTATTTTTGTTTAAAGAAAATGTTCTACAAATTTGTCTTCAGGATGACTGAATGACTAAAGTTTATTGGCCCCGTAAATATATCAAACGTCAGCTAATTTCCTAATGTGATTATTGGTTTTATGCTTTTTGTCCCGTTCAGTTGATTCTACTTTATTTATTCCACTTCTCTCAGTTCATTTTCAGTTTTTTTCATTTCTACTTCTTAGCAGTGAAGATTTCAGTTCCCATTTTCCATTTGTTTTCAAAATGTTGCATAGGTGAAATATGTGAACAGGGGAAGCATTATTATATGGATTATCTATCATGTGGATTAATCTCAGCGTGGAGACCGCAAATCCAAAACCCTTTCCCTTATTGCCGTAATTGATGTTGCACATCGTTTCTTTTCTTCCTATCCTTTTCCTTTGCAGCCTTGAGGACATTACGGCACTGAGATGAATTTATATTACTTTCCTTGTTTATGAATCCACGTTCACATTTGATGAATCCGTACTTGTTAATCATCACGTTCTATGTTGTGGTTTAATGAAGCTGTGAGCAGGAGGCTGTCTATGAAAGGTTTCTTTTCACCTTTAAGTTCATATGAAGCTTGTTGAGCGAACTTTTCGAGCTCTGTCAAAGCATTCTCATTCTTGAGCACGAATGGGGACTGTGATGTGATCTTTTGTAAAATAGGCTTGGTGACTTATCTATGGCCTTTAAATCTATTCGAGAAGCTAAAGGAGCGCTCTTCATGAAGACCTCATCTCCCCTGAAGTTTTGCCATGAACTGTGGATCGGCATTCGATATGCTCTGTGGAGAGTAAATTCTGGGGCATTCTTTGATGCGGAAACCAAGAAAATAATGAGGTGGTTGCTGAAAGGGCTCGTGTTGGCGTGACGTGAGCGGTGAAGAATATGTAGCCCCTCGGGAGGGATATAAGAGATCGTCCGGAAATGGCGATCGGCAAAGCGCGCCAACGATACGGCTGAAATTGAGTAGCGGTGAGAGGTGCAGAGAAGTGCAGACAAGAAGCTATTCGACATCGCGGAGAGCGTCCATCATTGGCCGAAATGAAATTGGTGTGCTCGGGAGGAAGCGAAAAACGCAGCGACCGCCTCCATGGTTGTGCATAGTGCGACGTTCTTTCATGCGTCCCGCCGATGCCCAGCTATTAAACGATCCAACGGGTACGCAGGCGCAGGTATCCTCTTCGTTGATTTCCTCTCTCCTTCCGCTTTTTGCCCACTTCACTCCCGTCGCCCTCTCGTTGAGGAAATACTCAAAGTTGTTGTTCTAAACGTCAGTAGTAGCATCGCCACTTCACCACATGTGTTACTGTTTTCGTAAAAACTTTCAAACGGTTTGTTCAAACTCTATATTCGGATCATATTTCCTTCCAGGTTCTTGTGGATTCACATATTGTTTCATGGATTGTCTGCGATACATGAAAATGGTCTCAACTATCGTGCGATCTAATTAACTTTTATTATTTCTTCCTATTTATTCGTTCCCATTTTCTTTGCATGAAATACGTCTTTAATAATGGGAATGCTGAATCGCTTTGACAGACCCCAAGTTTGTACATTTACCCTCCCGGTGGAAAGGGGATGTATAGGTAGGGAGGGAGGACATCCTTATGCATAGTTGCGAGGAACGAAAAATTCACCTGTCAGGTAGTTGAAGGAGGGTGAGGTGTAAATTCGTTGACGCCTGAGCAACTCAGCTATCTTTTTGTGTTCAGTTCAGTCAAGATGTATTCCCGGATGCTGACTTTGACGTAGGGATGTCAAAAATATTGAACGGCCATGTCAACCTCAGAAGTGAACTGTGGAAGTTGTGATCAAACAACAGTAGTATTTGAGATGCTCTTTGCCATGTGTAAAAAAAGAATGAAAAATATTTGTGTATGACAGCATTCCTCTTTTATCGTTGTAATATGTACTGTTTTCATTTGGGGTGCAGTCAGAAATTTCGAGTGCAAAAGTTTCGCTTTGAGAGTGGAATATAACGGGGGCAGCAAATGGACAGTTCGGAGGGCGATGAATAAGGGTGGGAAGTAATTGTCATCTCTAATGGTGATGAGTTTTATGGATATTAAACGAAGGTGGTTAAAAGTAGGGTGCCGCATCATCCAAGCCTAAATATTTCAAGCTAAATACTCAGCAGTGTAACTGAATCTTCCGAAAAAAGCGCATTCCCAGATATCGTGCACCACTTTCCAATCTTGGAGATAGTTTTCACTGCATTCGGTAGAACGCTTGGAAATTGCGATTGGAATTTTTGATGGGGATGCTTATTATAAAGCCTATTGAGAAAGGAACTATTGAAATTATAAGTGTAATCTTTCAGATTAAGTTTTCGAGCATTCGAAAAGTTAAGACTGCCAGAGCGCCAGATAACGGGGGGATAGAAGAGTGGGCGAAGACGCAGAACAGGTGAAATTGTCCATGGAACTGTAGCACACTATGCTGCAGTGGGTTTTTTTTTTTTTTTTTGCGTGCTTCCTTTAATAGCAGTTTGGGTATTTTTGTCGTATGCGAATGAAGGTGAAGTGGTGAGTATAAGGTCAACGTTAATTGTAAAAAGGTCGATGCCGTTTTCGTGGCGGTCAAAGGAGGGGAGGGCAAACGACGTGAGTTCAATAACTTTTACCACTAATCTACTCTATTTTCTGTTATATGCAAAATTTTCATTCTGTAAGTTTTTTATTCCATTTTCTAAGTTTCTTTTCATTCTTCACTTTCTAAATTCTAAAGAGTTTTTTCTTAGTCTCTTATGCGTTAAACAGATCCAGAGGTTGCAGAGAGTAGTTTTATAAGTAGTATGAAATGAATGAATTCGATTTGCGAACGGAAAGAAAAGGAATCGTCGCTTGTTAGTGTTTTTTTGTGCTAATGCACTCCCCACTCAATGTGCATAATTGAAGTATTTGCTTTGTGCCACATTTGTGTATGCAATCATTATTTGAAACTTGCTCTTTTTATTATTAGCTGTTGCAATTTCCTCTTCAATCAATATTGCAATATTTGAGTTCGTATGCAATTTCATTGAGGGCACTATACAACTTCCTTTAGGAAGAAGTACTTTTTTTTTGAAAGATGGTGGTAATGGAACGAAATGCAATTGCAAACAATTTACTGTCTAATGCATCGCCGTAATGAATTATTGCGCTCATATCATTTCGATTTGCCGTTATATAGTCTTGATTGAATGCTTATTGTGCTCTTTTTTTTCAAATTTATTCATTTTTGAATGAATACCTTTTTGGTTAATCGTCGTTAATTTTGAAGAGGTTCAACTGATGTTAATATTGAAATATTTCACTGTTGCTTTGAAAAGATTTATTTGTGTTCACTTCCGATGTGATTTCAGAAGTATCACTGCAGTTTTTCACATCTAAATTAAAGTAATGGTGTTGATGCTTTTTTTCGAACAGTAGTAAATCAATGTTTCGGCATGAGTGTGATGGAGAGGCGCTTTGTAACTTACTGGTATCGAGGAGTTTGTTGGCTTATACTTCCGGCACATCGTCCATTTGACATTGTATGTCACTGTCGATAGACATTTCCGTGGTAACAGGTTTTTTTTGGTAGTAAAGTGAACTGAAAAGGAAGCTTCCGTATCTTTTTTCCAGGACACCCTAATCTCTTTTTAGGAAAAGGCAGCAGCGCGTTGCTTCTTGGGCATCACTGGTCATTTGCGCCAGCACTCTTCGCAATTTTTTTGGTGTACTTGTGATTTTTGCTGATATATTAAATGCTTTATCCACTATGTGATTAGGGGTTGGGGAAAATGAATATTATTTTTCAAAGCAGATGATAGTCTAACCAAGAGTGAATATTTATGGAGTGAATAATTTAGGAGTTACAGTCGGTGACAAAAGAGCTAGCTCAATTACGTGAGCAACTCCTCGAAAAGGACGAAGAGATCGTCGAATTAAAAGCCGAACGAAACAATACGCGTTTACTACTCGAACATTTGGAATGTCTCGTTTCACGGCACGAACGCTCTCTGCGAATGACTGTCATGAAACGTCAGGCACAAAGTCCTGCTGGAGTTTCTTCAGAGGTCGAGGTGCTCAAAGCACTCAAGTCACTTTTCGAACACCACAAAGCGCTCGACGAAAAGGTTGCATCGTTTTGCATTTTTTTTTTATCTTGCTGAACTGGCCTACGTCCAAAAAATTTCGGCTTTCAGGATTTTTGGTTGTTCGCTCTGAATTTATTCTGTGGTGGGCATCGTAATGATATTTGTTTGTCGGTCATAGTTGTTTGACCAGTGGCTACATAACTGTGACAAAGTTGGGCAATCGCACTATAGTATGCTGTTGCTTCGCAAAGAGTTGTGATTAGTGCAAGAATTCCACCTATATTGCCTCTCCTTCCTCCCCCTCCCCCCACATGTCTTTCTGTATGTCGTATTTACTGCAGTGTAGAGTTTTTCTCAAATATTTTTGATGTCATCATTAAACCTTGCTCACCATGCCATCTCATGATTTAACAATTCTGCCACAGGTGTATCGAACCTCTTCGAGTATCGGAATGGGCAGATGAACATGGTGTAGCTGCTTAAGAATGTGCATCAATGAGAATACTTGTAACTTGCTAAGCGCTTGTTTTGGCATTTATCACTAACCTGTTACTAAAAGTAATCAGAGAAGTTTGCGTGCACCCTGCAGAGGCTTTGGCGGTGCTGAATGGAGACGACGATATTCGTTGCGTTGTTTAAGACTGATTTGCCGCGAATGCTGCATTTATTTTGCATGCTGTAAGGACATATGCCGGGTTGTTTGCATATTTGCGTCATTTGATTGTCGTTGCGTTGAGCGATTACCACAATAGTGCAGCATTTCACGCTGAAATATTAGCGCTTAGCCGCCACTCCTTTGTGAACATCGTTGTCTTATTCGTTGGTAAGTATTTGAGCTGTGCTATGTGTGAGGGGGAGGGGAAAAGAGTGTACTTCCACTTCGTTAAGTGAAACAGCCTTTGTTTATGTTAGTAGGTACGCTTTATCACCCTCTTTTTGATTTTACTGCAAGGTTACTAGGATCGCTTGAGGTTCTCTTTTAACACGTATAGTTGCTTTCCTTTCACTGCGATTAACAACAGCATCTAGTCCCAAGCAGTAACGGTTTATTCCCTTCATTCAAGCATTTTCTAAGAACGTTGGAATTAAGTTTTTTTCCAGCAGCGCATTTGCGCTTTCTAACTTCAGTTTTGTTGTGAGGGTGGTTGTTTTTTGGGAGGGGGGGGGGGGGGGATAACCTATGCGAGATAGAAGCACTGCATTTGCAGAAGGCGAGTGGCATGTTGGAGTTTATGCTAAGGAAGTCCTGACAGAATCAAGTTGAGGTCTTTAATTGCTAATGTTGCGCATAGAGACTGCACTCTTTAAGTCTGTAGTCGATGATGGCGAGCAGAAGACACACTTGAAAATCAATGCTTGATTTAGAGTTTTTGGTCCATTCTGCATTACCGCTTGTTCGTGAGACACTCATAAAAAGGATCTTGCAGTGGAGCCTCATAAAGCCACAATACCATCCTAACGTTTCCTAAGCAAATTGGGCGTTTTTTTTTAAATTTTATTTTGCCAAATTAGGAGAGGGCCGCGCACTTCTCGTCTTCGTTGTTAGACGATCGTAATACAGGAGGGAAATTAGCCTAGGTGAAGGAAACATATCGGTGATAAGAAATGATTTTTCGATGTTGTGATGCATCACAGAGGTCGGGACGTTGGAGTAATCAATTTGCTTGGAACGTCTTCAAACGAGCAGTTGAAATAAACATCTGCGACAGTTACTTCTTGCATATTTGAAAGATTTTTTTTTTGCGTGCGGATTTCAAAAATATCAGCGGACGTAATTGTTGGTGGTTGATGGTTCACGCGGTCATTTCAAACTTAGTTTTGTTTTCACCAGTGTTATTCAAGCAATTCTGGTGCTAGCGTTATGCTTTTCATCGCTGCAAAAGCGCCGACTTCGTGCGAAAGTAGGGATCTTCTTGGCTTCGCACGAACGAGCATATCCATTTGAAGTTGTTGCTTGGGTATCATCATTTCTGTTATATTATGCTTAGGGAAAGGAGTTGATAGAGTGTTGCTTGACAGGTGTGCTACAGTTCGAGTACTCTCTGTCCCCGGACTTCAGTTAGTGTTTCTGTTCTCCGATCATGGACGTATCGGTGATTGAAGTTAAATGTGTTAAGGTGCGCGAAAGGCTTCGAGTAGCAATGGAGCGAGTTGCAACGTTGGAAGAGGAGCTAAGCGTGAAAGGAGATGAAAATTCGGCACTGAAAGCAAAGATTGCTAAGTTGACTGCCGAAGCAGAGGAAGTTTCTCAGCAGGTATGTTTTGTTTACTCATCGCATAAAGGTGGCCTCTGCGCTAATTACATTATGGTGGTGTGTGCCCAGCATGCTTTATACTCTTATTGATGTCGTCACATTGCTTCCAAAATATTGCAATTGAATTTTTTATACATTGGGTGGTCGACGTGATAGATTTTTGAAAATCTAGCAATTACTCCGCTAACTCGTTGCCATTGCAATATATTTGGATCAGCACTTACTTTAAATATATTTATAGCAGCAATAACTTTAGCCCAGCCATTCCTTTAAAGTCATCGATTGTGCTAATGATTCAAAACACTTGAGAGTCTGATTCATTCATTCATAGGTTGAGCTGAAAAACTTTCAAATAACTTCCCTCCGTTGTGTTCATGCACTCGTAGACTTTATATAAACTAGGAGATAGCAATTCGTCTTAGTGAAATTGTTTTGTGCTTTGTTTCTTGAGTGAGGTTCACTCGCAACTCAATAAACATTTTCTATGAAGAGAGAGTCTTGGAAACCCGGTACTTTTTGTGTTATTAACTGAATATTAGAGTTTGCTGTATTTTCCGAATTTGTGCGTTGTTTTAGCCAATATTTGTGGATGTTTATTTCTACATCACATCTGCTTTAGCGTTGTCCACTTTCTTTCTTGGTATCCAGTTACCATTGAAGCATGCCAGTCGTTATCCTTGTTATATATCTATATATCTCCCTTTTTCAAAGCGCATCTTCAGTTGGAGTTGTCGTTTCTCGTTCTAACCATTCGGGTAGAATCGAAGTTGGCATCAATGAGGATGAGTATGATGAAATGGTTTTTCGATATAAATGCAAGGCGGGAGTGTTGCAGCGAATGTGATATGCCACATGCATTTGTAATGAGATGCTCCTGATGTGCTGCTTTAATGTTCTGTGTAAATGTGGCAGTGCTATTTGGCATTCTTTGTTTGTTTTGTTTGTTTGTTTTTTCATTAGGCTGTCTTGAGGCGATCCTCTGTCAACTATTAACTGTTGAATCCTTATCTTCTCTCTGGATGTTGTGCGGTTGCTGCATCTTTATTATCAGAATACCTTCACTATAATCCTTCTCGAATCTGTTGTGGTATGTCTTTTGTTATACCTAAGGTCGATGCCATAAGGCTTCATCAAAGACTGCCAACATTGAAGCTGTAATTCAGTTATAAATGCAGTTGTTGAGTGTTACTTGATATGTGTTAGTGTGCTGGTATACTTTTTCTTTTTTAGGTGAATAAAACGAACGGAGCGGGCAAAAAACAAACAAACGGAGGACTCATGTCTGCAGAATCAGCGGCGCGTTTAGTGGAGATGCAGGAAGCTTGTGAGCGACTAAAACAAGAACTTGCGAGTAGTATGAAGCAGTGCTCCGAACTTACTACAAGGTTTACTTTTCATAGTAGACTTGCGCTTTCCTTGTCATCCATCAAAAACGGATCGTCTATCGTCCGACTCTGTCACCCGCTGTCGCCCACTTGTATTAGGCTATCAGCTGCAAGAAGTAGTGACTGTGGAGAGCAGCTTCCTACTTCGCATACTTTAGAGTTATTTCATCGATCTACTTACCGTCTGAATTTTTCTTACCCGAAAATATGGCACATTCCATCCTTTCCTACACCCAGTACTTCATTTCGGTTTGAATATTGCTTTGTTAATATTGGATAATGAGCAATGTTTAACCAGTTATTACGAGTCAGAAGTAAGCGTCGTCGCAGCCGGTCGTAATGTGGCTGTTGAATTTGATAGAGGTTTGAGAAGAGCGCATTCACAAAGCGGCTTAATTATTTTTGATGCCGCAGGGGGTCTCATTATTCATAGTCTTTTTATGAGAGCTATTAAAAATTGGATTGTTGGCGGTTGGTGTTTTTCAGTTCATCGTCTCTCTCTTTAAATAATTCCATTTATCGTAGCTTTCTGGAAACTACACAGTATTATTTAATATAATGTTTCGATTCATCCGAACTTGTAATTCGAAGGGAATTGTAAAGTTCGTACAAGCTGGATGAGAGCTATTAAAAACGAGTGTGATCGATAACCAAAGCCGTGTTCTGTTTCGTCTATATGCGTCGATTGTTGTATGAGTTGTGTACACCGCAGGCAATGTGTAAGAGCCATATGCGATGGAGTATAACTGCAGCAACGGAGCAGCGAGCTCGGCCCTTTTTTATATGGAATGGCGTCGTATTTCGTTCATTAACATATCGAAATTCCACGACGTAGAGTGCTCTTTGTTGATTGCCAGTATGAAATTGATTCGTTTGCAATATCGCACGAAATTCTTATCGAGCGCCGTCGATGTTTAATGCTTTGCAGTGCGCTTTATGGTATTGACATCGCATACTGAAAGGGGATAAAGAGTCCCTGTTTGCATGAAGTGACGAAGGATTCTATAGATTTTCTTGTGGAGAGATGCTTGTTTTAGAAAAAGCACATTCTATTTTATTTCGAAATTTTGTTTTTCCTTTCCGTTTTGGGAAACGGTGTTGGGCTTTTTTTTTATTGAAGAGAAATCAACAAGCATCTGAATTTGGTAATCAAATTGTTCTCAAGAATCAATTTTAAGGAATACTGAATTGGAAGGGCAACTATCGAATGCTCAAAAGGAGGCTCGGCTTGGTCAGGAGCATGCGACGAAATTGCAGCACCATCTTCATGAGGTCAATTTCTCTCTTTTTCATTTTTCTGCATGCACATTTTTATTTCGAAATTTTATTGATTTATTTACTCCTTTGTTCTTTAATGACCTCTGCAGAATGGCCAAAAACACCATAAAATCGCGATTATAACTCTCCCTTCAAAGTGCATCCATCCTCGAATGCACGCTATAAAAATTGTGAAATGCCTTTTTCTTGAATCGCCTCTTGGGTATACCAGGGCAGGGCACTTGCTGGCAACCGTTACTCCTCCACGTGTCACTTACCACCTAAACAGCATATGCCGTCCTATCCTAACAAAACTAATAGGTATCTAGTGTTGCACGGGATTCTTATTGATAGCTGTCAATATTTAACGCTCGGCAGTGTGTATTTTATACCGTGAAAAGGTTTTGAAAAATTCCTTCCTCGTTTATGCGTGCATACCATAAAAGGGTTTCGATGCGGAAGAGCATACACCTGCATATTCTCCTGCATCGGAGGTAGAAAATGGGCCACGAGTAGTGCGTGTTGCATTAATCGCTTCTTCGAAAGGGTTATCCGGCATATAAGTCATTCCATACGTTTTTGAAAGATTTTGAAGGTGTTCGCTCACTCGCTGACTATTTAAGTATGAACATTTGGAACCTTTTTGAACTCACTTTTGTCATCGGAATCTTAATCGAAAACAGTGAACAGAAATAGGCAATTCCTTCTTTTGAAATAATCGATCTTTTTCATATTGCTGTGAATTGCCTCACGTTCAGCGGCACAAAATTTCTATTATCTAAGATTTCTTGTTGGATTCCTTTCTATGATCGCTACTTCGGAACATTTCTTACGGCTTTTAAAATTTTCTAGCCTTCGCTGAAGAAAATGATTGTTCACTTAACAAATTTTTATTTGGTTTCCAACCTTCCCCTTCAGTGATTTGACCGGAATGCAGAGCGAAGCTATTCGTTACTACAACACCCATCTTTGGGACTGTGAAACAACGAGTGCTCTATGTCTGAACGTGACGAACATGTTAACCTGGGAGTTTTCCCACAAGATCTTTGTAGCACATCGACATTGTAAACCTGGCCGATGATTTCAAAAAAGAGTGATGTTTTAGACTCAGGCGCAAAAGGAGGACCAAGAGGCTAGGATATCAACTTTAGAGAGCCGTTATCTATCTGCACAACGGGAAGCGACTTGCCTCAGGGATCTGAATGACAAACTTGAACATCAGGTTATTAATTCATAACTCCTTTGCAATGATTTCTGGAAAGATCTGTCGACCTTCGTACTTTTGTCTTATTCTGCTTTATTGACCTTTCTAATGAGTCTTATGTGCTTGCTGCTAAAGCCTTCATTGAAAGACAGAGGCTGCTGATTTTTTTAGCTATTACCTTTTTTTTCTTATGTGGCTCGTCGATTATTCAACTTTAAGTAATGGGCAGCAATAAGGACGTCATATTAGGGTTAATGAATGAATATTAAAAATATTTCGCTTGCATTGCTCGCAGTCAGAAAATTTTGAGTATGGCGTAACCAAGAACTGGATGTGAGTGGGCACAGAATTGTTTCTAGTGCTTAGTTCGCTAGCTGTGCTTATGAGTCCTGGATAACATTTGAGAAGAAGGTTTCATAGCTGATGCCATAGCGCGTGATTTGATTGCTGAGCTCATTTCAGTTAGCGAATAAAGATGCGGCGGTGCGCTTGAACGAGGAGAAGGTCCACAGTTTGCAAGAGCGGCTCGAGTTGGCCGAGAAGCAGCTAGCTCAAAGCCTCAAAAAGGCCGAATCTCTGCCTTCTGTTGAGGCCGAATTGCAGCAGCGAATGGAGGCGCTGACCGCCGCAGAGCAGGTATGACTATAATATGCCCTGTAATTTGACCTCCAAGAAGACGGCTCATGTTGGCAATACGATTTTATCAGCAAAATAGATGGTTTTATCAATAACAGCTTCCTGTGCCGGTGACCGGTTTTATCAACAAAAAAGCTTCCTGTCTTGAAAGTCTAGATGACCAGTCATAATGCCTCCTGCAAAAGTTGAGGTGTTCACACTATGATGCTACTACGCGAAATGTTTGGCATGGTGTGATTGTTGAACCTGAACTATTATCAGGTATAGTAATTGAGCATGAGAATATTGTAGTGCTAATGGATGCTAGTGAGTACTTCTGGGTGCTGCTTGCTTGGGTGCATCCTCCCTATAGTGGCTTTTTGAGTGACGTTCATGCAAAGTACGGCTTCACTCTCCCTCGGTGGAGCACCGTCGTTAACCATTTATTGAGAAAGGGGAGGGGGGCGGAAGGAATGGCTACGTATCGTTGTGAGTATCGCCGCTGTTGCAGAAGCAAGTATCGGCCGAGGAACAAGTTCAGCGTTTGGAGCGGCAAATTGAGGAGAGGTCTGCAGAATTGGAGCGGGCGATGCAGCGCGAGAAAATGAACGAAGAGCATAATCAACGACTTTCGTCAACTGTTGATAAGCTGCTTTCCGAGTCGAACGACCGCCTGCAGTTGCATTTAAAAGAGAGAATGCAAGCGCTTGACGAGAAAAACCGTCTTACGCAACAGTTAGAACACACCAAGAAGATATATGACCAGGTGGGTGTTCTGTTGTTTTGTTTTTGCTAGGCAATGTTCATCTGAAGAGGAGTGACGAAAAGGCTTGCTTAGCGGTTGTTATATTTAGGTTTTAAGTGCTGTAGAGTGGGAGCGTTGCAGACCAAGTTAACAGAAGTTGACGAAGCTAAGGCTGTTGTGGTCGATAACATGAAGACTGGAAGTTTTTAATTTGTGATGTATTCGTATGAAAATGTGGTAGGAAAAAGAATTTCCGGAAAGGGGAGGAAGAGGGGAGCATTTGAAATTTAAATTCATTTTTTGCTGTAGTCGTGCTTGATACAGCTCATTAAAATATTTTTTATTGGCAAACATCGTATTTGAATTTTTGATGTGGGATGTTGGCATATCTCTTTTAAATGTTGGCGTCTGGCACATTTCGTCAAATAATGCGCGATATGTAATAGATAGAAACGTAAAAACGGTTGCTTAGGGTTTTTTTTTTTTTTTTTGGTAGTGATTATGGGGTTTTTTTGTTGTTGTGTGCTGGGATCGGTACCAGTCTTTAGCTTGGCCCATCTAAACACACAGTTGTTATTGCAACCTATTTCTTCGCGTCATTGTGATCCTCGATAAACGAATTGGCGCTCCAGCTTGGGCGAATTTGCAAATAGCTATTTGTAAACATTTTTTTAAGACCGAAAGAACAAAGGACCGTCTGACACGTGATAATGAAAATCTTCGACAAGAGATTGATGCTCTCAGAAATCAGCTATATTCGGCACGGACCGCTCAGTACCATACCAGGTAATTTGTTAATGGTAATCTGAGACTGATTCTAGGATTAATGGTTTTATTTTACTTTTTGCAAAATAGAATCCTCATTAAACGAGATGGAGGTCTATAGATCGATCGATAACGCATTCAGCTTCTGTACCCCGCAGCAGTATCGTGCTTGCAGTAGCAAAGTGAGGGGAACTGCGATGTTGGAAATCGGCATGTTTTTCCATTGCAGGCTACACAGTGGTGGTGCAGGTTTTGTGGCACCAGTTGCCCCAGCAGTTGGCAACGGTGGTGCTGCACCTCCTCCTCAGCCAGCAGCGCCTCCTGTCTATGGGGCACTAGGCTTGAGAAGATCTCAAAAGGGTCGTCTGCAAGCGCTTCAGGATGATCCATCGAAAGTGCAAACGTTGAATGAACAAGAATGGGACAGATTGCAGCAAGCTCACGTCCTTGCTAACGTTCAGCAGGTAATAACAGCAGTTCCACAGCTTTGTTTATTTCTGAGATGGAGGATACTGTACGTTACGTTAGGGCACAACAATGAATTTCATTTTGGCAGCAAAATCTTCATGATTTTGCGCCAGCAGTTTTAAAACTTCTGTTGCAATGTTTTGGCATATTCGAATATTCTGTGAAATAGTTCTGCTCATATGCAGCAAATATTTCGCCACAAATTTACTTGACAATATTCTTTTTTTGGTTCTATAGATGTTCTGGTTGCTGAATGTGTTCGTTTCGTTTTTGTTTTGTTTTGTTTTTTGGAGTACGCTGTCACTTATTCAGTAAGATGTTCCATCTTCTTATTGTGGATAGTGATGTCCTTTCGAATTATCTTTGATTTTTCAATAAACTACTGATACCGTTTGCTATTTGACCTTATTTTTTAATCGTTTTCAATACTCGCATCGAATGATTATTGGGATATTTCTTCCAGTGTTTCAATTCAAATTCATTTCACATGGGAAAATACTTCAGCGCTGAGCAGTCTTCTCAATACGTTTTGATAACGTTTAACTTTGTTTGAGCTTCAACAATCTGTTAATTACCATATGTATAGAGGAGAGGAGTGCGGCATATTCACGACATCTGTTTTTACTGATGATTGTTTATATTATGTATGATGGCGTCGTCTTTGAATAATTCACAGTCAATTTAACGAAATACTTTAAAGGCATTTTCGAGTTCTTCATCGATGATGGATATGACCGGTGCAGGCACGATACGAAGCGGAGCACCAACCCCCGGAGGTCTGGCAAATGCACCGCCTGAAATTTTGCTCGCTGGAAGTGCTGCGGCACAGCCTGGAGCTGCTGCCGATCCACATGCTCTTGCGAGCATGATTCAGGAGAAGTATGTTTTGCATTTCGCCTGAGAAAACTCAACTCTTTTCTGTTACGCTTAGTTTTTTCTGTCATCGACATGTTCATTCAGAGTAAGCTTTAGCTGGATATGTCATATTTGCTTAAGTATATAACCTGCGTTTTGTATTTCTTGGTTTGGAGGGGAGCGTCATCACAATTCGGGAAACAATTTTATACCCAGCAAGGGTTTTTCTTCTTGGATTCTTGTGGGGTAATTAGGTGCATATTGTGCGTTTTTTAGCTGTTGGAGATTTGCACGTGCATGTAAAAATAGCAGTTGGAGGTACGATCCGTTACGTTGTGACTGGTTCAAGTGCAGAAAGGCTGTTGATGGGTTTTTTGATGAGGGGGATATGGGGCAATTGGTGGAGGTGTTCACAGGCTTTTCAGTTAGGCTCGTTAGTGCGTGACCGTCTTTTTTTGCTAATGTCATCTCAATCAAAGTAATTTACGCATTCCGATTGAAACACAGAGGGCCTTTTTTGTACTTAATATTGAAAACAGAATTATAAGGGCTGATGCGGCAAAGCCGTTGTTGCTTTCGTAAATTCACTGCTTCCATGCATTGAAGCGGATACTCTTTTTGCTGCCTTGTAAGCTGCACGAAGCAGATTGTTTCGACCAGTTGAGCATCAGCATTTTCGAAACTCATCTTTGAAGAAGCGCTGAAATTGCAGACAAGCTATTGTAGTCATTGCGTTCACTTAGCAGAAGTGTTGAATCAGACCTGTGGAGCAGTGCTCAATCCTTCCTTTATCCTTCAGTTGTTTTTTGCCAAATTGTTGACAGTTTAGGGTTTTGAAGTTGTAGGTAAATTTATTATTTGACAGATGCTCCGAGTTGTTCGACCACTGCTTTAGTAAATTTGAATGCGTGTTTTGTAGGTTGGATGCGATCAACTCGCAGATTCGGTTGATCCAACAGGAAAAGACGCATGCGGAACGGGTTGCGGAGCAGCTAGAAAGTCGCGCGCGCGCCGCAGATTTGGGTGCAGCAGCTGGCAACGTTTTATATGGCGTGGACGATGGGCAGAATATGGGCAATTTATCGGCACGCTCAACTCCTCGGAATTCACCTCAGCACGACTTTCTTGTTACCAAATATAACACGGTATTCTTCGAAGTTGCTGTTTGTGGCGTTCATTCAGTTTCTATAGTTTTTGGCGTAGCTAAAAGGAAAGAGTACAACAGAAGTGTTTCGTTCATTTGAGGTCAGAGGTATAATTGGGTTGAGGTTTAATTATCTAAAATTGGATATAGTAGTTATTACTGACTGAAAATTTGCGTCAAGCTAGAATCCAAGCCTAGTCGAACTCATCTCGTCTTTCAATTGCCTTATTAGCTGAGCTAATATGGAGATCGCTGAGGCTGTAATGTCATAGAAAGTCAAGTCGCACTGCTGTACATGATGATCTAGTGTTTTTTTTTTCAGTTACCCGCAAACGCTTCTACTTCACATCTTCACGGTCAAGCAGTCGATGCATATGGGCAGCCAGTAAGTCTTTGAGTATAGCTAATGCCGCAGGTATCTTTATGCCAGTTCTTTTTTAGCCTTTATTCACGTTTTTTAGATTGACTTTTTTTAGAAACTGAACGATGTTTCGCTTATACAGGGAGCAGAAGATGGTTCAACGCACTGGTGAAGTAATTTGTTTGAATTAGATTCAGCTACCTAAAGCTTCAATTCGTGAGTGGAGTTTTTCGAGTGTGTCTGACGGCTTATGATGCTTTCGGTTTGTTCGTAGAAAAGATGGAAATAAATTTTTATTTAACTGGAGTGCGCAAAGAATTGCTACTGAATTTTCTTTCCTTTTTTTTTCTTTGCTTCTTCGGATTCGTCTTCAAAGCACTTTGAGACATAGAATTACATGTGGAGTGCAAGTTTAAAAAAACATTACATCTTTACATAAACACCTGATCTAATTCCACTGCTAAAAATTATTGAGTAACTGTCGTTTTTGGTTTTCCATTTTTTTTCTGTCAAAAAATTTTATTGGTGTTCAGTATGAGTCGTTTATTTTGAGAAGACGCAGTATGTAACGATGTATTTAAAGGGGATGCCATATAGATGTCTGACTTAATGGGATGCAGTTTCAGTTCATGGACGATAGCATCATCGACACTGATTTTAATATGTCAAAGCGACCATTAAGGCTCGACCATGTGCAGCGACAGTTGCAGGTTTGTATGGATTGCTGTATTGAGCAGTGCCAGTGAAGTCAACCACATGTTCCCCTGTCACTCTAGCTAATTCGACATTGTTTAATATGATGCACTGAGATTGCCAAGATATCTGCATGAGATTGAAGCTGCATCTTAAATACATCCGCAGAATAAAACCTTACCGGTCGATTGCGTTTATATTCAGGTTTTTCTGAGGTTGCACGTGTCGGGGTTATTGACACATTGGTGTGCAATGCTGCATTCACGTGATATGTGCTGCTCTTTAAAATGGCGTCTATTCATGCATAGAGCGCAGCACATTTCGTTAGGAGGTTACACTCGTCGTCTTAATCGCTTGTTGTTCTTTCCGTTACTAATTAATTCTCCGAATGAAGTATACTCATCCTCCCGCCTGCTTCTGCATGCGCCGCCTGTAATAGATTCGGCGCGATCGACCAGAAGTTCATCCACCCTAAGCATTTTATGTTTCGGTTCAAGCTTTTAATTGTTGTTTTCTTGCCGACGTTTTAGAGTCGACTGGAAGATGAAATTGGGCAGTCAATGAATGAACGGATGTCGCCGGCTTCTTCAGTTGCATCTTCGCAAGAGCACTCACCCGTTTATCCTGGTGGCAAGGCAGGCAAGAAGAGGTCGACGAGTACGAGTGGGCTGAAGACTCTTGGTCGGTTCTTCAACAAGAAGGGCAAGAACACTCAGCAGTTCCGAGCGAACGCTGACCAGGGTACTTTCGCAGAATGCCCCTTCATTTTGAGCTTTTCAGAGTTAGTCTGTGACTGGAGATTGCATTGAGCACTTGTGGTGAATTTCTTCGTTCTTCTTGTTGACTTGAAATTTCCGCAAATATGTTAGGATATTGCGTCAAATATACCACTTCTCTTCAATAAAAGACCTCCGCTGTTAAAAATCACAAAAACAGAAGAATTGGAGTTTATATCCGAGGTGCTGCGATTAAAAGGCGTTTTGTTAAAATATGTTAGGTTTCAGACCAAAAGCGCCGTTGACTGCTGATGTTGTCTTGATTTCTAAAGTTATTTTCGTTTGCAGTTTATAAACGAGCGCACACGTTTGTTTGTCCTACATGACAGCTTTTTCTTAGTCAAAACTTCTGAAGGGATTTGAAGTGCTCCTCAGTAATTTTAGTACTATAAGTATTTTGATTATGTGAATAGTTCGCTTAAAATTGCAGGAATAATGTTTACTCAAGGAATTTGTGTGATTAGTGTCACACTGGGATCAGCAGGTTGATGACTAAGCTATTGCTTTTCAGGTGCATATTCGGACAGCGAAATGTCTTCGGGAGGTGATGGATGTTCGGTGAGCGGAATTGCACCTAAGGCAGCAATGAATGGTGTCGCATCACAGTCACATAATGCGGCCGATTTCGATAGGCGGAAAAAGAAAAAATACGAGTTGCTCGAAGAGGTTTTTTTAAAAAAATTTTCTTCGTTAAATGTTCAACCACCATTTTATGAGAATTTGTTATTTGTTCAGGTTTTCCATGTCCTCCTTTGAAGATTATCGTGGCGTTTTTATTACTTGGTAGCGCATAGGGCTATCCAGTAGTGACTTGCGCACGTTGGGTGGCCGCTACGTGTTTGAGGCGTACGATAAATGCCATTTCACAAACGATCCCCCAATTCGGTTATTTTGCAGGCGATGAAGGCACGGACACCTTTTGCACTTTGGAACGGTCCAACAGTGGTCGCATGGTTGGAATTGTGGGTGGGCATGCCGGCATGGTATGTGGCCGCATGTCGCGCCAATGTCAAGAGCGGAGCAATCATGAGCGCGCTTTCGGATCAGGAAATACAACGTGAAATTGGCATTAGTAACCCTCTTCACCGACTAAAGTTGCGACTTGCTATACAGGTAATTTGCTTCATCGAGTAATTCTAATGACACTCATTGGCAGTCGGGCACAAATCGTCTTGCTGTTTTTAGTAACCCAGCTGTTTGTTTGACTGATTGGTTGCTTGTGTTTAGAACAACGAGGCATTTATTCCACAAATGCGCTACATCACCTTTTATAAACCTTGTTTTTCTGTCATCGGTCATTTTGCTTTGTTTTGCCGTCAGTTCATCGTGAAGAGTTTGTAAGAAGTGATGTGGGGACAATCAATAGCTAATCCGTTATGAGAGTGGAGCAAATCTGGGGCTGTTGAAGTTGGCGGAATTGAATTATCGCGTTCTTGTTAGTGTCATAGTGCAACATAAAGGAGGAAGTGTTGTTGCAGGAAATGGTATCTTTAACATCTCCGTCGGCCCCACGCACTGCGCGCACAACTTTGGCGTTTGGGGATATGAACCATGAATGGATAGGAAATGAGTGGCTGCCGTCGTTGGGACTTGGCCAATATAGGTCCGCCTTTATGGAGTGTCTTTTGGATGCGCGCATGTTGGAGCATTTATCTAAGAGAGATCTCAGAACGCACCTCAAGATGGTCGACAACTTCCACAGGTTGGTTGCTTCGTCCGCTGCTTTCTGAGACAGCATTTCAGCAAAGCCTTCAATTTCTCACAGAATATGACGGTCAGCTTAAAGCTTACCGATTAACCCAGATTGCTATTTTGCGACTCCATTGCTTATAATTTGACGATTATTTATAAACACTCACTAGGGCGAGAAAAGAGCTAGCTATTTCTTTCATTTGTTTTTACAAATACCCGACCTTTAACTTCTTGTTGACTTCAATCACGTTGTGTGCAAGGCACAGGCCAGGGGGATAGGATGGTTTTTGGATTTTTTTTGATTTATAAAATTCTACTGATTGTTGTAATGCAGCGCGTGCGTATTGCTGCAGTTGCTAAGAAGGCGCTGTGCATAATGTGTTGAGTAATATTGCACATTTTAAACAATCGGTTACTTCTGGTACTTAACGTTTGCTTCGACACCCTTCATAGCCCGACCGTCGTCCTGCAGCGGTCGAACATTGAATTTATTGAATTTGAGTGGAGGGGTTTAAGTTGCTCGATGTTTGTCATGTGTGATGACCGCGCAATCGTTGTACATTGTGGAAGCAGTACAATGTCTTCACGATTAGAGATCAGATTTTTCAGATTCCATGATTGATCCTCGGAAATTCGAAGTATTCGATTACTTCTTAATGTTCAGCCTTTAGAGATCCGCGGTTGAACTATCAAACGATAAAGGCTGCTTTTCTTTCAGCAGATGCCACATCCATTTTCTTTAATCGGCAACTGTGGAATTGTATTTTCAGAGCGAGTTTACAGTACGGAATTATTTGTCTTAAGAAATTGAACTACGACAAGAAAGTGTTGCAAGAAAGGCGCAGAGCATGCGAAAATGTTAATCGAGGTACGTTTGTCGCTATTTTCGTTGGAGTTTTTTGTTCAGTTGTTGGCTGCTGAAAAACAGACAGATGCGGAGAACGGACGTGATCCCATCGAGCGAGTTGGTGTGGGCTGGTATCGGCTTTCAACCCCTGCACTAATTCATACCTTTTCTCTGCCAGTTGCATATTCTGTGTTTCCATGATCTTCTAAAATCTCGGAGTAAGAGACTTTCAAAAGCTTTCGTTGAAAATCCAATCCCATGCAGTAATTTCAAAGCAAGCCGTGAAAGCGCTACAATAACACTTGAAATAAGTGAGCTCGTTGATTTGATTTAAAGTGATTGCTTAGAAAAAGAAAGGTTTTGTATGATTTCATTATTGCTCGATTGAGAATGCACGCTTTATCAGAACGATAGAATTCAGTGAGTATATCACAAAGAGTTTGGCTGTTTTGCATCAAATGAATGATATTGCAATCAGGAACTAGAGAACTTTGCATCGGAAAGTAAAGCGCACGTTGAATAATTCCACAACTAAGATGAGGCAATCAAACGAAGTCTTACCCTCCGGTAAATCGAAGAGGTGCGGTGAGGGAAATGTTTTCGCATGCTTCCGCCAGTAGGTGCTACCGATCCGATTTAGTCTAACCTGAACTCCTGAACGTTCACTCTCGTTCATGAACTGAATTTCGAAACGTTGGTCGGCTTTAATTGTGCGTCTAGGATGGAGAGGTAAGAGTTGTTCACTGTTGATAGGACATACTTTGCAGACGTTTTGGTTTGGTCATGTGAACGGGTGGCGCGATGGGTGGAGGAAATTGGCTTAGGCACCTATGCATCTCAGCTACACGATTCGGGTGTGCACGGTGCGCTGATCGCACTTGACGACACGTTCGACGCACAATCGTTGGCATTATCGTTGCAAATGCCGCCGCAGGATACGCATTCACGGCAGATCCTCGAGCGGCATTTCAGTGCATTGGTTGCCGATTGCCGACCGGTGGGTGCGGCGGTGCCCACTCGACACACTCCTCTCAATACGAACAGCAGCTGACAGGCGGCCACTTTCCATCGAGTGACGCAGGTGAGTTCATTTTGCTTTTTCTGTCAACGATCTTGCGTTGTTTTTCCAGTGTTTCAGACCGCAGCAGTTGTCATGGGTAGGGTGGTCTGTGAAACTGGAGGAATTGTCGCGGAGTAGCATCTTTTCAAGGGACAGTTAGTATAAGGGGAGAACGGGGAAAGGGAGGCGGAGGGAGGTAGTGGTTTGCAGGAAAAAGCTGAATACGTCGTTTGACATCCAGCAGAATTGTTAAAGCATTGGTGCTGTGGTTTGAAGAAAGGTTTATTCTGACGTTATGCAAGAAGTTAGGGAAGGAGCGTGTTTATTATTTGCACTTTGTGTTAAAGAAGTGCTTCATTTGCTCTTCTTGTTTAACTGATCACAGTGTTGCATAGATAAAACGCAGTTGCAGTGCAACTCGAGTGGCGAACATGCTGTCCGCATGCATCATATTGGTGGTTATCGCGTGGACGACGCGTTTGCGGTGCGCTAGTCGACCAAGCCTTCGATTCTGCGCTTCCAATTTGCAGATGTTGTTTTCTGTTCCGTTTCGTTCTTAATCGCATATCACCCACAAGCACTCCGCTGTGCCATGCCACTACCTGAGCGTGTAGTACCCTGGTCACTTTATTTGTCCTCCTATTCATAGTCATGTCCCTTTGCGTTCCCAAATCTATTGTTTCATGTGTTGTTCACCCCCACCGATCTGCTTTGCAGTAAGGTTTTGATTGGACATGCCGAAGAGAGCTATCGGTGTGCAGATTATGCATGTATTAAGATTTGTCATGATCTCTTTGTTCGGGATGATGCATGTGTGCTCTGTTGCCGTTGATTTGCAGAAGTTAGTGGTGGCAAGCAAGAAAGTGCAATATACAAGGATATAATTGGGTAACTGAAGTTCTTTTAAAGTCTGAAAATAGGAAGGGTTTAGAGAGGTGAAAAAACTACCGCCTTGAGGCGATTATAATGTTAGCATGGCTTTCCTTGATCGCGGCATTGGTCCTTTACAAGTGAAACTTGAAGGATTTCCAGAGTTATGAAATCGGATTCGATTTAGGCATTTGTGTCTTATTTTAATGGAATATTCTAAAATGATCAATATTGACGACATGATCAGCGGTGGCAACATCGAAATCGTGATGTGTGTTAAATAGCAGCATCGTGATATCTGTTTTAATTTCACATTGCTAGACCGATATGCCTAACAATCAGGTTTATACTGGCAGCGATTATCCTTACCAGAAGTCAGGGGTTACCTTCTAAAGCTTTTTAAAATTGTTGCTCCGAAACTTCGAATGTGTCTTTGTTTTTTGAGAGATCAAAGAGTTTGAGTTGCGGTTTCGATGGGCAAGTAGTTATGGCAGTAAGGAAATTAGGTCGTTTGCCTGGACAGTATGAGGGTGTGTTTGTTTGTTTAGAATCACCAGTTAGAGTGTTTATTGTGCTAAGAAGTTTCGAAGCTTCTAATAACGTTATTTGTTGAACGGCGTTGCAAACCCGAAATATTTGCCAGTATAGACGTTTCAGTTGTTTGCAAAGTGCGATGAGAGTTGAGATAGTGGCAGGCGGCGAGTGCTTGCTTGTTGACCAAAAATTGGCGGTCTCTGTTGTGTTTTGATCACTTGTCCTATCTCGGCTGACTTGTTCCAGTAGTAATATATGAAGGTTTTCGTTTCAAGACCCATTTGCAAAAAGCGAAAACCGCGTCTTTGTCGGGAATATTGCAGCATCGCTTGTGTGGTGGCAGTTAGTTTAGGCCATGCGACAAATCTCCTCTCAGACAAACTCCGAGTTTTCGCATGTTGCGCTTTTTGCATACTTTAGTTATTTGCCGTTTTGTACAGGTCTGTATCTAGTCATCGTATTGTACTCGTAATTGCGACGCACCCAGGCCGCTGATCGATTTCTGTTGCGATGCCCGGTGCGTCGGCGTTGTGGTACCGGGCTGATGACGCTGTGCTAAGATTCCACTGTGAACGTGAGCGTCGCATGAATTTTATTTCGATTGCCACTCCGTACGTGGTCTTGAATGCTTTATTTGACATCTAGTTGTGGATATCCTTGGTACTTCGTCGTATATCCGTTCCGTATGTTAGTAGTCGTTGATGCGAGGGAAGTGCAGCATGGAGGGAGAGGAGTGGAGAAGGGGTTGATGGCCAAAGATCGTTATTCCGGAGATGGTCTAAAGGTTGTTGCTTTACCTTTCAGTTACCTTAAATTTTTCATTAACCAACACAAATTAATTATGACGGGCCAACGTCGAACTTTGGAAGTGCCTAGTATTGTTCTTTTTCGTGCGTTCTGCAGTAACATGCCATGATGGAGTCGGAAATGACGCATAGTCGGGAGTAAATCATTGCCTAAACCACCATTGCACAACGCCCGAATACCTGCTGCACGCGCAGTCTGTTTTGCTAACCTCGAGTTTGTAAAGCAATATTCGGCCTAAAGCATTGAGACCTCGGCGATATTCGCTTCGCTGGTCACCATACAGGAGGCGCTGCACTTGTTGCTTGTACATACCCGATTCGGCATGCTAAGTATTGGTGGTGGGTTGAGATACTGGTAGAGAAGTGGTGTTCTGTGTTCAATTTTGCGTGGCACTTCGGATAGCAACTTCGCAGCGTTACGCCAGTAGTAAGACCAGCCGGCACGCTGTGGCATAGAATTCTTTTTATATAATCTAGGTTGGCTACAGGTATTTCTATTCTATTTGGAAAATCTTTTGACAAGACTATTGAAGTTGTTAGATAGCAATCTTCGTAGTTTGAAATGTTTTTTGTCTGCAACCAATCGTATATTTTTGTGGGTAAATGGGAGCGAATCTAATCGAATAACAGCTGATATTGGTGTCTCCGTTGGTTAAATTTGGCATTATCGAAAATGTGAGATAAATAGAGAAGGGTGTTGTATTATGCGAGGCATTTGTAATTGTCTAATTTATGATTGTGTGAATATGGACTCGCAAAGCGTGTAAGCGTTCGTTCGGTCGAAGTGTGGTGCTGTTTCATGGATTTTACAAGAGCGGAAAACGCTCCTTTTGTATGAGCTCAACGTATATCTTTGTGCAAATTTGTTGTTTTCGACTCTTTTTTTAAATGTATGAAGGGCCGATGCAAAGCGTGCATTTAAGAAATTGTTCTCGATGCTGTTATATTTTGCCTTTTATATTGCATAATTTTTTTGGATTAATATAAAACAGTTCAATTTTTTTCGTCAATTTTTTTCCTCGTTGGTGTTTTGTGTGCTTTGATCTTGCTTTATTTTCCCGCCGATTGACATCATAATTTTAGATACCTAATTTATAAATGATAGATGAATAATTATGACCGTTATGAATATGGTGCCTATATCGATATCTTTTGATGCTGTTGATGTTGGTAATATATTTCGAACTTACACTATAGATGCTTTCGCCGTTTAAGGGGGCTATTCTATTTTTTTTTTTGAGGTCCGACGAGGGAGGTTGGCCTTTCTTTTCGAATACGGTGTTTATTTCTCCGGAATTTCACTGCATGTATGGAGTGTGTCTTTGTGCGGTTGTTTTGCTGGAAAGTCTAAGAAGAATACTGAGCGTAATAAGCCATTTCTTTGCGTGGGTGTAACTTTTAAAATTAATAAATGCTTACTGAGTTCCTCGTATCGCTCGCGAATTCCATCCTTCACTTGCCATTTGCTTCGTCGATTTAAGAATAATCGGCGCAGCGAAGTGGGCATGGATTTGCAGTCAGGAGTCTTTTTATAAGCGTTGGTAGGTTAAGAGTAAGAAGCTGAGATGCTTTGCAAGTTCCATTAGTGTATAGATGGTACGAAATAGGGTGGTGATCACTGGGAGACGTTCACGGTATTATCTGATGCTAGGTAACAACGCAAGTACCTAGCTAGTTGGGCTATCGCAGATCTGAGGCTGGCGGCAGAGTGGGTGCTGACAGTTGACGTCTGACAGTGAGGGCATGTGCTGGTTGGTTTTTGGCAGTTAAGACAGCCAAAAGCTGCTCACGACCAGTGGAGCCTGAAAGGGTTAATTGAACTTAATCTTCATCAGCTTGTTGTAGCTGCTCTTCATCAATGTATTGTAACGTGAAGGGAATACAGTTTTACATTTTATCATTCCTCTTCTCTGGATTGAGTCCACAAGGTCTTCGGCTAACCATAGCGGTTCTCCTTGCTGTTTCAACGTGTGGAAGCGACGGTGTGACAGTTACACACATCAGCATGAACAAAAGTATGGGACACGCAAACGCTTCTTGACGTAAAGTTGGTCGTTTGAACGGAACTCGAAGAGAGTGAGACTAGCGGTCGAAGACACGACAGATCGTGAGATAAAAGCTCAGTGGATCGCTAGTGGTGTGTTTGCCGTGGAAGGCGGTATGACGGCGTTTCCGACTATAGATGATAGTCGTTGAATACGCTGTAGATGGTGCTTCCTACCAGAGACGCATCGGTGTCGTGGGTGAGCTTTGCGCTTCCGGAAATATTCGCGATGCCCTCCCACTGATCTTTGTTCTGCACAAACAGGCACGCGCCGACAAGTGTAGCTGATCATCGAACGACCAGAGGTTGGCGACATTGACCGTCTTCACTTCCGCACCTTTCGGTCGGGAATCCACAAATAAATTTTGGCTCCATAGAGACTTCACTACTAATAGTATATTGCTAGGGGGAAACCTTGCGGCTAATAAGTAGCCGGTTAGGACATTGCGTGTGTAGGATGTGCTATAGACTGTATTCTTACAATAAAGGAGGTTAGAGGAAAGAAAATGTTGCTAAGAAGACCACTAAGGAGAAGACAATTTCCTCTAATACCTTCGCAACAAATCGAAAAGTTGCCAACATGTGTGATGCCTGACCTCTCCAGTCAGCTCCAACCACTGAAAACCAGCGAGGTGATAATTAGAAATATCATTCATCGACAATTCACAGAAGTGGTGGATGAAATGTATTTCATAGCAGTACTTGCTGCAATGATTCGGTTGATCATAACTGCAACAGTGATTTTTTCAGTGCTGCCAGGCTGCGCTGTTAGCCTGTGAATCTTTCAAACTGTCGTAAATGTGCAAGAAATTTTCCAATGTCAACTGTGAGACATACATCGATCGGCTCTTCAGCTGTCACTAGCGCAGTGCCGATCACAATGCCTTCACCGCACTCTTCTCCCAGCTTCGCTTTTCTTCACCTGTTCCCATGCCATTGAACGAGATCATCTCCGTATCATTCTGGAAGTGAATCAGGTAACCTCCTTTATTCCCAGGGATACCATTCAGCGGTCGTCGCAGTCTCTTCTCGACGACAATGTCTTTTATAGTAATTTTACTTCCACTTTATATTCTCCACCTTTATTTCCCGTCGTTTTTTAGTTCTCCTTTCCAGTAGTTCCCAGTTTTGTTTTGATTTTTCTTCATGCCACCATGCTATCCTTCCTAAATTCATAATTTCTAAAATCGATTCTACTCTTATTTATTGTTTTAAAAGTTATTTCATTTATACTTTCATCTAAAACAACAGTTCGTTGCTGCAGCGTGGTTATCTCTATCGTTCTAACGAGGACACAAGAATAACTCAAGTCAACGACTAAGGGTACAAATTGTTTCACGTTTTTTCAACCTATTGCTTCTTTTTTATTCTTTGAGCTTCCCTGCTAAGAAAAATTCTGATCCTATTCTCTGCGTGTCACTGGCAGCAGCTTTCGGTTCTAATTAGCTATCGTTAGCTTACTAACTTACCCTCAAGTAGTATGTGAAAGATCATTTCCTTCCCACTATTTAAACAATCTAAAAGTTTATTAAAATTTCGTTTAATTAATCATCGAAAATTTGTTATTGAAAAATCTTTCGAAATTTTTTTCATCATTTATAAAAAGGTTCATCACTAAATTTCATATTCGTTACCACCTGCTCAGAGTAGCAATTATAAACTTCAGTGCTATTCCTCATTTAATGATCCCACTTTTATTCTTATAAGTGCAGCTGAATATAATCTACTAATTATTCATGTTCACAATTTAGAATCTTCACTTGAAGAGTGATAATAGAAAAGACCAAATGTATGGAAATTCCACTAGTAAATACGACTTGCAAATGAATATAACGAAAAAGGAATTGCGCGTGAATTACCATGGCGACGATTCGTTGCGATCGACGCACACGCATTTATCATGAGGGGTTTTGTCGTTTCATGCATCGCTGTCGAGCTTGTGTCTGCTTCATAAGTCGGCCTCGATTGCGCAATGAACGAACCACCGCCTGCATATGAAGGTTAATGCTGAACTTTTCATCGTTCACACAACCATTCGCTTCTTTCTTCAGCAGTTGGCCTATCTGTAGAGGCTTTATCTCTTATATGTGCATACTTGATAGGCATCGCATCGATTCGGACCAGTTTTTGCTGTTAGTACTTAGTTTCTGGGCCTTGATCCCACAGATGAGACCCACATATCCTAATTTCACCGTTTTATCACCCTCTCAATTTCATACCTTCAGTAACGCTCCTAGTGACGAAATTCCGACGGCGACGAATTACAATATTACTGAAATCCTATAGAGAGCAAAAATTTCTTGCAAAATACATTCCTTCGAATATATAAAGTGGCCTGTGATGAATGAAAACTCGCTTTTTGTTGCGGATCCTTACCTCACGTGAATCATTGTCGAACCAGTTTATTCCACTATGGTGGCACCAAGAGCATTCTAGCGTTTTTTGTTGTGATAAATACTCGTCGAAACCTTGCCTTGCCGAACGAGTTAAGAGAAGTTTTCGTTCGTAGGGCATGAAAACGAAATGGTACCTCATTTTTGCAGCGTTGGCAATGATTTCGAAAATTGTTACGTTTTGCTGTTTGAGAACAATAAAAGAGAAAAATGGATTTCAGAAATTGGAAAGTAGGTGCTTTCTATCTTAGAACAGTTTCACCGTTTAAACATTCCTTGATTTTAAAGTTTTGTTTTGGCAAGGAAATGGCCATTAAGCGTGCTCATGAAACGTCGTCTTAAGAAATTCAATTATGAAAAACAAATCTGTATATTTCGATGATCCCGCTATCATATGTCCATCAGAACTTATGGCGACCATTGCAACTGTATAGTCAACAAGAGGAGCTTGTCTATAGAGTTTATTTCATTTCATTATGTTCACATTGAGACCACTTTCATGTATCCACCTGTTCACGTTAAAGCGTATTGTAATTGCTGCACGACACAACACTTAGTGAAGGCTCAGCGATGTTGTTCAAAGATATGCTGCACTGTGGGCATAATAAATGAAACAGGAGGCAGATTTAGGATAGCAAAGCATAGCAACTCACTGCATTTTACTGCAGCGTTAACACCTGCCTATTTTAAAATGCTTTGCAACAGAAAACGTTCAGTTCCATTGCACTATTCATTTTTTTTCCGGCTGCCCATCGCATCAGACATTCAGTTTTTAATGATAATTCTGAAAGAATCAAGCTAGCGCTGAACGAATTTGAAGCATATCAATTTAAACCAAGCGCTAAACTGTAGCTATAAATTAATTTCGCACCTTTCCTCCCTTAACGAAGGTGTTTTTATTAAAAGACTATATATAGCGTGAAGCTACCTCCATAGACACTCATCTTTAAACCCTGGTCGTCGAAAATTTTAAAGCTGTATGATGGTTTTTTCAGATGCTTCAAAAGGCAATTGAAAAAAATCATAAAAGATGCAAGCGCGGACAATTCATTGTCTTACCGCTATTCAACTTAAAAATTTAAAAAAAGACAAGTTTCAGCCATCTCGAATCCATATGCGCCAAACAACTGTGGCCTTAAAGAAGGCGAATATAATGAACGTGGTCACTATCCACTCAATCAACCTCAACTCGATGTTCCGCCATGTGAGTAGAATCTGTGTCATGAACGTTGCATGAGCGTTTTTTAATGGAATAGGTTAAAATTTGCTGGTGCGAGTACAAGATTTCAACGAACCTTCATGAAACTAGGAACAGTTGGCAAGTGAGATAGAGTTCCATGGGCTGTAAAATGAAATGCAAATAGTTGTCCTGAGAGAAAGGAGAGAAAAAACTGTTGCGCTGTAGACGATTTTGATGATTTATAATTCAATGGTAATGTAAGAGGACAACAGCAAGTTGTCATCAGTCATAGTTGACGAAGTACATTTGAAGCCTTCAACTATAAGGGCCCCTCTTTTTGAAGCAATAAAATTCAGAGTCGACGACTGGCCCCAGTCAGTCCAACTGGAAAACTCTGTTTGAGGAAGACATATTGTGCATTTATGTAGATTGAATAGCAGCATTTATTCAAAGTGTTATGCTGTAGTGTTTCCTGGCGTGAATTTAGGAAAACTGCCTTTCGTCGATCTACGTTTGATTTGAAACAGTATTCTTTCTTCATATATTTCTCTTTTTTAAACATTAAAAGTCAAACTTGAAACAGTTTGCCACTAGAGTTTAGGCATAATAAAAAAAAAAGCAACATGTTCAACAGTGCTTTTTCAGTTCGGATTTCTTCTTCAGGTAGCCCGACAATGATGTCGGTGCCGGTGGCGCCAACAAGGCCGCCCACTGCAGTTTATGTGAGTTCGTTAGTATTCGGTGCACATGCAATCAACCTATGTTGTCCTCACTGTCAAGCGCAGATTCTCACGCAGACAGTGGGCCGTGCCGGTCTTCTTACATGGCTTATTTGTGGCGGCCTTGCACTTGTCGGGTAAGCATTATATTTGGTCAAATAATTTAGAGTCTCCGAGAAAAGGAAGTTAAGAAAAAAAGGAAAGAACAATTTTTTAAAGGCAAAAGCAGAAATCACGCAGGTATGACCAGAGATGCAATAGACGAGTGTTAAATATTTGCTAAGACTGCGCGAAGTAAAACGTATGAGAACGAAATGTGACCACATTTCGGCCCTTATCCGTCGACGTGTGCACATGAGTTATGCGCGTGTCATCGTCAGAATGAAACGGATAACTCTGTTAGCACAAGAATCTATATAAACAGCTTAACTGATAATTGAAAAAATTAGAAAGAAACGGAGAAGTAACTCCTATTTAAACAAATGAAAAATGTAAATTAGGAAAAATTGCAGTAAATATAAAAGTTGTAAACGATAACATTAACCTTGTCACCATAGTTCGGAATAATAAAGGAAATTCAAAGCTTAAGTATGCTATAATAGAAGAACCAATATGCAAAGTAAGGTAAATTTATAATTTATCTATAAACTTAGAAACAGAATGCACAAAAGTATAAAAGTTAATGTATACTCAAGCATATAGTCGACGTAAACGCACCACAAACGTATGTGATGATAAGTGGTGATCGATAAACCTAACTGTAGATGTTAACCGCCTTGAGCGTACAGTGGTGACACGTACAGCAATATTTGTTCGATCTGTGTTCAACATTAGACCTATCAAACCAATACGAATAACATTTGAAGCTCACTAAAACATTCTCAAGCCGAAATACTAATATAAAATACTAGAGCAGAACCATAATACTAATACAGAAACTGAGGTTAGGTTGCAAGTAGAACAAGTCCTTGGATGGAGGATATAGGTTGCAAGTAGAACAAGTCCTTGGATGGAGGATGGAGTACAGAAACTACAGGATAATGTAACATTATGATGTAAAGTTACGCGAACAAATGCTGCGTTGAGAAATACAGTATCGGAGAGCGATAATCAACAAATCTTGGTATACATGGTCAAAGCGACCGCACTATGAAGTAGTAGCACAAGTAGAGCAATATTAATTTAATGTTAAACCTATAGAAATAGCTTCATCATGCAGCTGACTTCTAGAGTTATACATACAAAAAGGATTTGAGCAATACGAATGGTTAATAAGTGTAAAAACTGAAGTCCGTAAAGGATTTCGTTAATCAAACTTTTAATAGCCTGTCTATTAGGATAGATGAACTTATACACTAACTCCAGTTTGCTAATTAAAGCTCTGTGTAAATATTTTTCTACTAGAAAATTACTAAGACCTTTGTACTAGAAAAGTACCAAATCTTTTGTAGGTTTGTGTGAGCGTAGAATCAATTCCAATATCAATGCAGTATTGGGCACTTTTATGTTCGTTTTATGAAACTATTTAGTGAAGTAAGCAAAAGTGCAAAAGCGAATATTGTGCTAGTTCCTTTGGCTCGTTTCTGCAATTGTTTGTAAAAATGTATTGTTTCGTTATTGCTTTCTCCAAATGGTATCATTATCGCTTTTATAGATGCTGGCTGTGCTGTCCGATTCCATTTTGTGTCGCCTCCTGTCAGGTTGGTTTTTGCCTTATATGGTTGTGCGTGAAGAAATAATACAGTTCTCCAGATGACATATGTAGTTGTTGAATGAGGAAGCCATAACGCTCCAAAATCTTGAATTCAGTATCCCAGATGAGTAGGGGCGTGCCTCGGATAGTCGTTAAATACCACAAAAGAACGTAACCATATGTTACTAGAATCGTGGATGAATTGGATGTTGATAACGATTCTGTTTTACGTCCACGGACAATGCTTTATAACAGCGATACAAAACATTTGAGTGAACTTTGGTGCACAATAGCTTTTTTCAGGATGTGGAACATTATTGCCCAAAATGTCGAAGGCTACTTGGCACCTATCGCCGTTTATGACGACTTATGTTAAATGCGCTTGCAAACTTACTGCATAAAAATGTTTTATGGGTGTATACGTGATGAAAATTAACCACGCAGAAGTTGATAGACGAGTGCAGATGAGAACGACTTCCATTCAATCGTTAAGACTATCCTCTTCATTCGTTAATAAAAGTACAAAGATTGATACGAGTTTATTGGTTACAATTTTTTCAGACAAACGCTTTTGTATATAACAAAAAAGCGAAACAAGTTAATTAATTTCAACTTGAATAGTCATAGCACACTTAAAATTAAATATCATTCGCAATGAAAGCTTCACACACGTCTTTCAACGGAACCTTTCCAAGCGTTATCAGCCTTTTTCGCTTTTGAGCGCTATGATGATCATTGGAGAAGGCAAATGCCTTATGGGATGTCAATTGTGGATGCACAATACCTAACGACATTGAGTTTGTAACTGTAAACGATAGCCGCAAATTGCAATGTACAAAACATTTCGCCAGGCAACATTAAACAGTCCAGGGTGACATTGGTGAGTAGTAACCACGTAGATACAAAAAGAACAAATACAAATTAATAATAGTTTACATTGCAGCACGAACAATACCTTCTTTTAGTATTGGAGTACTTGACAGTGGAATATCCGCCAACAATTTTGCGCGCCATCAATCGGTAAGAACGTTGTTAAGGATGGGTAGACAGCTCGCGTATTGTCACTGAGGACTTGGAAAGTTCGAAATAGCAGGCACGTGATTATTAAAATTGACGTCTGTAGCCAAGGTGCATATTTATCCTTATCCTCGATGCTGCATCATCCTATTGGTTTGTAATCCTCATAGCTGCATCCTCCATAAAACCTGACACGTCATTTCAAAGGAACCTAAGTCGCATGTTTGTAGCCCGCAGATAAATTATTTGTTTAGCTATTCGCATGGGGAAGTACGCAGAAATTTAGCAAACAATATCGAAAACGAGGCAGTTTCTGTCGTCCCGATTGAGATCGTACGAACATCCCTTCGGTAGACTTGGCTTGGTTATTTTAGGGCATTTCACCGGATTGCAGTAACCGTCCACACAAACTGTTCCGCTTGGACATCTCAGATTAGTGCACACTGAAATTTGGGCTTTACTCAGGATGGAAGGCTCTTTTATTGTGTCATAGCCACTATGCTGTGTTCAGTGCCTATTGACGGCTGAGATACACACATGTGCTTAGCATAGGGCCGCTACTTATAATGAATCGTAGTTCTCGCCCGATTAGCGAACCAGCGGCTTCCGACCATCCACTGCTCAGTCGCAAATTTCCCCTTCTTTTCTTCTCATACTGGAAGCATTTTGGAAAAGGCTATTTGCACAAACCAACCATCTTCCTAGGAAAACAGATTTCTTGCCATTCAGCTTAATTACCTGTTGGTTTCTTTTACTTCACAGTTCTTTTACTTTCATCGGCAGCTCATTCCTTGTTATATGAAGAGTGAGGTGAGGTCATGGCCAAATTGAAAAGTGGACAGCTTTCATCACAATGAAAGATATTAAAGGAACCGGGTTTTCAAAAGATCTTTTAAGAAGCATCGTGCAAGAAGGCATACTTGAAGAGATCGACCACGAACGGTAACAAAAGTTGAGAGGCGGTGACAACAAATTGATTGAAAATGATGCTATGTTAAAATCACAATAAGACAAAGCTATCAAAGTATATAAGCAATTCGTCTAAGCAAAAGAACTTACTGCCTCGGGCAATAGTGTTGCACTGTGTGGCTGGCACGCACGTGATGTTCGTCATGCTCACCTGCACGTATGTGTCATCGCATTGACATGTGTGCACACATGTTCGTGAACATGTGCGATGCAAATCCGAGCACGTAAACGGACATGCAGATCCACACTCAACATAGTGGCTGTTAGCACCACATGGTACCGGATGCGTCAATACTCGGCGCCAGTGGCGTGTCCGGCGACAACTCCCTGCCAATTAGGTATCACTTACTAAAATTAATACTGCAGCCATGAACATTCAATGACGTACTCGTTGAGCATTTATGCTGCAGTCACATTTCAAGCTACAATTGAAGTTCGAATTTTTCGAGTTTCCTTGGTAAATTCGAGTTTAACAATTAAAAAAGATCGTTTATTCTGTTTCATTTCCAATACCTTGATATAAAAACATTCACAGTGTTTACAAAGAATCAAAAAAGGTGCGAAAAAATGGTTCTTAGCTTTTTTTTGCTTCGAAATGTTTCAAAAAGTAAAAAGAAGACTTCTAGCCATAGAGTACACTGCTGCTGCAGAATATTTCTGGAAAAGCTAAAATCTTAGGAGTGAGAAGATATGAAATATTAAAATTTGGAGAAATTCGACTCGAAAAAGCACAAATTTCAGTGATATACGGAAAGTTTTTAGTAGCTCACTGGTGCACTTACGTATCTAAAGAGATCAGAGAGAACTGATTCAAAGAATTAAAACTACGTTCTTGAGTTTTGCTCCATCAGCTTGAACTTGTTGGATTAATTGTTGCGAACACGCAGAAAGATTCTTGTCTACGTCTTTTCGTTTATTGTTACCGTTCTGTAGAATAGACTTTGTTTGTAATTTTAATCTTCTTGATAGTGAAATTTGCTTGAAAAATCGTCGATGGGAAGTTTTTCCACAGTCTCTAGATGGCCTAGGCCTCTTTCGAACAGCTCGCTTTTGCATTAGACAAATAATCAGGCTCAGATATACCATTGCTCGGGTTGCATTCGAATCCGTTAGGGCATTCCACAAACAAGCAAAGATTCAGTGGTAGGGTTATTGTAGAATCTTGTCTTCTGCAAAAAGAGCATCATTTTAGAGTAGGCTGACACGAACACTGATCATCAGTTCAGCCATTTTTCGAACTCTTATAATAAATTTTGCATTCAGCTAGCGACAGATAGAGATACGGACACTGTTGAATGAGCAGATATTTAAGTTCCTCAAAAATAGACATGAAACCCTATTGGAATTATAAGACAACACGTAAAAGCTTCGGCTGCTGGGCGAATAGGTTTGCTTCAATGATAGCATGATAATGTAACCCCTTGTCGAATTCTCTAAAACTATCTGGTGTGTGTTCTTGGACTCCGTGTTAAATGTTCCACTCACGAAAATAAGAATTTATCAGCATTAGCAGCAAAAGTTGTCGAAATGCAAACTTGCAAATGCCGGTGCTCGGTTCACACCTCATTTCCGCCTCGCAGACCACGTTTGAGCAAGCGTTCTTCTGTCCGCTTTCCGAAGCGCTAGTCGAAGAAGTCTCCTGCATCACTATTGTTACTTCCATTTGCTGCTTACATTCACCTGTGATTTCGTTACATGACTGCCCCGCTGGACATCTTATGTCGCGACATTTACTTGAGGGTAGACGGCTAGAACGATAACATACACCATCGTTGGGGTCACACACAAAACCGTTGGGGCAGATGACGCCTTTACATGATAACTGTTCAGTAAGCTGGATGTGTGCGAGCAGTGGCACAATTTGACGGCACACTCCCGAGTTGGGGTCACATTTGGTGTTCTGTGGGCAGAGTACGTCCGAGCAGTTTTTCACATTTCTACGGAATGGTTTTCTAAAGCGCACGCAACGACCCGTATTCCAATCACAACCTTCTCCCTTGGCACAAAGAACCCCTTCACAACTGTCTGCCACAGACACATCCATCGAGCTAAGCGGAATACAGAGACCCGAGTTGCTGTCACACGTTGTGCCGTCACTGCAGTGAACGTTGTTGCTGGCATCCTCAGAGATATCTGAAGGCTGCCATATGCGCCGACAAATGCCTCTTTTTGGATCGCACCATTCTCCAATCGCACAAATCGTATTCTCACAAATGAGGTGTGATCGCACGCACGACATAACCAATAATAAAAGCTGAAAAACGCGAAGACATAAATGAACGGATATTTCAAAACTGTAAGAGTATTTATAGAAAAAGGGAGGTGGCACTGATGGATAATTGCTGATCTAATCGAGTGTTTGACTGCCCTCTTCACGTTAAACTTATTCTGCTTCAGAGTGATGTTTTACTGTGTGAAGAAACGACTTGCAATTTCGAATTCACTAAAAAGTACGGTCGCCAAAGATAACAACAGTTCAATTCGATGTCACTCATATCAACTGTTGAAGGTAATAGAACAAGAGGAAATAAGAAACGGTAAACTGGCTCACCGTCTCTAAAAGATAAACCCACATAGCTCAGCGACGAGGTTACTTTCAAAGAGTGGCGGATGTGAGAATATGAAGGCAACTCGGACTGTAGTTTGCACGACCGCCCATCCGTTCATCTATTTGACTTGCGCTACCTATCGTTTTTGCCTGCTGAAATTGCTCCATCACGACGCATCTTCCCATCGATAGTTTCGACAGTGAATCGTCCACAAAATTGAGAAACTTTTTAAAAAGTTCTTGAGTGAGATATTTGACCACACCGATATGATCTTGCTCGAGAGCCTAAAAGGGAAGTGGGAACTATTTCCCAATATTAAATAGATGTTCAAAATACTCGACCGCAAAAATCGACCTAACGATTTCAAAGACCGCAACAACCGACTTAACGATTTCAGAGATTTCACTCACATAGATTAAAATCTTCTTTTGCTACATCAGTGGACGCACAAGGCATTTTTTTATATACTCTTCTATTAAAAAAGAAAAAAAAACAGAAAAATTATCGCAATTTTTCCTAAACAGCAAATTGTCAACCCCGTCCCTTTCCATCTTCCCAAAACGCACATAGTGAGACCCTATTTCCTAGCTGTACCAACATCTATTTTCAGCAACCTCTGCCAAGACGTGCCTTACGATGTGGGTGGGCCACAAGTGCAAAACACAATTGCCAATGCAGTTCTCTTATCTTTAATGCCCGTTAAAAGCAGCAATTACAAATTTTACTATTGAAGGAGTTTCAAAGTTGCACATATCAAGGATACATAATGTTCGTATTATGCACAAATCAACAACTTTGTGCACTTTTGGCATTATATTGTGCAGATTGTAAATGCGGAACACTTCCTGCTATCGTTGAGACGAGTTGTTTGGTCGAGACGCATTGAATAGTAATAAACACTACGTGACAGCCACTCATCTCTTTTTCACATTGCCCATTGAGGTGAAATTTTTCAATGTGCTGCTCTGTTCAACTTCCGCCAATTGTTGTCACGTGAGTAAAATTTCAAAGAGAATATTTTATGCCATAATCTTAAAAATAAAATATCATCTTCAACGATGTGGGATCATTACTTCTTGTGCGATCGAATTGCTGATGATAAATCCTCAATGGCCCGCTCACGCTGAAAAATGATAGCTCAGTGCAATTATTGGCGAGAAAAATTCGTAGCTCTTGACTGAGCGCTCCTGAACTTTCTTGCTTGCCTTTTTTTCTTTTGTGTTCTTGTGCTCTTCTTAGATGTGAGCAACTTTATTATATATATATATATATATTGCTTTCAAAATTTTTTTTGAGATTCTTGAAGTTTCTGTCGAATTTCAAAGGATCCTGCGCTTCTTCACCTTGCCGAACTTTTTTATCGTAAGTGCCGTAGAGTTTAGTCCAATGGATTTTCAGAGTTTAACCCGAATGACGACGAAATCAGCTGACAAAAAAAGTCTCAGCTGAATTCGTCGTTCAATTCAATAGGGCTATTGCTGTTAGATTGCCTTTCCCTTTGGTGAGGTCTATGAAAACTTCACCTGTTGAATTTCGTCGTTGATTTTGCTATCGAGCACGTTTTTGATAGTGGTTACTGACTCTGCGAGTTTCTTGATCGCTACTCTGTTTTTGTTAATATCCACCTTCAAAGAGTTAGATGAAATTAAATGAGGAAAAATATTTCTCAAGTTTCGACGAATGCACCTATTAGGTCACCGACTCATATTGACTTACTGCTAATTAAGTCATATGCGGTATTAAGGCACAAAAACATGTAGGGAGCCGCTGTAATAGGCTTACTCGGAGTAAACGGCGCCCGCATCGTATTTGAATGCGGAACACTGCATAGCATAGTTGGTGAATACTGATGTGAATGGTGTTTGACATCACGAGGATCTATGATAGAAGTATGAGGGAAGGTGCTTAGTGATCCGGCGATGCTAAACCCCCCTGCACTCAGGAATATAGATGCAATGATTTTGTGTGTCCTTTGGAACGGAAAAAAAGAACATGCTAATCAATCCGCATTCAAATGGCATGAAATGAGTGAAATAATTCAGAGCAGTTAAGCATTGGGTAGGTATTAAAAGCAGCTTCTCGTTTCTGTGTCATTACCTGCTGCGTTGTTCTTTGGGGCAATGCAAAAACGACTTGGTGGAATATGCTGCCGCAGATTTGGTCCTATCGAACCATACATATTGATCATATAGAAGAACCTTACCGATGGAGGTGTCTCTACTCCACATTGGTGAGATTTTCCAAGTTTATTTTCGAGCTGTCCAATAGCAGCAAGCCTTAAGTAGACGACAAAAGTTAGTGGGACCACTTCAAAAAGTGGGATGGAAATTTTGAATACTTATACTGCTGGGATTCAAAAATGGTTGGAACAAGTGCGCTCATGACATTGCAAAGTTCTCACAACTTTGCATCCTCAGAAATGTCATATTCAGTACAGGTCGGTTTGATTTGGACGTCAGCTGATTCAAAAGGAAAGTAGAAAAGTTCTCTATCACGCATCCTGAGTAGGTAACGAAGGGTTTCGGAGAAAAAACTTTGTTTGTTCGAAACTGAACTGGAACGATCTCGATAGAAAATTCTTGCGGCAAAAACTTCCATAATTTTCGGCGCAAAAACAGCGGAGAACCCCTTCAAGCTCTTACGCTGAAGTCACGCTTGAGAGAAGAGGAAGTAGCGATATACCCTTCTCGTCTGTCTAGCATGATATGCCATGGGGAAGGACCAATTTACACGAACAATTCATTGCGGTTTTTGAAGGGTTTCATATGTAAACATCTGAGAGAGTTTTCGTGTGTTCGAAATGATTCATCGTCATTGGAGCATACAAGAAGCAAAGAAAAAAAACGAACACTTTGTCGACATACGTTTCGTTTCTATAGTAATAGGTTACTTGTTAGAGCATAGAACGCCTTTTTCAGCAATCGAGTCTTACCGACTGCGCTTTTAAAATGGTTATGCATCGATAATACAACCTAAATTTTCTAGCATAAAATTGTTATACCTATTTTTTCCACTCTCAAAAAAAAAAATTCCTCCTTGAAGCACACCATCACCCCATCCATTTCAATATCCCTAGTTTTGAATTAGCTTTATTTGGCTTAAAGTCTACTGAGTAAAGGATACCCTTCATGCAGTAAACTACCTACAGCACTTCTTGTGCTCCTTTTAAACTATACCTTTCTTCTCGTTCGCTGTCGATTCGCGTCTCCAGGTGATGTTTCATGTTGTCCGTTTTAGCCGACAACTCGTTAAGCTGAATAAAAACATGCCATTTGCCATTAAAAATGTACTATGAGAACGGCTATGCAACAGAAATATAATGAAGCTTTATGTAAATTTTATGCCAACCTTGTTAAAAGATTATTCTCAGCAATAACTGTATCCATTTCAATGAAGTATCGTACGTATATCTCACGTTACTCATTTTCTCATCGGGTTTGTTTTTCCTTTATACTTTAAATGTAGTTTCCTTATGTGGTAATATTTGTTGGTAATATGATAGAAATAATACGGTTAAAATATTAAATGTTCTCTACAACAAAATAACTGGAGATGTAGCAAAAAAGGAATGACGACAATTTGATAGTACTAACATCCTTAGGGATTTGTCGCTCAATCTTATCGCGTAGTTGTTCATTTGCACTTTGTATACTACCTTTGATTTCATTTAGTTTATCCAATTGGGTCTTCAGCTTTTCAAGCCGTTCGACTTCATTTGCACTTTGTACTTTATTGAGAATATCACGATTTTCGCGCATAAATGCTGCAATGTAATTAGTAACACATAAAATTATTGATAGCAAATTAAATTTCTCAGAAATAAACACTAAATACGTGAAAATTTCTCACTCACAAATAATTCTAACAACCGGCCACTAATAAAGGAAAAAATTTGGAGTTTGGGAGAGATATTTCAATTTCCTAAAGAAAACCTCTCAACTGAAATCGATAAAAACACTCGTGAGATTTGTGCAACAACTGAAATTAAAACAAACAAACAAACAAACAAAACAACAATAGCGCGCTGTCTTAGATATGATGTAAATGAATTGATTAACAAATTAAATATAAGGTCAACACCTTATGTTACAGTGAACTTTTCTAGTCTAGCTAAAGAAACAGCCTAATTAAGGCGTCCGTGGTATCTTAATGGCATAGCATTCTCCTTGGTAGATTAAAGGTCGAAGCTACGCTCCCGTCTGCTGACAAATGCTTCCATTGATCATCAAAGAGTGAATTATAGTTCACAAAATAATTCACTATATGAGGCGTTTATATGTTAATACCTGCTTGAATATCGCTCACTTTTTCCTCCAGTTTCAGCAGCCCTTCCATGCTGATTTTGTTCTTATCAGCGGCTATAGATTCCATTTCTCGGCGTACCTGGAACAGTAGATCAAGTGACATCACGTGCGCACAAAGTGCTTTCATTGTAGATGTGACGGAAGCGCCCACCCAGCTAACGGCATCACCCATTGAATTTATTTTGTGGTCGTTAGGTGATAGCTAATGCGTCTTCTACTCCATAGTGAGGGGTTAATTGTTTCACATAAGCTCAGTTACACCACAAAAAGGAATAGCTACAACACACTAACTTCGTCAAAGCTCTGCATAACGGTCAACGAAGAACAGAGACCAGTAGGTGTGGACGTCACTACATCCTAACTACACCACGCGATGACATTTTGATACGAAAAATGATTAGCATATGCATATATTTTTTGCTATTTAACGAACTTGCAACGATTTCTTTAAAACGTGCTATAGCTATATTTTCCTCTTTAAAAAACATTCCTTTGACAAAAAGTTTATTGTCCACATATTTTATCTCTCCATTTCTGAGATATATAATTTGTACCTTCCCCCAGCTTTCTAAAGCGAACGCATATTCGAGAGAAAAATGAGAAGTAATGGGCGCACTTAAGAAGGGAATTATGGAAAGCGTATTCATGAAACTCTTCATCTGTCCGTTATTAACATGTTCTTATGTGTCAAATTCTATAGCAATTTTTCGGGCTCAATACTCTACTGCATCAGATAGCCGACTCAGTGTGCGTTATTTCGAAACGAAATCCACATTCGAGGTAAAGTAGGGGTTTTATATTGAACGCATCGAGCTTACAGCATTCGCTTCGCCCGAAAAGACACATATCCGAGGAATGGCTACGAAGAGAAGGAGACTGGGATGAGCGGGGAAGACAATACACTTTTGTCTTGTTTTGTGAGACGTAGAGATTGGACACCACTTCATAACACCTATATGTTCAGTGAAACAGGTACCCTATATTATTTGATGCTTGCCCTCCTCAAACTTGGGGCACTAAACAAAGCAGCCCGCATTTACAAATTTTCTGGTCCTGTCGATAGGCTTGGAATAGGCAACTAGACCCGCAGGTTTTGATGAAAAAACTGAAGTTTCTGACGACTTCGCTCAATATGTTAAATTCAGCTGTAAAGGTCTGACGGTCGAATGGATCAAGCAATGTGGTTAGCCAAAAAACATTGCACTGATATATCTTTACAAGGCAAAAATCTGAAATGCAGACATACGGTATCAATGTCGAATGTAGGCAGCTTAACATTTCGTTTGCCCGCGTTAAGATCGTCTATAGTTTGCTTGAGAGTGAGGATATATTTAGTGACCCGATCATCTATGTCATTCGCTCTTGCCAACAGTCCTCTTTCGTGGGCTCTCCTGTGGTTCAATTTCTTTCATTCACTGATTCCAGGGACTTAAAATTTTTCAAATTTTTTTCGAAGGCCGAGGCGCACATGTATATTGTAGAGATGGCAGGTGATAGACAAAGGTGGAAAAGGAATAAAAGCGCTACTTTGGAATGTCTTGCCCGGGTCAAACAGAGAATATGTAGTCGTGAAAGGGGGTAGGAGGAAAAGTATGAGTAATCGAGGGAGGAAAAAAAATCGACGAAGTCTTACAATATTGCCATACTTTTTTAAGAGGGACGTATAATTGAAGAGGGATTAATAATTCGACTGTACGGTGGCTTGTTTCAACCAACCACTGGAAGCATTCACAATTTTACAAGTAATCTGAGCGAAGAGGCAATATTCCATGATGTTCTATAAGAAGAAAGTGCAAAAGAAAAGTTCGTGAGGTAGAGTGGAGAGAGTAGGCGGTAGTAGAGGGAAGGAAATCAGAGTAAAAGGTAAATAAAGTGGCAGGGAATGCGTTATATTCTCCTTTCCCCCAATGAAAAAATGGAGGTGTGAAGATGCGACTTGTGAAAAAAAAAGGAATATCTGATGGAGAGAATAAGTTGTTTCTCAGACAATTAGCAGCCAAAAGAAACCGAGCAACTGTTCATATATTCTCGTTTTAGAAGACCTATTTCTATTTTTCCTTAACAAGCCCAAACATTGTGCTTTTGTCGCTATTCTAATATACGACTCAGTTATTCATCAGTGCAATCATAAGCGTCTCAAGTTGATGACGTATCACAAGATTTCCTTTCTTAAAAATCAAAAAAAAAAACATAAAGTAAAGAAATTAGAAATACAAGCAATATTTTGAATAGAATATACGCTGGAATCCTATATGCTGAAAAGAGACGTTTATATTTATGATAACTTGCCTCACACAGCAATAATACGGAGCTTTCCAAATGCAAAATACATTAAAAAATATGATTGTTAACCTCGACTGAATATCCGCCGTTATGATTTTATCGATTTTTTTATTGCCGGCTTCAAGATGTGTTTCGAGTGCAGCTAGCGCTTCATTGATTTTCGCAAATCGTTCTTTATACTTCGATTGATCGGCCTATTTCATGAACAAATTATTTTAAATGCATAGACGTTGGGTGACTTTTCTTTTAGCTAAAGATTACAATCGTTCAGTAAATATAGATGTTATATTAAACTCCCTCACCTTAACAAACTTACAAAAGCAATTCGAGCAGACAAGCGATCATGCCCGCTATCGGTCAGCAGGCGTATCTTTATTTCAGTAGTTTATCTACCGATCAAGGTTACCCCTACATCACAGTATAGAATAAAGGCGTTTCGTTGAAGTTTAAGCAATGGTTCCATTAAGCAAAGAAGTTAAAACATTTTTGAAGATGTCGATATTGTGGCAGTTGGTTTCCAAATATGATTTTACTAAGCGATTTCTGGTCCCTTCATTTCATTAATAGCGATTTGCAAGCAATCTCGAGAGATTGGAATAACAGGAGTAGGAAAGAGACTAAGGAAGAAAATTATGATTAGTAGTGACCGTAGAATAAGATCAAAGTTTATAATCTTGCAATTCGAATTGGAGAAAAATTGGAAATGCGCCCATTTGAAGTTCTGAGAGTGATCGTTGGCTAATATCACAAATTAAATTTGTATCCCAGTCAACAAAGAACGCAAACGGTGTTCAATATGCGCAAGTTATTGCTGCAATACCACTAAAATTCAGACTCACCAATTGCGTGTTTTTCACCTCTTCGACGTTTTTCAGGTAATCATTCACATTATCGCTCCATTTGCGCTTAAATTCCTCTTCAAATTCAAGCCGTGCTCTGGTTTCTGCCATTAGAGCCTGAAATACGCACCATTCCACCTAGCAAAGAAACTGATGCCTCTAATGAGTCACCATCTTCTATCATAGAAATTTTTCAAAGAATTTCAAGAGGCGAGTGTCGAATACAATATGGGTCGTTCTTCTATTGTTGCTTCATTTAATATTGAAATTATCCTCGACCAACTTCGCGTATAATCACTGAGCTTCTAATTGCGGCATAAAGCTGACTTTCACCATATCTCTGCTGCTCGAAGTACAATTCCATTTTATTTGCGTCAGCTATCGGTTGTCAATTTCATCTGAGAACAAAAGAAGACTCTTAAGCATAAATCATTTCTGCTTCTAAAGAAAACAGGGAAACATGAGCAAAATCGGATTCACATATGTGCGAAAGGAGATGCGAAACGAACTGAATTTCGAAAATTCACATTCCCACTCCCTCCCACCCCCACCCACCTCTGTTTTCAAATCTTCGAAATTCACATTCTGCTCCTAATACCATTAATTAATGGATTTAAAAGACAGAATAAAGTAATGAAGTATCGCCATGACGGCGAGTATCTTCGCCGCGATAGTGAATAATCACGGGTTTGGTCGCTTCTCACCTCTGCCTTTCTCCTCATAACAAAGACGCAAACAATATAAACCTGAAAATCCTCCAGAGCATCGCCTTTACTCCCCTCTTGAAGAATTATGTGCTCTAGGATGACATACGATATTACCTCCTTTAGGCGAACTTCGCATTCGTTTATTGTATTTACAACCTCAACACCAGTGCGCTCAGTTTTTTCATTGAGTTTTTTCATCTCGTCTGAGAGCGTTTCTCTGCCTCGGTCGAAATTTTTGGAACAATTTTGCAACGCTTCCGCCTCTTGCATATCCATTTTTCGAACGTGATCCTGCAGCCTTGCGATTCTGAAAATTTTGAATCACGAAGCACAGAGAAAGCGCTGATGCTGAAATTTTTGTCAAGTGCACTTGTTAAAATGATTTCCAGCTAGAGTGCTGCATGTGTTCACGAACTTAATGTCGACAAATGAATGACTACTGAGGCACGGATAGTGAAAAGCGGTCCATGACAACGTAATTCCTAGTGTAGCAATCGACAACGTAACTTCCTATCACAAAGACTGTATGAAAAGCGACTGATAAGAATGAATTCATCTATGAAAAACCAAGCAAGCCTAATAAATACGAAACTTGGGACGCTAGAATTCTGTTACCAACTGACCACCTAGGATGATGATAGTAAGAAGTTTGCCAAAGCAGTTTTCACCATTTTTTGCAGCTTCTAGTTCAACTTTCTAATGTTTTATAGGTAAGGACCACAAACATAAAATTTCGAGCTTCAAATATGCATTGCCTGAGCTATCAGCTGATGATCCGGTAAGGGCGTTTCAACTCAAGTTTCCTACCGCAACTTTGGACCACTCACCTGGTTGCTGATAAAGACTGATGCAACTGATTTTTCATGCAGAGCAAGTTTTTTGAGCTAGATGGAGGTGATTCGGGCCCAAGGATTCCAAATATCGAAACGCAAACCGCTCGGCTGCAGTTTTGGCTTTTAAACCGGCAAGCTGACAAGGAAAACAGGATTGCTTTAGCCTGAGATGATTCTTCCCGGGCCCAGAGTTTATACATGCCGAATCGCATAAATCTATGTTATAACTTTAGCTTAAGAACTGATAAGCTGATACGGCTTTAAAGTTTAAAACATGGACTTCCTTAAGCCAAGAATCATACTCGTCCAATTTGTTGCACCTAGGTTTCTTACATCATAGATATGCAAGAAAACGCTACAACACAGCGTACGCATACATGAACAGACGGAATCCGCAATGTTTTTGCATTATGATGCAAAACGTATAAAAATTTGAAATAAAACTTAAAACACTTTTCCCAGCAACGCGTGTAAGACTTAATTCAATAGTGCTTGGTAACTTCTATTGAGCATTGAAGTAGACTTTTCCAGTTATACTTCACTATTTTAATATAGGGTTCCATTGTGCCATTGATAACGACGACGGTGAAGTTCAAAAACGCGTAAGTTGTTCTTACTCTACAAGTGAGAATAACTAGTTATCCAACTTGAAAGTGACTGTAAGGCGAGGAATTACGGCTCTATATTTTCGATCAGAGACATTCACGAAATTCATATTAACTTAGAAACTTAGAGCTAAACTTTTCGGCTTGTATTTCATTGTCCTTTACGCGCTGAGCCACTTCTGCATTCAAGGCATCCTTCAGCTGTGCTACTTGTTCGTTGACAAGATTGAGATTCGATTCAGTCCGCTGTGTTGCAGTCGTCAATGCCTTCAATCAGATCTTTAACAACCGATTCCTCAACTCAAATTTCTGCTATTCGCAAAGCTCCTTTAGTGATGGGACTAAAAGAGTCCCCCAAGGTAGAGCTTGAACTAATTTTTCATTACTCTCTCTCTTTTCTTTCTGTTACTCAGTTTGAGGAAATCCCTTCTCGCGCGATGTGCGATTCGTCAAGCAATGAAATTGTTTCACCGTGAGGATGAGCAACGCGGCATAATTACAGCTGAAAAAAAAAAAAGAACTATGTGGATGAAGTATGCCCACACGTTGTGAGAGAATGAAATACTTGATGAACTCAACAATGGAATTCTTCATGTCAAGGTGAATTCTTAGAAATTCTAGTGGGATGGCTTTGAGCTACAACCACATTTTAGATGTGGTTAAAGTCAACATAAGGCAGCATTTGTAGATGAAAATACCCGTCCATTCTGTTGACCCCTCACTCACTGTTGCACTCAATAAGCGGCGTGCAGGTCTGCGTTGTGGTCGAAATCACCCTTACACAAATCAGCGACTGGGAAGGCAATGAGTGCAAACATAGGAAATACGGTTTATTGTATTCTTCATGGTCTCTTCGAAACAAGAATTTGCGCTCATGGTTATTACGGCCCCTATTGGTTTCGGCATTTGATTAGTTTAAATAAACGCCTAATATTAATGTCATTATTTTCAATTAAAATGCTTAAAGAAGGATCGATGATAATAGGACTCTTACCTTGTCACCTATTTGCGACAGCTGGTTTGCGTGATTCCTGACAGCGCTATTTATTGAGGTGACTTGCTGCGTCAACGCTAGCAGCTGAACGAAGATTTTCTTGGATGTATGAAGTCGGTGGCTGGCATGAAATTTTATGACAACAAAATATGAACTCATTCTCATGCAGTAGACGAAAACATATCTGCACATATACTTCAACAAAAGAAAATACCAAATGATTGTCTTCCGTGTACTCGTATCATCGCGCTTTTCTTAGAGCAATGCTACCTGTTTACCTTGGAGTAGGGTATCTTCACACTGGGATTGCGCTCCTACCGATTCGGACAGAGCAGCCTTCACAACCTAGATGCATGTCGCCGACGTTTTTTGGTCCACCATTGTCTTATAAAATATTTTCGTATCAAGTTTTGTGACATCCTATCCTCCGACCACTATAATTACAGCGCAGCCACAGGGAAGGATACATCACAACATGTACGTATCTCTGAATGCCGTCGAAAGAATTTTAAAAAATCATCTGAAGACTGGAGCATCCAATACCTCGGTGGTAAAAACAATTATATACCTTAGCGGTGAGATCTGACACTTGCACCTTAAGATCTTCAAGGTGTTGCGAGCTGAAAGAATACTCGTCAGTGTCCTTAATATTATCTTCCAAAGCTGATATTGGTCTGTAGCACAAATGCAAGTTTTATTCATCGTTTTCTTTTTTCTTTTAAATCGTTGTTTTCGATTGTGCGGGTGTGAATGCTTGAGGAGGAATTTATTCATATGTATTACACCATTCGCTACCATTCACCTATCGATGTCTCCTCAATTTTGAACGACGTTTCCTATTCACCGGTTTCACCGCAAAGCCTGCAGAAATAACTCAGCTGCGTTCATTCAATCTATGCACAAGAGTTACATGTACTTTCTAAGTGAAGCTCGTCACTCAAAGAGTTCAATGAGCTTACTTTAATGAGATCAAAAGGTGCTTTTTCACCACAGAAATAGAGATATTCAGTGAGCGTGGAACGAGAAGGGAAAGAAGGAAAACATCTTCCGCAGAATTGTTCTGCAGGTAACAAAGGGTTTCCAGGAGCCTCTAAAGTTTGTCACATCTTCCGCTAAACTGTTAATAGCGAAAATTACAAAGAATATAAACGTTAATCAGGATTGCTTTAGAAAGAGCGCACCAAGTTTGTGGAATTAAAGCTGCAAAATGCACAATACATGAAAATTGCAGAAATATAAAATAAACTCAGAAAAAGAGCTTACATCGCAGCGTTGTCGAGTGATGCAACTTTTTTGCTTAAAGCATTCTGGTTTCCTTCCAGTCTTTCATGGAACTGCTGCAAAGATGTTCACAGTTTTTGATTGAAAATCTTCCACCTTTGTTTTGCACGCACAGGGGCAATTCCCACATTGCTCTCACTTTTTAATATCGACCACCCACACAGCAACAGCACCTCTTAGTTCTCGGGTCTCTTCGTAGAGTAGGATTCCTAAGTTCGGGCAACCAATAAATGTGATCATAGCTTTCACTTTCCTGATAGCCGCAAGAGCTTCTTGAAAGCATCCAAAGGAGCGGTATAAGTTTGCAAACTTGGCACATCAGTTGGAACTTCTCGCTCACCATTTCGGAAACTGGAACCCTTGAATGGTCTTTGTTCTTTCAGAGCCTTCATTTACATAGATGTTTCTCATCAAAATGCGTTTCTAAGCTACTCCAATTTTGCTCGTAAACTATCACTTGACCCTATATCGTCACGACATATAATACGTCCAAGGCTTCTAAATAGATTCGGAAAATGTGTTTTCACCTAAATGAAGGTGTATTTAATGTTCCTTGCAAGAAAAAGTTAGGATCAAGGCAGCTTCGGCGCAGTAACAAACGGGGTTGGGATTGGTACTACTAAAAACGATTAAGCAAACCTGGTTAGCATTCACAAACTGGTTATATTGCCTTTGAAACTGTGAGAACAGGTTCTGAAGATTGACAATTGCAGACGAATCTATCTGTGGCGAAAGGAGTAGAGATTGTGGGGTGGCTGCTGGCTAAAAACAAGTTGGCCAATAAGTATTTATTTTTTTAATGTCAGGCTTGGAGGCTGTCTATAAACATTGTGGAAATAAACCGGCCTACAAAGTTCTCCCATCTGACAATTTACAGAGAAATTTCGATGCGAAAATAAATTCACCGATAAAATATTTATGTGTTCAGCACTTGAAATGAAGTGCATTATCTAGACTACGCACTGATGTGAAGAGTATGCATTTTCCTCAAATTTTATTTTCCTGCCTTCAAATAAAGCACGATTACACACTTATTGAATATGTGGTCACTCTGTGGGTGAACACATACTGAATGAAGGGAAGCAAGCGCTTGCAATAAAACTGATTGTTACCTTGCACGTACAACATCGCCGTTAAAACTAGCGATTCCGTTTGAAAGGTCAGTACCCTCATCTATCGAAAAACTTTGCTTTTATTTTTTTAATATGAACCTTGCGAGCTGCATATAAACCTTAAGAAACCTTGACATCCACGTATGCAGATAACAAGTGCACGTGGTACAAGTGGCATGACTAGAAAGCCCGTACATTGTGCACGGCTTTTACTGCAAAGCCGTACTGCACCTTTCAAATGCGGAATATTTGAGCACTGCAACCTGTGTTCGCGGTTTCGAGGTGTTGCCTAGGAGATTCCCATAAATGAGAGATAATTTTGCCGAGTGCAAGGACGGTAAGCGGAGCCGGATGTATAACATTTTGACAAGGTGATTGATTTTTCGCGCTTTCCAATGTTCCCATCTGGAAGTTTAGTACGAAATTTCTTCGCAGTTTTTGCTAAAAGTAGTCCAAACTCTCGTAAAAGTTTGTCCTGAAAATTTGTGAATATTAAATCTTAGTTGGGACGAATACTCTTCACCTTATTCCATGCTTGAGGTTATATTCGCTGCTTAGTGCTGAACACAGAAATATTTTATGGGCAAGTTTGCTTTCGCAATGAAATTTCGCATTTTGCTTTTAACAGCTTTCTATATGTGCGCAACCTATTTGCGCACCTTTTCTTATGAATGCCACACCATTTGCAAACCATTTTCGGCAATATAAGCGCAGATAGTACCTTAGGCAAAGTGTCTTACCTTCTGTAAAAATGTGGAATGCTTATGGTGTTTATGGCAATTCTCTCAAAACCACGAACACAAACTGTAGCAAAGAAATATTTTGCATTTCATATAGATATGCATGTACATCTCATGTAGATTGATAGATAACATATATGCACCAAAAAGCATGTCCATTGTACGGCTTTCTAGCTATACCACTTATATGACGTGTAACTTTCATTTCGGGTAATGTAGCACGTGCAACGTGACGTCGGTTTAATAGCAAGCAACGGCTTTGTTTCATTGAATATGTGGTCACTCTACAAGTGACCACACATTCATTGAGCGTTGGTCACTGTATAGTAGAACTTGTACTAGCACAAAAAGAGCTAAAGACAATCCGGAAACAAACGACTAGAAAGCTTTTTTATGTGAGGACAAAAGACGGCAATGCCAAAATTTCTCTTCAGGCATTTCGTCACATATAAATGAAACAAACATTAAAGACGACGTAAGCATATGCCGATCGTGAACTTATTGCTTGGAGCAATAACTACACCAATGGGAATCAATTTAAGCGAACCTTTGAGATCGAGCAATCAATTGGTTGTGCGATGCCCTCTCTTGGTTCTCGTGGACCGGCTCCGGACGGTCTTGAACAAAATGTACTTTATTGATATGCTTCTGCGAAACATCTATGTATTCAAACTGTTCTTTTTTATCGAGTAAGGCATTCCAGTGCAAAGAAGAGTCAGTTTCTTGGCAGCATGTTACCCTTGAAAACAACTTGGAGAAGCATGCCATAACAGCTGGCACGAGAAGCAAACTTGCAGCCCTACCCGTTACAGCCATTGATTTGATAACATGTCGACAAATAATAAAAGATGTGGAACAGTGCATTCATATTTTGACCGAACCAGCTTGTAATTTACTAATTTTTCCGATTATAAAATGAGGCCTAACCGATGAAAGGCTTCCGTGCAGTCTTGAAATATCAAATTTTTGACATACCTAATTGCTCATGAAACCTTGTTGATGACTCAAACAAAACGTTGCTGCGTGGATAGCCACTAAATTTTGCAATTCTGGCCTCAATGACTCGCAGACTTGAAGCTGCCGGATAGCCTTATACATGTATCCGTGCATATATGGATGCAAACATAAACACACTCGCATCCTCTCAAGCACACATCCCCACACACGCACAAATAAAGAGGTATATGCGCACGCGTACACAATCTGCGCAAGCACGTACACAAGCACCTACACATACGAGCACATAAGTACACATAGATGAGCACAGCCACAACCTCGTAACAACGCAAAGGATGAAGAAAACTGTTGTGCTATCGAATTGCCTAGCTGAATCCATGTTTATTCAAGATTCCGTTGGAGTAAGAATCGCTTAGAAGGTCGTGGATAAGGAGATTTGAGTGTATGATTTCATTGAATGAAATTATACAATTGCACTGAGGATAAGTCACTAAACGATATTCCCCTCTGGTTTCTATACAGCTATGAGTGTGGCAAAAAAAAGAAAGTTCTTGCTTTCAGTGGTTTTATTGAAGGGAGTGGAATTTAAGATGAATTTTGTGGAAATAACAAAAAGGAAAAAAAATTACGCTAATCCGAGAATGATATCCTTGGCTGTATCTCGTGGGACGGCTTTCTTTCGTGACATTTGATGTGCACATTTGGCATACACGTTGTACGACTGAATACACGTTTCTGTTGCCAATGGTTATGGCTAACGGCGGTTTTTTTTTTATTCGTAACAACGTCAAAATACCCAAACTTCACTATTGCAGCGTTCTTCCAAAAGTTACGTTAGGAAAGCAGTGCTTCTGTAGTTACGACAGCCAAGCTACAGTAGTTTCTTGGGAACCTCTGAAAATTCATGGGTTATCCCGCAGTTTTATAAGGATTTTTTTACGGCCTTCGGAGAACCACTACAAACATTCTATGGAATCGCATCAGCTTCTTAGCGAATTCGTTGGGATTTTCTATAGGTCTTTAAGGAAATGCGGTCAACTTTGTACTAAACGTCTGCATTTCTGGGAGAAGTCTTGCGGATTTGTAGTGAATGCTCATAGCCTGTACCATATAGTTTTATAGGCAATTAATTCTTATAGTCCTATCGGATATGTAGGGAGTTTGGGTGAACATTCAAAGACTCCACCCTTGTAATATCTATCGACTTGCAGGAGGTTTTATTGAAACCTTGCGGGGGATGGCGCCACGTAAAAATGTCAGTTTGGCCAAAGGCTCTAGAAATTTAGCCAAAGGCTGGAAATGATATGTGGCTGATTCACGCATTGTTGATGCCGCAGAAGATGGACAAACAGGTAAGAGGAGATAAACAGAAATTAATCGTGCACGTAATCAGCGCTGTTCGCGTGATGCGCCGTAAATTTTTGTTTATCGCATGAAATGTTCGCAGGCGAGAATCGGCTTTTTGAACAGCTGATACAGGTACCGCTCTCACGATGTGCTATCAGCACGCGAACTATGCATCGTTGTTTTTGCTAGAGAAAGAAAGCATAAAAATGAAGTCGCATTCAATAAGCTCTACAAAGCTGTAGAATCTTATGTATCAAAAATATTATAATAAAGCAAGTTACTGATGGGGACATAACTATGAAATTACTCTTTCAAATATAAAACGGTTTCGATGAGCGTAAAACGACGCACTTTTTACTTATGCTAGAATACACTTTACCTGTATTCTACTAGCGTTTTCTTTTTGTATCCAAATTGTGCTGATCGACGCAATGTTTAGGCAAAATGTCACAGACAATGTAATGATTGATGTCAAACCATTTTGATGGGAGATTTCATCCAGTATTTTTTTTGTTTCAACATTTTCCGGGAATAGATTTACGAACGTTCACTGATGTTTCTTGCAACAGCAAGTTCTCTAGCTTTTTGATAGAAGATTTCTGCGCGGAAAGGAAATGTTCGCAAAAAGAAATAAGCTTTAGCTTCCTAAGTGGTAACTGTTGTGCACTTTCTTTTGTGCACATTACTGATACAGAGAATAAATTGCATTAGCTCAGCATGATCCGTCGGTATATGCCATGAGAACGACCCTATTCCCCTATTTTGCACTCTGCCATTCTTATTGTTTCCATCGGATATTTTATTCATCTAATTACATCGACGTCTCTTATGGTTGTTTGTTCCTTAAATGTTCCGGCAGAATTATTATCCATGTGTACCTTACACAGACTATAAGAAATCATTGGAGAGATATTTCTTACTGGAGGACGGGATATTCACGATAGGAGCTGCTGAGCGAAAGGACGATCATCCATTGCGTTTATGTTTACTCTGCAGTCACTATTTCAAAGGCGCACTGATGAATACTTCCGATTGTTTGTGCGCAAGGGCAGAAGAGTTGACGGTAGAAAATAGCATTGCTGGACAGTGGCACTTGAGGTCTACTAAACGCATGTATCGCGTATCGGGGGCATGTTGCTCTTTGATGAGCTGCTGAATGTGAGGAAATTTACGTGATCTACAAAGCGGCTTGTTGACGGCTGATGCTGAAAAACAGCTGCAGCTCGAGCTGCGGCTACCGCACGCACAACTCTTGCGACTGCCGCCTCGCTTCGTAAGTCTCCTTCCTGACGGTATGGCGCTTCGCGAGATAGCGTTCAGCTGTCGGAGGGTGTTAAGCTGTGCTGCTTCACTGAGAGGTGGCAACTATTTTGGTGCATGTTGGGCGCTCGCTAAAATACCAGCCGAGCAAGCTAAAGCCGTTGGCCGGTAAACACTGCGAATTCGGCTATCGGCGGTCGTCGGCTCGTCGCCTGCAGATCTCGAAGTGGAGTCGCTTAGATCGAACTTAACCGCTGAGATCGAAACGATGGGCGATTATAGTCTAACTCGTGCTCGCTCAGCCGTTGTGTTACGCTCCCGTTCGCTAGAAAGACCAGCTACTCTTCTCGTTAGTTGAATGTGTTTTTTTTTAATCATTGCTTATCAAATACTTTCTTCAAATGCCAAAACTATTTGTTTCAATGTGTATGTAAGCTTTTTCAATGCGTACGTATGTAAGCTATTAAGCCATTTCTGGTGAAGTAAGGCATCCTCTTAATTTCGAATGTCCACAATATTGGTAATACCAGCAAAGAACAAATTAAAGTTTCTATGTGAGCAGAGCGCTGCAATTTTTCCATTGTTCACGTCGTATTTTTGCAGTTAACTCGTGCGAGATCAGTGCCGGATTTTACGAGATACATCAGTAGTAGCTACAAGTACAGACCGCATTGGCCCTACCGCTTTTACAGGGACTACAGTCTGGTGAGTTATAACAGCTATTTACTCTTTTATTCAACTTGCTCACCCTAATTTTAGCAGTAAGCGCATTAACTGCATGTAGTCAAGAGGTTTCCGGTTAGGAATAGTTCGCTGCAAGTAGGTGGATAGCAACAAACAATTGTAAAGATAGTTACGTTGAATGCTGTAGGGCTAATTGTATTTGTTTCACTTCGAGAATTCCCTTTTTCAGCAACAATCGTTCGTTATTTCCAAAGGACTCTTTCATGCTCAATTTCCGAGTTTTTAATGAACGACTGAATTCATTCAGCAATTCTCTTCATTCAGCAGAGTTTGACACTTGTATAAATTTATTCAAAATCGCAAGAAAGAGACAGGAATCTCCCACTTCACCTTCAATCAATTATAAGCTTGCTCTTCACTGCTAATCCCTCTTTCGCACTTCTCTCCAATAAATCCAGATGGGCTTACGAAAACACCCAATAAAATTTTTTTGTGTTTCATTGGTCAGAAACATGCATATTATTGGTTATCGCCATTGATTATTACCACTATCCAATAATTGTATAATATCGTTTTTTGCTATTAAAATATCATGAACTTATTGTATAATGGCATGCAACTGTGTCTCATGACGCTTAACAGATACGGAGATCCACTAGGACGAAGGCGGTTTTGTCCTTGCCGTCCCACCACTCGCGTGATGCGTTACATTCTCTTTGAGTAAAGGGGCCATTCTCGAAGTCAAGGAAGATATTTCGTCCTCGTGGTAGCCTTATACTACTCATCCTTCCTCCGTCTCACTCAAACCATTCCCCTACCGAGCAAATGTTGGTCGATGGCCAACTAACTTACACTAGCATTTGCACGTGGGCAGAGGTACAAAATTGCCTCAATGCGCCCTGCTAATGCATATTTGTGAAGGCGCATTGAAGGCGTAGATTTGTGAGACGATAAAGAAAATATTTCCTTGTAGGTAATTAATTGAGTGATTCTTATATAATAATTAGATAGCGAATAATAGGTATTATCTGCATGCGTACCTCATCTTTGTATGAGATATCCTTTTGTTCATTTACTGCACTTTAAAATTGGGAGTCAGAGAAAGCAGAATCATGAAATACTGCTGCATGGTCGATGAGAGAGGGAAGAGTTCTAAAGCCATTTTCTGGTATTTGTGAAAAAATCAAATGCTGTTTTTCAAAAGGTCTACCTATGAGGAACTCTCCAATGTAGAAAATCGCTCAGTCATGTGACAGTCATTAAGATAATCGAGCATTGCTCATTCCTTACTGCGGAAAATTTACATTTTATTCGGAAAATTCACGTCAATTATGAATAAAGTTTCGACCTTTTGAAAGGACATCGCTTCAGAATATGCGATACGTCATCATCCGATGCATGGGAACTCGCACATAATTAAGTGTCCTAACGTTGTTTTTGAGTATGTATGTAGTGGGTTTGTTAGTCTTGACGGATGTGCAAAAAGCGCATAGTGTGTGGCAATCCTTGGCCCATCTTTCATTCACGTTCCGAAAAGCTTTGTCCTTAACGCGGTCCGCTGCCTGCGACGCTATCGTCAACAAATAGGCTGTATATAGTTTAAATAATTTAAATGAGGCGAATGAGTCCCTAGTTTATATTAGATAAATAAATCGAAAACCAATCGTGCAATTAGAGAAATCAACACAACAACTGACGCATGTCAGAGCATCTTGCGTTTGACGTTCGGTATAGGAACGGGAATTTTAGAAGCGACTTTGCGTTTCAAGTGCTAAGTGAGTAGATGTAAAATCCATTACTCGTTAAAACAAGGGGTTATTTTCAGTACGACGATTATTGGTACGACAGGTATTATTACTTCAGTCCTCTATACAAGAGCACATTCTTCCCCCGCAGATACTACTACAGCGACTATCTCCCAAACCCTTACTACTGGAGCTGGCCTTACCACTACTGGACCAGATATAAGGGCTACTGGTTTGCAATTTTTTTATATTTATTATGCTCGAATGAGTTAAGGTCCTCGCTTTCAGGGAAGAAGTTCTCTTGGGATTTCTAACGACGTTAGGAGAGCCATCTGCACAACGTGATCGTTTACACTTCTAATCTATTTAATACATAAGAAAATTAAACAGAATCGTTATACGCATGGGGTTTACTTTGCGCCTAGGGATTAGCCACTGCAAAGCACAGTCAGTAATTATTTACTTCGTAAAAGCGATGTAAGAATGAACCAGCTGACTGAGACAGCTTTGTGCTTCAAGTCAAAAGCTTCAACTCTCACAGTTTTGCCGAAAAGTATCATACTTTTAGCGCACGACGTATTCTACTTTACTCAGTGCAACTGATAACGAGTGTTTTCTTTCAATGTTTTGGCATTTACGCAATTCCTTCATTACAATAATGACAAGCGTTTATGTGCAGAAATGTGGTGAATGGATGAAAGCACCTCTGAAAATGATTTTCTGGTCTCATCTAATTCATTTGGCTAGCATTTTAGCAATTTTAAGGTACGATTACGACTACCCTTCTTACTACTACCGCAGATATTATGACCCGTCATACGACTCATATTTCCGCTCTATCTACTTGCCGTATCGCTCATCTGCATTTGATACGTGGTATTCATCGTTGAATCGTGGATTATCACTGTATCGTCTAGGTCTTGTGCCCTATTCAACAGTGGATCGTTACTGGCTGACGCCAAGCTACTGGGACCGGCGCTTTAAGGTTGGTACTGCCATTGCTTTAATTAAGAGGTTCCTTTGCGAATCACTTCAATAGGCTCACATGTCCACCTCATTTTTGTGGACTTGTTTGCCTCGACTCCAAAACAAAAATTACAATATTATCCTTACCAGATAAAATAACCTTAAGAATAAAATAACGTTTTGGCAGCCAAGCTCTTTCGAGAAGAATAATCGTAAATGAGGACTTCTGAAGTTCCCGTATACCATTCCACAACCACAAGTTTTGTCTTTCAATTTACAGTCCATCCAGTACTTTCGCATCTCCATAAACATTTAGCTTTAACGCTGTGATGAACTGTTCATTCGTTCTCCTTATTTATAACGTTCAAAGGGTGTGCCGGGAACGTTGAGAGCATCCTGCAATGGTGAGCACCAATAGAGCATTACTGTCTCTTAAAAATATCAATTTAATCTTACCTCTTATCGTTTCGTCCACATTAAGTAGTGTATGTTGCGCCACAAATTCTAGTTTTTCCTGCGTTTATAGGACATAATTTAGGAGCTGGGAGGAGCAAAATTCACAAACATTCAACCATACCAGTACTTCCCTCATCGTTCGTATTGAATAGGTAATGTTACCTCTCATTTTCGCTTAGAAATTTTGCAACACTTCGCGAGAAACAGAAAAAAAAAACCAGCAAGAACTTTGGAAGGCGATTGGCTCTTCCGCTTCTCTCATTGTCCACGATTTCCAAAACAGTGATGTTGGACAATTCCGCAGTACTACTTTTATTTATCACGTCAAAAACGGTTCTTAAGGGTATTGTAAGATAAACGGCCAGCAATTAAATGATGGTTCAAATATCGAGTTCACTAACTACCTAGTGGTGCTCAGACCCAGTCATTCGAAGAATAACAGCGAATAAATAGTTTTTACCACTCTGATGTCATGGATGGATCAAACAGTTGTTATTGGCCGGAAAAAAGGTGCATCGCTACAGATGGCTTCCTGTCAACCCTTTCATATAGAGTGACGTCGAGATTCATTCTAAAGCTATCAGATTGTCCCTCCATACTATGAATGTAAAACTTGAATAGATGTTATTAGTAGCATATGGATGAGTGAATTTATTGCGCAAAATCTATAAAACCGTGTATTCAACGAAACTTTTGAAGTACTGGTACTACTAGGACTGGCGCCAACTCTATTCGTGGGACATAAAGGACCGAGCATATACGCCAACCACCGTCGAACAGGCTGGTCGGCAATACGCCACGAGGTGGACCTCGTAATTTCGACGTGTTTAGAAATCAGCTTCTGTGCGAATTTTCCTGCTATTTTGCTATGTAAGATGATGCTGTGTGAATTTAATAAACGACACTGCCAGAGTGATTCTTTGCTATCACGCATGTATGCATAACCTACGCATCAAGGCATCCCTGAACGAAAGAACATAATGGAATAAAGCGTAAGAATTTCCTTCTGATTGTTGGCTGTTATAAGGTTAACGACCACTGGAACAGGTATTACATGATGTAGTACATAGGTTCCTCTTAGCACTATTTTGCTTCATAAAATTGCAAGGTACATTTCAACAAGTTCCATTGGATCCTCGTTCACCAGGCAAAACTATAGACCTGGAGTGATGACGTGCAATTGCTACCGGCACCTGTCAAACAAAAGTCGTACTTCTCAGAAATGCGTTGGAAAACTTTCTCGTCCTTCGGTGCTTTTTCTAGTCAGGATGAGAAGAGGTATTGCTAGGTCGCACCTACATCTCGCACTCAGTGAGAAGCGGTTGGTTGTTAGATTTTCATGCGACAATAAAGAAAACAAAATTCCATCCTGTATACAATACACAGCACTTACAAGAGCATATAATAAAGAGAGCGTAAACGTTATGTGCAATAGACTAATAAACATTCCGTTGGACCAACACCACACTCATGTCGAATGCGTTTTGTTTCATTGTTTGGCCTCAAGAATTTACAAAGGTACCCATCAAGATGTGCATCAAGGTATCTAATACATGCAGCAGTCTGTGAAAAAGTCGAGTTCTTTGCACTGTAAATGAGATCCCTAAAAATTGAAAGAGGTAAGAAAAGCTCGATATGGTTACTCCACTTTGGTCAGAGGATCTAATGAGGACTTGTTTATTGAGGAGAAATGCGCAATTGTTTAAGTTGCTTGAATCTAAATTGTGAAACAAATTCTTTGTGGATAGACTGAAGTAAAGATGATCATATTCAACAAAAACTGTTTCGATACAAAATCATAGATGTTTCAAAAGTTTGCTTTTATAATAGATGGAAGTGTGTAGACCTCACATGCCCTCACTGTGGTGAGTATGAACTTTAAAGCCGTCTGAATCACAGCTTAATGCTTTGCTGACAATGAGTATCTAAAATTGTTGCCTCGATTTTTCGCTTTTTTTTTGGGCAGCTCAGAATTGCAACTTCCCACTTTCACGCCAGACTTTAAACACTATAGAGAAAAAAACCTCCGGTCTATCAATGGCAAACGAAAAACTTCTGTCCTACATACGTCAAACCAAATAATGTTTTGCATCATTGAGCAGTAAAGACTCTTTGGGCAAGTTGCAACTTCCTGGAAGGATATTTCCGTCAAAAATTTCTTAAAATAAAGGGTTTCTAATAAAGTTACCACCTTTAAACCTATCACAAACAAACTTATCACTTTCAAAATTATACGGTGCCGCTAAGGGAATAAATTTCAAGATTTTCCAGGGCTTAGCTCTACCCATTAACCAAAAAAAAAAGAAAAAAAAATTCTGCTGATACAATCGCATCACACATAAAAAGCGAATGAATTTCACTCACTCTTGCTTCCACAGTATGGCGCTGGATGTGTATTTGCCGATTCCACATTAACGAGACTGCTATGCAACCAATCTAGATGCAATTATTGGCATTGGCAAATCGCTACCTGTATACAAGCTACCACTTATCGAGGTTGTCAATGAATGAGGTTGGAATACGCATAATCTGATAGCCAGATCCTGGCTATCGGAGGAAGCAGCAGCAGGCCTGTGACCAGGACAACGTCGAAAATCAATTCTTTACATTTTTCTCCCTGTCTTTTCCACTCGGATCTTCATGGCTACAAATTACTCTTTGATGTGATCGCTTCCTTTCGCGAATTGAAAATTCTCTCTCCGCACTACACTACTTCACCCCCAAGTTGCATGATTCAACAATTTACTTAACATCTTCCTACGCGTTGGCCGCATTAACTTCTAAGAATTTCTGTCAACAAATACGGCACCCATAGAAGCATATCAAAACTTATGCAGCCTTATATCGCGCTTGCATCATTTATTTATAACGGTTCTAGCGAAAGGAAACTATAACGAATCCACCACTATAAAAAGTTACTACACTCATTACAACGATAAATTCGTCCGATGAATTCTCATCTATGTATAATGCGAGGATGTTTACTGTTTCTTTTTATGTTATTTTGATTTTTTGCAAAACAATGAAAGCTGCAATTTTTAGTTCCTTGTAGTGGGAATAACAAAAATATATTACGATAACGCATTCCTTGAGTAGGTTTGACACTCTTTGCATCTGACAATTGATAAGAATTATTGACTTATACGGTAAGGTTCAACAAACTGTCAAGATGACGGTGACTGCCCCCGGGCCAGTAGGGCACACCTTCACTCCATCAGCACTAGCCGTCCCCTCCACTTGGAATTGATAAAAAATGAGGGCTTTTAATATTTATCAATCCTTATTTGAGAAGCTGCAGATATCGCCGCTGAGAACAGTTAGCCGAAAAGAAGCCAGCGATCCATCCAATATAGCTCCTCGCCATGCCTACTTGCTTCTTGCAAAGATCGTGGGCTGAGTGTGGGTGTTAAGCAATCGTGGTTAGCCTAGGGCAGCGCTTTTCGACGCCTCACTAAGTGAGCCCTTCTTACAGGACACGCACTCGTTAGCTGCGTTATTTTAGTTTCAGCACCGATCAACAGGCAATGCTCGGTGTGCGCCGATGAGAGCTACATCGTGAACTGCCTGCGGGCCAGTAGGCCACATCTTCATTCCGTCAGCACTAGCCGTCCCCTCCACTTGGAACGGTGTTGCATAAGCGAACAACGTCCAACGTTCAACACTAAAGCAACACTTATTCGGTCTTGGTTCTCTTATGGAAGCGGCCATCTTCCGTCTCCAGCACTTTGTTTAATACTCGTTTTCCGATCTCTAAGGAATAGGAGATTTTCTTCAACCTAGAGGACAAGTTTTGTTAGCCTAATGCATGGAACAATCAATTTACGTAATACGAACCCATTTTTGCTGTCAATAGATGGAAGTTGTGTGTCAGTAATGACGTACATTGTGACAAATGTAATCTTTAAACTAGGTCAACCAAAACGTCTTTCCATATCATCTTGAGGTATTCGATGAACAGAAGACTAGACCATACACTCGGCTCACTCATTTTGTCCCTCAACTGCTATAAGCAATTTTAACTCAACTTTTCGAAAGAAAAGAATTGAAAAATGCAATTTAACCATGAACAGTATAAATAGCAAAGGATAAAAGAATGCTTTACAATTCATTTCTAAGAAAGTTGCGGTTCAACACATATAGAAATTTCTTAAGCATAAGATACGCTAGTCTAACTCCTAACCTATCAATTATGTTATACCTAATTGGCAATATAATAAAGCGTTTGTGATTAATTCGAGCGATGCACACTTGAGTCTTTATTCATTTAACTGCTGATGCATATATTGTTAGTTAAAATATATGTTAATCACTTTCAAGTGCGTTTATTTTGTATGATGTGAGTATTGTTGCCGCAGCTTCCTCAAATCCTCTATTATCTGGATGTATCAACGTCAAATTCTGTTCCTTCATTGTGTCCGTCTAATTATTTCATAGCTGAGCTAATTCAAGAAAGAAAGCTGAAGATTTTAGTAGATCAGCGGCTAAATACTTCCTTAAATCATAAGTTACCATTTTTAATAAGTCCTTTAACTGTTCAGTGCCTTAACTTCCAATAGCGATGTCAAAGGTTCACTCTTTCAAGGAACAAAGTAAGCATTGCAGCAAACTCCAACGCTATTACAAGGTCGCTTACCTCGAGTATGAAACGCCACGCTTCACTTGTGTCACTATAGTTCGTCAATTTAGCCGCCACCCTTGCTTAAAATATTATTATTTTTTAAGACTACTCCCACTTCCAGAAACAGTGCCATTTGCACATCGGAAATTGTGCCCATTCGTTGGTGACGAATTGACCGTTTCAGACATGTCAAACTTTCCGATATATAGGGCGCGATCGTCGATTTGTCTACCACGATCGCGCTCTGTCGAACGTTATGGAGATGTCGCCACTCTCACAAGGTTTCTTTCACCTTTTCTTCGAGCTCTCAGCGATCCCAAATCAGATGACAGAACTGTATTACCGCTTCAACCGACTTCAGTCAAGTATCTCTGCAGCAAGCTTCTAGAGTATCTCACCCATTGATGGTTGAAGCGCAAAAACGACATAAGTGAAACATCGTGACGGCTTTTTGAAAACCACACGTTCTCATAAAATACACAAATTATAAAACCCTATTCGTGGTGGCTGGTTGTTTAAATAAAAAGAGCATTTTGAGCGCTGCAAACGTCGGAAATCAAAGTCTAGTGATCATTTTTGATAAAATTGTAGTTTATAGTCAGTAATGAAGAGAAAATTATAAACATAGCGTGGAAGCTTAGAAGAATTGACCATTAAACCACTCAGCAGTTATAATTTACAAATCAAAATGCAGCTTGAAGTTCAAATAGAGCGGTGTTTAGGGGAAAGTGAGCGAAATATCGTTAACCGAAAGAATAAACAAACTTAACTGCAGAGTGTGCTCCGTTCCGAATTTGGATTCCTATTACGTCAGCGATGCTTATCGCTCATCGACCCTCCACAAATATCGTCGCGACTGGGATATAGTAAGAATTTTCAAAACTTCATTTTCATCTGTTCGTATAAAAGAATATCTTATTTGCTGTATTAGTAAAGGACCTTAAACAAGCAAGAAAAGCAGCGCTCCAAAAGGACGGTTCAGGCTGCAATTCCTTTCCAACTGAAATTTTTGCTTCTGCTCAAGGTTTATTCTCCAGTGATAACTATGGTATGTGAAGTAATGATGATGGTGAATTGAACAGAAGTCGTGATGCTTCAGGCAGATATTCGAAGCTCTTTTAATCTCCCGTAATCTGTACGAATTAGTAGAGGAATACGAAAGAAGTGGAAATCAGGCGACTTCTAAAAACAATTTGGACCTGTAAAATCAGGCGACTAAAAACAAAGGCAGCGACCTGTAAGACAATTTGGAGTATTGATAATTCGAAAACCCAAAAATAGTTAGCGTTAGCATTAATGATTTGCCAAATCTACGGTTGTTAAGAATAAAACTTGAACTCCAATCAAATTCTCGAAAGGATTAAGCTGAAGCTAATCACTAAGTGAAGCTACTGAATCGAAAAAAAGATGTCTTGTAGATTGTGTTGAAAGGATTGTTTTAAGTTACTTTGATGGAAGTTAATTACAACATGTATAGAACTTTAATGACAACTTAACGTTGCTTATGAGCAGAAATGTGGAAATACGATTTTATGTTTTGAAGTTAAGCGTCGCATCAGCTGTAGAATTTAGATTTAAAAAAATGAGAAATGTTAGCTTAAATTTTCGGTGGTTAGTTTCCAAGTAATCATCTACAGTTCAGCTAGACGACTACTGGTACGATAGGATGTATTTCAATGCACCGGTGTACTGGCCAGTCTACAGGTTCACCGCAAGACGCTATCTCAATACAGATCCTATTCCACGCAGTCTCGGTTTTTACTACCCTGCTTTTTGGTAACTTCATTCTCCTATTAAATGAACCATATATTGCACTCTCTAGTAGTGTAACATCATCATACAACTTTAAAAAGCGTTCTTCTAATTCGATGAAGCTACAACCAAATATTCGTTTTTTTTCTTCATTGAGATGAGCAGAAAGAAAAGATTCAAAAAACAGACACACAACTTTGCACTCACCTAAAATTCTCCCAAGGAGGAGAATTTGCGCTGTACTTTCTTGAAATTGTCCTTTCGAACTTTTTTTTACAAATTTATGTTCTCGCTCTCCCCGCCTCCCCCCCCCCCCCCAACCCCTTCCAAATCTCCTGTTCATTTGTAACCCCGAAACAATTCGTTTTGAAACTGAAGAAACTATTTCTCATATACTTGGTAGGATTTTATTCTGCATGCAACGCTATTCGGCTGTAACACCGCCCTAGCTTAAATTGACCATCACATACTGTACTTTAAGGAATCGAAAGAAACTCTCACGTTTGTATGCAGAATCATAAACGCTGCATTTTACATAGTGTTTATCGTAACCGCCCATATATCACTATAGGTCTCGCTACAAGTGGTATACGGATTGGCTAAATCCAGTTTACTGGAGACGATATCGTGATCCAAACTACGATCGACCATTGTGGAACAACTGGCAACCTTGGCACCTCGACCGTATAAACGTCAAACGTGCGATACAAATGTACAGAGAAGGTAATAGAGCTTCCCATTATTATAGGGTATGATATACCACTGGAACGTTGCAGTTGTGGCGCTTTGCTGTTTTCCGTCCAAAGCATGGATTGCCAGTTCGCAACATCTACACTCAGATTCATTAACTTTGCTGGCGCAACAATTCGTTTGTGGATTGACTATGCAAATGCGCACCCTATATGTTCATTTATAAAGTTTCATATTTTTAAATTGGAATCTTCATTGCATTACTGCTGAAGTATTACGTGATATTTTGCAGGACTAGTTGACTTCAAAACACTTGATAAGTACTGGATCGAGCCATCGGCACTAGGAAGACGAGGAAAAGATTGGAATGATGTCTATCTGCCAGCGGGTAAGGCATCCACTGTTTCTTTTGCGAGATGTTCTATAAAAGATTTTAATTGGAAAGATTTCTTACCAAAATCTACAATTCCAACAATCATATTAGGATTTGCAGGATAAAAGCGGCGCATTTCAGTAGAGACCTTGAACTATAACAGGGATTCTTCATCAGTATTTAAGATTAGAAGACCTTCAAATGGAGCTGAATTCTTCGAACTGTGAAGTTGAATGATGAGAATTCGGGACTATACAATTCGGAGATTTCCTCACATATCAGAGCATATCATAAAACATTACTAGTACGATCACCGCTTTTCCTGCCTTCCTACAGTTGGCGGATGATTCAAAATTGCACCGGTAGATTAATACAACGCTAAATCCATGCCTAAAAAATAGCTGGTGGGCTGAAAACTACAGTATTGTAGCATCGATTTTTTTACATATATATATATATATATATATATATATAATATATATATATATATATATATATATATATCTTACAAAGTTCTGTAAATTGGTTTAATTAAAAATTATTAGTTGACAATAGTTATTGCAGAGAAAAGGGATCAATTTGTGCAGTTGTTCACAGGTATCAACAAATCATTGTTTTCAGGTCGCTACGGAGCTCGCAGATATTTCTATTCATTTGCATAATAGAGCTGCTAATTGTTTGCTTACGAATCGTTTCACTATGTTTGCGTGCTACATTCACAATCAGAATCTTTGAAAACGTTGACGCATCTAAAAAGCGTATTGCAAAATAATGTTTGTGCGTTCAAATAAACTGTACGACATGCTTATCGTTCACATACATTGAATATTTCCACGAAATTAAAGGTGCGTTATTAAACCATATTTACTTTGTCAGTTTTGGTAAAATACCTCGTTACGCCATCCATAAACTTTCTTAACAAAAACCTCTAAAAGTTTTGCCCCTCCACACTTACAGATATGCAGGCAGGAATTCCTTTTTTTCTAAAGTGTATCTTAAAAATGGCACACAATTTATGATACATCTAATTAAATGTGAACTTCATGTTGATTATTTCTGAATTACCATGCACACAATGAATGTTCGTCAACGGCGGCTAAGAAATGTTTTTATGATGTCTGTGCCCGACGCTGCCGGCTTGCGCGACATTAAATTAGTCCGAAAGTCGAAATTTCTGTTTCTTTTCCAAATTGGGACTTCTGCAAAATTAGCCCCTTTCTCTTCACTGCAAAAAAAAGGAAAACCTTGCAAGCAATCTTTCGTTTTCTGTACATTTATGCGCATATAAATCGGAGCGAAGCTTCACTGAAATATATTGAAAAATATAAATGAATATGATATATCGAAGGAGCTACGCATTACGTAAGACTTTATTATAGATTGTTTTAATATGTACAAGGTGCTCGATACCCCGTTGAAGTTAAAAATATTGTCAGAGCCACATCTGCGTCTCACCTGACGCACAAAGTTCTTAGTAGAAAGAGGTGAGATGCATCTCCATTTTGCCAGAAAATTTTCATAATTGAAGGTTCATGATGACATAAAGTTAACAAAGATGCATCTCGTACATTAGCAACTTCAGTCACAAAATATGCCCTAAAGCAGGCCTTTAGGAAGCATGTTAATGCATGCTATTCTCTTGCTGTCTAAAGTACGAAGTGCATCACAGTTGAACGAAGCTGCAACAGTATATATAAAGAAATGACCGCGCGTATTCGCTCAATGCAAAATATTCCAAGGCAGAATGTTCGCTGTTCGAGATGAAATAGCAGCATATCGAAATGATAGTTTATTTAAAAGTTATACTAATGCATTCGAATTGCATATTCATCTTCATATTGATATCTTTCCGTCAACATACTCTGACTTATTCGAGTGCAATAATTGCAAAAATTTATATCAGAAAGCGAGTAGTCAATTTGCTGAAACCAAATTAATTGTTTCAACTTTTTAAGAGTTTTGAAATGGTTAATAAGATGTACAACTAGTTTCATGTTGTAGAAATTTGCTTATCCCAGCATTACGCATGCTCAACTTTCACCTATGATCAGTTTTATCTTTCCACTCTTATACTTCCGACGGGCAATTTTTGTAAATGCATTACTTAAGAAGTCGCAATTATTTGCTTGGGTTTTGAAAGTGAAATCCGATGTATACTCTTCCATATATGATGTATAAAGTTTTCAAAAAGCTCCAAAATTCTGCACAATATATCTCTTCAATGACGATGAATTAACAAAAAATATGCAACAAAAATGAAGCAAATAAAACAGCAGTGCGATTACAGGAAAGCAGTCAAAGATTTCCTATCATACTGCATTATTCCCCTAACAATCGTTGCATCGCTTAATAGGAATTTCAAACCATTTCAATTGAGAGTGCTTACCATCCCACGATGCCAACGTCACAATCCATGTACAAAATTATGAGGTGGGTAAGGCAGAAATGAGCGGGCCTTTACAAATTTCCTGTAAGAAACACATGGCAATGGCTGATGGAAAAGAATGCAAAGGAAGAAGAAAAAAAAAGAAGTGAAGCAAGATGAATGAAGCATTAGCTTGTAAGGCCTCTGATTTGAGGCTGTGAGTAGACCCACTTTGATACACACAAGCTGCATTTTATGGCTTTAAAATAATACCGAAATCTTAGAAACTGGAGAATTTATTCACGCCACTTTCGAGAAATCGATTTGTGACGCCAAGAAATTGCAGCCACTTGAGCAGGTCTTTAGACATCATTTGAGAAGAAAGATCCAGCAACATGCAAGGTGACGAATAGATGGCAGAGGGGGAGGACTCTAAACCACACATGTTTTCATTTCGAAATGAGTTCGCTGATCGTTGGTGGTCCATCTTCTCGTAGCGTCCATCGTAGGCGGAAATGCCGAACGGATGCCGCCATCAAGCGATAAGAACCGAGTGCACGGTGCATGTTCTCCGCATAACTTGTCAAGTGCTGAGCTCGAGCTACACGCTGAGCGCGCTCTATTTGTACACTTGACGTCACACTTAGTGACAGGTTGCTCCACCTTCGATGCGCACTTTGAGTCCTTAGCTTCTTTGATGCACAAAGAATCCTCGGCATTTAAGATTTTGGGATTCTCCACCAATCTGCAAATGTCTACGTTTCGCTATCACGTTGATCTTTGCAAAACTGATAAGCAACATCGTATGCGATGCAAATAATGAAAAACTTCAGATGTAAAAGAATTTTTCAACAGAAAGCAAATAATTTATAACTGTGACAAAATCAAACGATTCTCGCTAAGAAATGCATCATATAAGCTCAGAAATACGAGCGAAAATGTGGCGAATGTTTCTTTTCTTTAAGATAAACGCAAATAATCTGTTCGAATTTGGCTAGAGTCAGCTGCGAAATAGCGATGCAAATCTGTAAAAACTTCAGCTGCTGTCAATTCCAACAAGCTGAGTTTGTCAAATGCTTCATTTATACAACTGAAACAAGTAAGCACATCAATTATCTATGTCAAGTGAAGCGATGGCAGTTACCGTATTTTAGTGCAACATATATATTCATTAAAAAACAGTTTTGAGAAATGTTCCTTTTTAAGCGGCTGAAGCTGTATGCTCAGAATGACAAAATGTCATAAGAGACGTTCTTCGATGCTTGTGTCACGAGAGTGGCTCTTCAAGTGCAGCGTTGCTATATAGTAGCTGTAATAATAAAGCTTAATAGAACTCTCTCGATCTTCCTCTAGGATTTGAAGAATTTCAACCACCTCATCTATGCTCATGTTTTTGTATTCATATCCCACATACTACCAAATATGGAATAATAACAAATGAAGGAAAAAGTTTATCTAAAGTGTTACGACATCGTTCTATCGAAAGCCTACCACTAACAGACGAGCTTTACGCAGGAACTATACGCATCAACCACTTATTCCTAGATGCATCGTAACAGCGAAAAACAGCAGGGAAATCTATCATCGCGTAGTGAATACCATGAAAAAGAGCCACTCTTTTACCTTCAGCGTGGTTTTCTTCGATAAAAAGCTTAATAAAAAGAATAGTCAACGTACCCCGGATGGCCGTTGGAGACACGTAAGCTATGATAGTTCCACTTACTGCAACCGGGATTTTCGCTCAAACTAGCTGTATTCACCGAAGGTCTGTGATCAATGAGAGGTTTCAAAACAGCCTCCGAGATACGTCCGCTTGGGGTCGTACATAATTTCGAGCGTTCATTCGCTAACTCACAGTCTGTTAGAACTCGCGGTCGGCTCCTGCGGCCTTGAAAAAGCAAGGTTGAGGAGATAATCCGACTTCGAACAAAATACGTATATCTACTTAGAAAGCAAGTCTAGTACGGCAAAGTGCGAACTTTTTTTAAGATGCAAAATGGGGGAATGAATTGACGAAACAAGCGGGTGGAATGATAAGGGAATTCATATTGCAGTCTTGCTTTCTCAGAAAAAAAATGCTGCTATCGAAAATCAACAAATGTTCCCAGCCGTCCACCACTCGGCCTCTCAGGACCAAATTTAAAAAACGGGAAAATTTGGCCACTTATAAAACAACGTAGCCAAGCAGTAGGGAGCGGTTCCTGGAAACTCAGCTAAGAACTGGCCTGGGTACCTGTCCTGTAAACCTCGTGAACTCGGTACAGTAGATCGTTAGATTGCAATATGCGAGTGGATGGACGGACTGACGTACTGTCTCCATTCAGTCTTTTCGCGAAGTAAAAGCATTAATAATACGGTTGGTATACTTTAAGAAGTAAAATTAACTAGTGAAAACATTTTACAAGGTAAGAGTAATTTTAGTGGGGAATGAAAATGCTGAAAATCGACTGAATGATCTATTCATTTGGGAATCCCTCATTCATGCAGGGATCATTCATTTGGGAATGATCTATTCAGTATGCGCCGATCGTTTTCAAGGACGCAAATTTGTGAATCCAACTGAGGAGCACACTAAAACAATGGCTTTCGTCTTCACAATAAGTATGGGATTGTGGCAAACAATTTTACTTGAAGTTGTCGCTAAAAAAAAACGCAGGCGGCGCAGTGCCTAAAGAAGACTTCTCTAACGCTTTATTAGAAATTCCATTCCTTCTTCTCTACCACCCCTACCTCTAATCTCGCTAATAAAATCACGCGAATGTTTTACTAGGAGACACCTCGAGCTTTGAGCTGGAAAAGTTTTTTTAACTCATGATTCGAGTACAGATATCTGCAGCGGATATATAAAAGCACAGCATCGATAGGAAATACAATGTCGAATTTAAGCTACATCTAACCTGACAGTAGCTGTAGCGATTAAGCGCATCGAAATCAACGTAGATATGCTGACTAGAAATGAAAAAAAAAACAACAAATAAGTTGTTCAGCTAACCGGAAATAAACCACCGACTCAAAAACGGCACAGCCGCAACAAAACGCTCGCGGAAAGCGTCATTCATCCACGCGTACACAATTGGATTCCAGCACGTTGCCGTCATGCTAATAACGTGTGCTGACAGAAATAAAAAGCTGAAGTAGGGTTTGATAGAGCTATCGAGATGCAGATCCCGGAGAATGTTCCTAGAAAACCATTTGTTTTTCTTTTTCTGGAAGGGGTGAAACCTGTCAGTGTCCAATAAGACCTCTGAATAAACGCTGTCGGAATAATGAAAGACAGAAGTCTTAGCATATTATACTCTTATTTTGATTTATCTATGTGAGGCCGTCACTTCTTTGATCATCGGGAGAGTGAATTCACCATGACCTCCTACCACCTCCCTCCACCTCAGATCACGCTCTGTAGACAATCAAAAGAAGCCTCAGGTGGGAGCTGTTATCATTTTCCCATCCGCTTTATGAAAGCGAAATCAAGCAGAAGCGATAACATTGCACTAGAGTCTAGTGTAGTACGATTCTTGCTTAAATTTTAGTCGAATAAATTGGAAAAACAATCGGCTTCCCTTAAAATGAAGACGAGAATTCTTATCGTATGCAAAAAAAAAAAAAAAAAAAAAATTCAGTTTGAGCGCAACAATTTAAAGAAATTTCCTAAGTAATCGATGTTCTTAGCGACCCCATTTCATTTCTGTCAAAAACAGACTGCTTCGTCGCATGGCAAATAACCTCGAGCTAAAACGAGGATATTTCACAGTTAAAGCAATGCGATGCGCAGTTTAGAGTTATATTACGCCCATCGTCGCTGAATTTAAACGCCACTTTCCGGCTCCATCATCTTTTAAAATAAGAGGACTGTAAAAGAAAATCGTGCACCTCAACGTCATGCATAGATCAAACACATTCAAAGTCTATTAAGTTCGGATAGTTGGATTAGAGGAAGGCCGGGAAGATGCTTCACCAGAAATATTAACCTTTCGGTGAAATTTCACAATTTTTTTTGTGCGGATGGAAAAGGAAATGACTATCATGAACGCAGACGCGCAGCAGTCGTAAACGTTAATGGAAAAGTCTGCTACGGCACACCCACTATGCAGTAAAAAGAAAAAAAAACGGAAAAGGGAAATACAGTAGAAACGGAAGCTGCTTCACCAATAAAATTAAAAAGAAAACGCAAACAACAGTCATTTATGAGAATAGAAACAATCGTTTCAATAGAAATAATGAAATTGATTTGCGAGCAATTTCATTGTTACAATCCACACATAGCATACTTTACAACGAAATGGTTTGAGGACTTACAGTAGGTTGAATGGGAACCAACATATACCAAAAACGACGACCATTATAATTAACATTCTCAAAAGTCGTTTCCTTCGAGCATTTTCATATTCGGATTCCCTTTGCGAAACCATCGAATTGCGATTATTAAGAAAATTCCAAATTTGAATATAGCTAAAGCCAATTATAACGAAAGGCACGAGAAACTGAAACGAAGAGGAAAATCAATGCGTCGAAATTAAGCATTTGTCGATCTCGTTTATCCATCATATGTCATTCCAATAGCGTTTTTCCAATAGCAAACGAAATATCATATGGTCAATGAAATGCAGTGGAATATGCTAGTTACAATGGGGAATTTAGAAAGAAATTTTTTATTGCAACGAAATCATGAAGGCATCGATGGGTGAGAAATGAATAATTGTTCGTAGCTGGGCATCCCGATCACATAGATTTCTTAGTAAGTTGGAATATCGCATGCTATTTGCAGATCAAATACTAGGCATGAATATGCGGAACGCACTGCATCGCAATATCTACATAAAAGAAGAATGGAGAGAGGCGTGAGCATCTCATATCGACATTTTCACTAATTAGTGACTTGAAAAAGTTTTGAACAATTTGTGCCTTATACAAAACTATTGATGTCCTACACAGAGTTTTTTGTTCAATGATCTTGCACTCATTCATTATTGGTCTTTTATGACCTTTTCAGCTATAATGAAAGAACTTCGCACAGAAAAATTTAATAAAGAACTTGAAATAAATCCCTTCCGAAAAGACACAAAAAACAACTGAATGGGCTGAAGCACTCACAGTACTATTTAGAAAAGCTGAGATAAAAATGATACTGTCTGGCTTAGCTTAGACCGTGACATGTATGACACAACATGGGAAGAAATAACAGTTGTCTAAGCTCGAAGTAAGGATTTCGGTAGAAGGAGGGAGGAATTGCAGTACTGGAAAGGAACCAATCAATAGAAAAGAAGGGTAGTGGAATTTATATATATATATATATATATATATATATATATATATATATTCGTCGTCTGGAGGCAAAACTACTTTTGTGTCTTGAAAGCTACTGGAACAATTCAATCAAGGGCTTTGGGTAGATCATAATTCGCCTTAAAATAGAGCTTATAAGAGAATGTACCTGAAGCGCCATGACTATGACCCCATACATGCTTTTTAAATCCTCCATAGCCCAATCCTCTATGCATAGCCAAAACTCGCAAGGCCTTGGAATGTAAGTCATCCGCATATGAACGGCGTAAGGCATTACAAGTAAAAGAGATACAGTCCAAATGAGAGTAATTATTGCGATACAAACCTGAAAACATGTGCTTTTGAGCGCAATTCACTTAGACGAGAAAAAAGCTCGGCTCTCTCCTAAATTCATTGCTTCGAAGAGAAAAATGACGAAAATAGTCAAGCAATGAAACTGTGTTGCAGCATTCTTCCACAGCTTCCTCACTAAACCAATAAAAAGCAGAAGGAACATGAAAAGCTAAGAAGCTTCTGCTGAAGATGGTGCAGTGTGGTAAGTCTATCAAATTTGAGAACCGTATTCAGTCGAACTATATCAGCACTTGGAAATCTGCATTCCACATTTCCGTTCTGAACGACACTATCACCGACCCGAAAAGCAATACCAAAATACTTCAGAAAGAGGGCAATATAAACTTTACTGGCATGCTCATGTGGTCATTAACGTTTGGACTACTACTACTATGATGCACGATCACGAAGTAGCGATCGATCGCAATTGCCATAAGAGTGAGTGTTGATATGAAGATGGATGTGCCCTGGAATAGCGGCAGTCCATAACATAGCCATCCACCCCAGATCCAGTGTCCCACGTACGTATAAACCGGCGTCAACCATAACGAGCTGCAACACTCATATTATCAAGGCAAGCTCTTTATTAGACGATCTCAATGCAAAATGCAATAACTAGACGTTAAATATGCTAGCTTTCATCACTATCAACAGAAGCATAATTCAAGTCGCAAGCAGGCTTTCTTCTTGCAACTTTTTTTAAAACACCTGGTCCATGCAGCAAAATACTAAATAGCTTTATTAAACTACATCCTCCAAGGATCAATATCACCATTTTATAAGCATCTAAGAGAAATACTCTTTCATTTTATTTTATCAACGTGGAGCGAATAGACAAATATGAAACCATATAAGGTAAATGAATATGAAATACGGACAGCAAGTCAATCAAAATGCGCTGTATGAGATTAGTATAACATGATTGTGGCATCTATTCCTCTGTTTGCTTGAAATGCGATCATTTAAGCTTCCACAAGGTAGCAAAAAAGTATCACGTGGAAGTATTTTCCTATTAGACAACATTGCAAACCAATTTGAATGCAGTCCCGTTTCTGGTTATGTGGAGTTGTGTGGTCAAATACGAAAGTGCATGACTGCGAGTACACCAGCCGGCCATAGATCAAGCGGGAATAGCACGTCGTGCAAGGTAGGTTAAACAAGGTCAAGAGCATACAGGCAAATCAAACGACTGCTTAGCATAAGTCATGAGGCAAGCTTGAGGCAGAGTCAGGATGGTATGAAAGCGATTGACGTGCTCATGTATTCGTTCCAGCTTCTAGGCTGTTCTTAAGGCCGCCGCCAATCACCTCGCGCACCGCAACGGCCAAATTTAGGCCCACTCGGCCACAAGACCAGTCCAAAAGCTAGAATGAATACGTGAACAAATCAACATTTTTTGTACCTTCCCGATTCTGCCTTGGGCTAGCCACACGACACGTTCTGGGCAGCTGTTTGATCTGCCTGCATGTTCTTGAGATTCTTTCACTTACTCCGTACGGCGCACTATTCCCACCTGATAATATAACTGACTGTTCTACTTTAGATGATTAACACACCGCATTGGTTCATTAGTTCAACCCCTGCTGTTCCGTTTAATCACACTTAAGAGATGTCTATAAACATTGTACGCTCATTGTCATTCAGAATAATTGGAGCCAAGATGTGGAGGAATAAGAACGGTTATTGAAACGATGGTAGAATTTTTGCACTTATTGGGGGTTAAAAGAGATAGTTCCGGCACTTTAACTTCAGTAGATTAATGCACAAAGGAGTATTTCCAGCTCAAACACCACTCAGTGCGTTTGATGTTGAAAATGAGATTGCTTTCACGAGGCTTACAATAAGATATAGCCTACATACGAAATAGTTACTGGACATATTCAGTATTGCAAAGCACCTCTTCGTCATCCAACATAACAAATAAAGTACATCTTTATAAGCGATAAAATGCCGAAAGCCAATCTGCTCAACGCTATCTTCAGCTTATTAATTCAGCAGTGATGCACAATCATCAACTCGTTGAACTACCTTCATGAGTACCAAATTAAACGTTTCTGTGCTCTTTGTTGCCGCATTTCGTTGCAAAACCTGCCTACAGAAATTTGCCATAAATCGGTAAGAGAAATTCAAAGTGTAAGGCGAGGATGCGTTCTACATTGGTCTCTTCGCGAGCACCCACTGGGCGCATGTAATAGAGTTAATGCGATAAGTGCGTGTGGCCTTGGAGCATCAGATGTCTTCTTTAAGCGTGAAGCTCACCAACGAGAATGCACAACAAAGGGCATCTATTATCAAAACGACACAAAACTACTACTACTTTTACCAAACTCCAAGCCTATAGCTCCACCTACGTCTTAGAGGGCACGTTCAACTCGTGCGCTGTACGACCATCAATGGCAACACATCAAGTCATCATCGGGCAGATGAACAGCACGGCTGCCAGTGATAAGAATGTAATACAGTGGAAGTCTCGGATATTTGTGAAAGTTTGTGCATTTTTTAAAGAAAAAAAATTTTCTTCTAGAACATTTTTCTTGATCCAGGAAGATTTCCAGTTTCCCAAATCCCTCCGAATTTTTCAACCACTTTTTTCTCAGATAACGTCATGCTTCAGGAAGTCGGAATGTAAACTTCAAAAAAGGAGCATGCGTGACGTGCATTTTGATGATTTTGATTTTACTCTTCGACTGAGAAGCCATGGAAACAGCACGAAACGTCTAAACACTTATATCGGTATAGAATAAGCCAATTCGATTCCGACTCAGTGACGAGCGCTATGGAGGGCAGTTCGGCATCAGTTAAACACCACGGTATGAATAAACTTCTACAATCAATGCTGAGTATTTGAATGCTCCAATAAATGAGAATAAGTGGGGAAGCAATTTGTATATAAGAGGAAAAAAGGAATCTTAGTGCAGTCAACGGAAAATGTCGAAAGCTCATTCCTTGAGAGGCCCAAACTTTAACTCCAGCACATACCTTACCAGAAATGTGATAGAGAGTTCGTTCGCATGTACCTTAATCCGAGGTATCTGTCTCATTTCGATGCTATTTTTTCCAATCCCTCCTCCCCAGAATTTTCCTTGACTGAATTTTCTTCAGCAAAGAACAAAGAAAGAAGTTATTTAAGCGTGACTAAAGCAATAAATTTGTTCGTGCAAGAGATCAAAAGTTCGCTTAACCATTGGCAACATATCACGATAAAATATGGCTAGCGTCCTCAATGTCCCCTATTGCTAAGCGACTTTTAAGTTTATTAGAATAGGAACTCTAACCGGCTGAGATCCATACCAACTCTTGCGTTAACCTCGTTTCAACAATTAGTCGTTTCAGAGAACAAAAAGCCTTGTTAGCATGAGTGTTGAAATGGAATTTTCGGATGGGATCAGCGAATAGGGCGGAATCAACAGCTGAATAGAGGAGCAACCGACTATTTGACGGTTGAGAGCATTCGGAGGTGGGGTGCTACTTTCACACAACAGTCTCGAGGCAAGGCTTATGAGGAAGCAGGTATAGGTAAACCGCAAACTCCTAAAGCTCCCTTGGTCATCGAAGGTGGCACTTGCTTCACAGTGTCGCTCACGCGTTATTACGAATATTGACTACGGTTAAGCAGTATGCTGAAAAAAGCAGAAAATTGAAGATTTTTTGCACTTTTTAAATTTGTTATGCTTGTCAATCACAGTATTGTGCAAACCTTCAATATTTGTGTAGATGCAACCTGTTAGTACACCTGGTATTGCCCTCAACCATCAGACCATGCAATGCCACAAAAAGATAAAGAATTAAGCAACCGCATGTTCAAAATAGCATAGAAGAGAGCATTTCGAAGTTCAGAAAAAAAGCAAAACCTGCCGATTATACTCAGTACAATCAAAAGTTAGAGGAAAGGGTGGAGGAAGACATATGAGAAAACCACAGTTTTGAGGGAAAGAATGGAAAGAAATTTTGATAAGACGAAAGTAAAGAATTTTTTTCCGAAAGCTCGTTGCAAAAAGAAAAAGTAGTTGAAAGTAAGGGGAGTATTTAAATGCGAGCAATTTGCTCGCCGCAAATCAAGCCACACGCTAAATGAATGCGCACTTCAGTCCCCAAAGAATTTTATCTGCACAACAGCACTCGAAACAATGGATGGCCGCTCTGTGAGCGATCTTTAAGATAGCCAACGGCTATTAAAACGATAGAGATTGCCCGCAAAAACGTTTATTCGCAAATACAACCGCACCAGGCACTGTCAACAAATTGAACATTACTGAGGATCATTACTGCTTCATTTCTGCTCATTTTATGCAGCGGTTGACGCATTGCAAAACTGCATCAAGAGGTAATATTAAACGATAAGCAAGCAATATTGGCATTTAAAGCAATACAGATGTGAAATCGGCTTGCAATATACAGGGTAGGCGCAAAGAATATTCCATTAATTAGCATTTAGAAGATGAGTATTTCTGCCGCAGCAAATGGATTTCAGTGAAAACGGCTGTTTTTTTTAAAGAAGATAATTCAATCTTCAAGAAATGAAAAAAGCAAGGCCATCTTCTTGGAGTAAAAGCAGCAAGAAGGAGCAGATATTTGCACCCTTGACTCGGGCTGCAAATGTCTGTGAGTCCTCTAAGCAATGAAGCATGAGCATAAGAAAAAAATTCCAGCCTATGTCTTCCCTCCTTGTTCCTAGTATAAGTTTCATTCACATTCTTATTGAAACATCTGAATGTCGCTTTGACCTCTCTTGCATTGCTTGAATGGGTAAGGCTGGTTTCACTTTGGAAATGTTTCTACCTCTAGAAAATTTTTCCACATATGGACAACGATGGGATCATGTGTTACATAGATGCCATCGTTTCCTATGTTAAAAATTCCGTAATTTACAAGTACAAGAAATAGGCTTCAAGTAGCACATTACTATAAAGTAGGCGCCTGTAGAATATCTCGGTTAAGAGTACAAATTTCATTTGCGTTGTGAGTCACCTCATCCCATTGCCTTCTAAGAATACATCCGACTAAATTTTCAGGTTACAAATAACACAGTATGCGGTTCCTGCTGCAGCGTCCAAAACAATTTCAAAAGAAATTTGCTTCCATCATCATCGCTGCCTACCGTTCGTAAAGGAAGTAAATATTCCGATATTTTTAACAGTACATTCTAGCTGCCAAGATAGCATATTTGTTAATGGATATTCCACGTGAATAAACACTCGTTATATTGCAGAGATGAATAACATGATTGAGGGAAAAGTTATGTTTACGCTGCTTGTCGGCAAGCAATCATGTGATTTTAAAGAGACCAAATACATTATTGCTAATTAAAGTTGAATTGATTTCTTACTTCGTTTCATTCCTTTGCAATCCACCTGCTCTTCTCAACACACCGCATATCCCTCGTGCCGTTTGATGGACAAACAACAGAATACCTTTGTTATAACATGCCCCCTCCTCTCCCCTCTCTATTCTGCTCGTTCACGGAGAAAAATCACGGACTCCATTCGTCACTAACCGAATGGAATTAAACCATTTACTTTCCGTTTATCGCATCGAGCTAATGTCAAATCACTGCTAAAACCGAAATGAATGACGAAAATGAAAACATTCACTGGCGGATTGAAAGTGAATCAATAAGAGGGAAACTAACGTGAAGTTAACCAAAAGATCGGATATAGCCAAATTGGTTATAAAAATATTGGTGACCGTTTGCATCGTTTTATTGTTGATAACCACATAAACGACAAGCGAGTTACCGGAAACAGCGAGGGTAAAAATCAGCATATAAGCGATGCCAAAAACAAGTCGAGTAATTATCAGATCTGTCAGTGCCTGAAAATGTATACGAATGTATGAATATAAAACACACACTACTTATTTGATGGTAATTAAGCGATCGTAGAATAGCTGCGATAATTCTACTCACCTCAAAGAGCCCATAAATCGCCGCCCTATTGTGATGAAGGAATTTACTTCAATGAAGATGGGGCCTCTGCAAAAAAATTCGTTTACTGCGCCCCCTTCGAAAGTATGAGTATCATTTTTGGCATTTAGAGGTGGAAACATTACAATGATGGCTAATTTGCTATAATAAGGGCTTCACTTGACGATCTTTTCACCTTTCCTGTATGCATGAGAAGCAATCTTCATCATGCAACACTTTTTGCAGTCATTTCTCAACTGTTTCTTTATCTAATAGATTATGCCTACTCTCGAAAATCCTCTATCCGACCACTCACGTAGCCGTTATCGTGAGTGGGCACTGTAGCATTGGCATTTTCAGAATGCAGTTTCACTTGCAGCTAATTCTTGGTGCATTATTAATATCTTACAATCGTAACTGCAGTTTAGACTGCTTAACTCTCTTTAGAACGAGACACCCGTGAGCAGACGTCGACAAGCGAGTTGCAATGCTCTCGTGTAAAGGATGCAGAGCCACGTTAAGGACCAAGTCGAAATTTGGGATGCTGCAAAATTGGGGCTAAATCACTTGCACAAATTTCCATAGACTCGGCCTTCTCTTTATCTTAAGGTAATATAGCTGGTGCAGATGTGTTCATGTACCTGCCGTTCACAATGTAAAACAAAAAAACTGCTGACAAGCAAGAGAAGTACTAATTCACAGGTTGTAAGGGGTTGTTGCCCCGCCACGCTTCTGCGTAAGGCGCACAATGCAATGTTCATTAATATGTTATTCCTTAACAAAGGGCATTGTGCAGCATATAAAATTGCTGTAGAAAGTCATTCGCCAAATATCCTGCCCTTGTTCCTAATCAAATCCACTCGAAAAGTACAATGCTTTATTAGGGCCTTAAACTCACAAGGGAAGAATGAAATTTTTGCAGTGAAGTAAAGACAGAAAGATTGGCTTTTTAAAGTGCACAAAGGAATTCAGGAACAAATGCACCACTTTGACGAAGGAATGAGAAGTGGAAGAGTGTAAATGAAATAAGCAAGAAAAGGTAAGATAGGTGGGAAGTCACGGCGTTAACAGATCTTTCCGACCTTCAGAGACAAATTAATATGAGAAGTGCTAAACCATTAACGTTTTCTTTAATGAAAGGAAAGGTTTTTTTAAATGCTGAATTTCGGCAAATTTGACTTCAATCCAAATTTCGAGAAATACAATAAGAGAAATTCTCGTTGAAATTTTATTGTTTCGTGGGGGTCATTATCAGACGGCATGACCTTGAGAATCAACTACAATGTCATTACGGATGAACGAATTGATATTGGCCAACTGCAACTGGTAGAATGGAAGAAAATGATCGATTCATAAAAAAGTACCGGTATCACGACCAGTAGTTTTTTCTGTCTTATATACGTGAGGAAGCCACAAAAGGAGAATCGGGGTTCGTCATTTGTGGCACTATAACAGCGAAAGATATCCCATTAGAATGTTCAGGTTTCGGAAGTACCCAGTAAATTCGGCTTCAGCTTTCTTAAACTTGATTTCATGGAAAAAATAACCTTAGTGCCGGTGCAGTTGATGCCGACGTCACGAGCGGCACTCGCTTCAGTAGTGCCAGCGAGCATATACGCACTCCCATTGATGCACATGCTGGTCGGTGAATGGCGCTCCACAGCGCAGAGCTATACGTTACCGTTATGCGCTTCTACTTCGCGTCCTTCTGTAACCCATACCTACAAAATCACCTGTGGTAACACAAGATGCAGCAATTAACAACCCAAGCACAACTTCCGAACAATAGAAGAAGACTGATGCAACACTTAGAATGCAGCATCTCAATAATGTCACATCCCCTGAATTCAGCGTTCGTAAAACGTGATCGGGAGGTGATGACAAGAATGGAGTCGCGACATTGAAGGAACTGTTGAACATTGGCGCCATTGTGAGCCCAATAGCGATCAAAAACTGTTTTGTGATATTCAGTACAAAAACACCCAAGAATGAATGAATTGATGAGCTACGCCGGCTGCCATTAGGATCTACGGTCCCGTTAAGAGAATTTGCCACAAACAAGCATGCAGGTCCATGCGTAGTACCTCAAAGGGGGAAAGAAATCAGCGGCAAATGAAGGAGATACAGACAGAGCAAGAAACAACTCTAAAATAGGAAAGGGGAGGTCAAAAGGGGATATATAATAATGTGAAAGTAATTTGAGTAATAGCAGGGTTTTAGACAAATGAATTTTTTAGGCAGTTTGGTGCCAACATCTGATCGCGCCAATATGAGCACATCAAATAAAGCATAAAAATCTTTTGTATATATGAGTGACATTTTGGCTTTCAAAATCCATATCAGATGAAGGAAGATAGGAAGTAGATTAACTAGACAATAACAATATTAACTGTAACAGAACTATTAAAATTCGAAATCAGAATAAAGTCAGTAACAGCAGTGCTTATGACAGAGGATGGAATGGGATGCGATGATGACATTCAACAGCGAAAAATGAAGACCTCAAGTGTTAAAGGGGAGCAATAACTACTACAGATCGAAACAGCATAAGCCCCATAAGCGTCTCATCTCCGTGCGAGTTCAGCCGCTCAGTGGAAGTTCAGAGATGTGAAAATGTTGTGCGTCCTCGGTACTCCGTATGAGAGCGCGGTAATGGTATTTTGTCGCAGCAATTTCTTGCGAGCCGGTGCTTTTTAGACAATATGCTTCATCAAAGAGCTGCTCATGTACTACGACGGCTTTCTCGATCAGAAAGGTGATTATTTATTTGCTCATGCAAAAATCAGTCAGTTTCACCAGTGTAGAAAGTACCGAATGACAGACATTCAATAATATTATTTATGGGACAATAATTATCAATATTATTATTGGTGCGAACGATATATTTGGAAGGACTGAAACATAAAGACAGCTCCTATCTTAAAAGACAAGCTGGTTTGAGGGAGGTGATGAGGGCTAATATAACAACATGAAAATGAATAAGATATTTTTATTACTAGGATAGAAAAATTTCCAGTGGGGAAATGTTTCCAACAGAAGGCACAAGAAACCATCATGAACACACAATGCGGTGTGTGGGATGGCGGTTGCGATAGGCAACGGATGGGTTGTTTTCGATAAATGTTTTCACCGAGCTGCGATGCGTAAATAAGGCGTGGGATCCGTGGGATCCAACGGAGTGACAATTTCCGCTAACTGTGGTATGGCCTTCTTGAAGTATCGTTGCCCGGATGTGGATGCTGAGTGTGATAATGCCTGCAGTCTTGAGAAGATGCAATGACGTTGCGCTTTTTGGTAGGGAGATGTACAGAGGTGGCATTGACAAGAATGTGGACATTCCTCTTTTACCCTGTTCACTGTGTTCACATTACTGGCTTTACAATCTTGACCGGTTACATTTATCGTTTATGAAGAAACGCACAGGTGCTAAGTGAAGAAAACGCTGCTGAAGTTCAGATAATTCGGTGGAAATGAAACATCATGTATATATCGACTGCAGAGGAGTGAATGGAGGTGAAGTAAGCATCGCTCAAGAGGTCAGATAAACGGTATGGCCGTAACAGGTGCAAATGGATGAAGAAGAAAAATTTGAACAAGATTCGGTGGTCAGGGGTTTATATCGGTAACTGCAATCTCAGTCGTTTTTCTTCACTTCTAATTGGAAAATGTTTTTCATCGGAAATTACTGATATTTTTTTAGGTGCGTTCGGTCTCAGCCGAATTCCAGTTGCAAACCAATGCGTTTGGCCGCTTAACGGCCCAAAGAAATTCCAGCCGGTCACCGTAATTAGTGAGATGAAGAAGCGTGGAGTGCAAAAATGGTCTATGGAAATGTTTTTGCGAGATTCTCACATTCAGCTCCGATATGGAATATGATCGTAATATATAAAACTAAAAATATAAAGAATGGTGGCACAGTACGATGATGAACGTTACGCCGCGTCGCAGTTTAACCATCGTTCAGGTGAGAGCATGTTCTGTCCAGCATTTTCCGTTTGTTTATTTCCTACGTTTGCTAACATCACGGCATCTAGCTAACCGTCGTGCAAGGACTTAGCGTGCATATTATAGCTCGTTTGTTGGTTTCCTACCCTTGGTAGACTCCAACGCTTTTCGTTAATCTTTTCAAGACCTTTATTGTGCAAAGCATCGAAATTCACTGGATACAAAATCGTATTCCATACTGCAACAACAGGTCAATGGTAATTTGGCAATGCAGCAAACAAGGCGTTTCTGTAGACTGATTTAATTCTGTAATGTTCCCTCGGGGATGTTACTGCTTCCATAATGTAATACTTATTTATCTTCCTTGTTTAACACCCACAGCTTTATAACCATAAAATGTGCTGTAGCTATTTTTCCACTCCTTCAATAAAAAAAGTTCCATTTTCCGTTCCCTTAAACTTTGGAGCTAACCGATATCAACATTTCGGATACGTATTGTGTAAATATGTACAAATTGTTTGCAAGTGGTTTGGATATGCAGTGGTTTCTGCATGATCCAGGTCTTGTCTATTCGTCGTCTGGGCGTAGAGCTGAATTATAATCAGGAATGGCGTTGACATGGTTGGAGCATTGCTTCAACAGACTTTAACTACAAGCTGCATTTTACGTGCCTTGCGGCACAGGCGCATACATCATTTCCGCAAGGTATATGTAGTATATCCACATCCCAGTGTGGATTATTGGTCGCAAGCATGGTCCCATACACTGCTTACGATACTTTAAAGCCCTTTTGCTCTTAATATTTTGTCATCGTATAGTTGAAAGCCTCTCATAGTGTTAAAAAATTTTCTGTTCAAATTTGCATGTTTTTATTGAAGAACGAATTATGTTCATTTTGTTCACCAGAAGTTGTTGCTGATTTTATTTTCTTCCGGCTTATATAAATTTCATTTTCGATACGTGATTTTCCCTGCTTACCGGAAGAAGAGTTTTAACATCAGCAATATCAAAAGCGAACTGCAGCTGTCGAGAAAAATTTTCCTATAAAGCATCCATCAAGACTGAATACGATTAAACGATCCATTATGGCCGTGCGCCCATTGCACATTTCATATCCTCATACGGCTTCAACGACGTTGACAATGCAATGGTCCGAAGACATTTTCGTTTCCATGACATTAGCACATCGAAACAACAGGTTGACACCACATCGCCTACTTTTCGTTGCTAATGCTTAACATTTATGCTAGAGAGGTTCCCTGAACGAGAACAATTGGAAGATACCTCTCTTGAGACAGAGACCGTTAAGTTCGTTTAATATACACAACGTACACAATTCCCTTATCAATAGTCTGTATAAGCCGCAGCTGAATGTAGCGCATGTGGAGCAGTGTAGCGCGAGCTCTCTTATGACGGAAGGTTTCGACTCAAGAAAGCAAACAATTGATGAAACATGAAGGACGCAGTATTCATATATAACAACGCATGCCTGGGGGAAATTTTGTTGCAACAGTGTAAAATACAGCAACAGTTAAGCGTATGTTCAGATGGGGTTACCAACCACTTGGCTTCTTCCAACTCTTGCTGTGTATTCACTTCAGTGTCCACTCTCTAAGCTAAATTTACTGCGCTGTTCTTCAGTCATTACAAGTTACTCTGTGGACTAGACCCTCTTCTCACTGTCTTCGCTCTCAGTCTCTATGCTTAAATTGCGTATGGATACACCCACTGCTCAACTCTTTCCAAACATGGCATATCAACGTTCTGCTGTCTGTATCGAATTGTCATGTGTCACTAAGCAAACCTCATTCCAAAGAGTTGAATTTGCGAGCAACTAATCATTATTTGGCAATCTCCATCAACGTAGGCGCAAACCTCATATTTCTGTTGTTGATATTCTTTGAACGTAGAGTCGTGGTTCAACGAACTCTTAACCAAAGAGGGACTGTGGCGACAGCTTTTATAACCGGTCATCGAAAGCACCTTTCCTATACTAGCTACCGATTGGATGTTATTTTGAGGGTGGGTAGATGAGCCGGCAATTTCGCAGCCGTATGGAATACGGCCAAGAGTTGTGCGTCCATTACCATTTGTAATTTCCACCACCCAGTCTTGCGATTCTTCTCGATAGGGGTTCCAAGAGCTGCTTTCTCCCTTGCTTGTTTTCCGTGCCATTGCAACACTAGTGTCGGGCCTTTCACTAGGAGTTCACGTCTGGAAGGGGCAACGACAGTCTGAAACTAAGCGTCCTTTGGACAAGATGGATGGTGTCGCTAGCGGAATTCAGTGCTCGAAAGTTTTGTTGCGAAGGATGATCAAAGTATTACCAGCATACCACATCACATCCCCATGTGTTGAATAAGTCCACATAGGCAACTGCAAGCAGCGGCGCCAACCGGATGCCCCTTGTTATCTCGTTCTGCTCGTAAAATTGCCCATAAAAGTGGATCGCATTACATTCCAAGCAAGCCCCTATAGAATGAAGAGGTCTTGTGCGTGGAACCCGCGCAAATTAACCGTATTAGACACCCACCGCTTCTTTTCTATCAATGTTTGCATAAGTGTGTCTCATGTCAAAACCATTCATTTGAGCTCCGTCGAAGTTGGCTGCCACCAAATCTTGGAACGTTTCATTGTTGTTGAGAAGATGGGAGCTTTCAAGTTGAGAAGATCAGGCACCTATTCCCATCACATGCTGAAATGACTGGACGTGCGCTTTCGTTCAAGCTAACAAGTCATTTGGCGATGCTTTTTTTCTGACCGACACAAACTTGACAGATCTAAAGCTTCACTGGCAGGAACAAACAGGAGGCGTGCTGGACAAAAGCGTTCACTCAAATCTTCGTTTTGAACGCATCTAGGAAGTATGATCCTGATGAGGTAGGTGGCAACTGCTAATAATCGATTAGAAAGCCATAGGAGAGCCGATGGCAAAAACTGAAAAGCAACCAATGATCAAAGATAGTGAGAAAATTAAAGGGTGAGATGCTTCAACGCCTGCTGCTGATACCATAGGCGGTAAATCGAAAGCTGCAAAACGGAACTCACAGTGCCGAACATAGTTTTTTGCATTAATAGGAAAGTTTGCATTAATGAGAGCAAGTGGAGCGGATGCATGAGATCGCTAGATCAATGGGGTTTGCACGAGCCTATGAAGCATAATGAGGTCGTATAAAAACTCTCAAAATGCGCCGAATTCGCCGTACATTATCATGTTTCCAGGTCACTGCTCTGACCTAGTGCGGTAACAGCTGCAATGAAGACGGCGTTTCAGCACTAGTCTACTGAAAAACTCCAATGAAGTTTTATGGTTTTGTGAATTCTTGCTTTTAAAAAATGCTCGAAGATTGTACCTACGTTAACAATGTGGACCTGTCGTCATCTCTTGAACGCACTTATTCTAAGACGCAAGAAACGAATGTTTTTCCTATGCTGTTGTTATTTCTTCAGCTGTTGTATTTCAAGGAGAAAGTGCTAAACGTTTACCTTTGCTGATGGAATTTAAAAAAAAAAAACGTAAAAATCGGGCGTTCGCGCCGAAACTAAAGTGCAGATGGACGAGATCAGTCATAGCAAATCATTTTCAATGACAAATGCGCAATAGAAGCAAGTTAATCTACCATAAAAGCGATGTTTGTTAGGTTATAGCATTCTTCTGATGGTTCTACCTCATGCAGTGTGTTATAAGGACTTTGACGAAGCTTTAATGCACGTTCCTAAGATTTGTGTTCCTGCAGACTTCTAGCGTGTCTCTACCGATAGCTGTAGCAATTCTCTCTTGACGTTTTGCAAGACTTTTTTGCCTTTTGTTGCCAATGAAAAAAAAAAAAACTTAATGTAGATATAACGATTGTGTTGCAGATTTAACGACTGTGTTATACTCATTTAGCAAACAGGTGATCGGTTGAGAGGAGCGTTTCACAAATATGAATGGATAACTCTACAAAACTATTTTACATATTGCAAAAAACGTCATCAGAGAAGAAATATCGCAGCCAAAGTTATATGCAACAGGCGGCCACTGTGCATCCCTTTGCTGTCAGTCAATATTTTCACACAGTGATGGCATACCTTTGCTGCTTATCAAATGTCGATGTATATAGGTGTAGCGCAAGCAGTATTTGTTTACTCACTCTTTACTATATATTATTCGCATGAGTGAAACATATTTTCCAACGTTTATATTCAAAGAGGAGCAAGATAGCTTCAGCTTTATCTTAAATAACGTCAACTTGGAACAGCCCTTAAAAGTTGAGATGCTTTTTTCATTAATGAACATATTATGCTCCCTCAAAAATCATTTCGGTGTAGACAACTCTACCTTTAGCACATTCGAAGAAAAACGTTTATAGTAAGCATTTGAGAAGACGAGTTTATGTGGTCGGAATTGCTGAGTGAGTCATCTCAAAAATATATAAATAAGTATTGAATTCGATTTCAATCTTCTTTTTTCAAATCCCGGAAAGCAAAATGCATACATGCAACGAAGATATGAATCCGTGAAAATTCAAAATACATACGATTGAGCATAAGTGACAATTTACGGCAAACAAATACTTCATTAATTACTGCGTCATTTGGAGAAATTCTGCACCAGTAGCTTCAATTCTATGCAAAGTATTTTTTGTGCTAAAATCTCTTAATGCATTAGAAGATTTTCAATGATTTCCAATTGAATTTCTGCCATCTACTGAACAATTCATCAGCTTAATGCATTTTCCGCCTGAAAGGTAAAGGTAAAAATGAAATTAATAAATTTTTTCTCATCATTTTCATATGCATTCGTTCATGCACAACAAGCTATGCGTTCGCATTTGAAGAGTTCTAATATATAAGAATAGAGCGAATAATATGGGTTGAAAACTAGAAAATCTAGCGATCTATGATTGCCTAGCTTCATTGATGAAATATTTCAGCCGTATGCTGAGCGCTCAATCCATAAACAAAAAATTGAATTAATTCTCAACTCATCTTTGTTATTGCAAATATACCGTACAAAAATGCCATAGGGCTTCATAGAAAAATCAGTAAAATGCTTTAAAAACGATTTGCTTATTGGTCGCTCGAACGCTTTTGAAACTTTAAAAAAGTTCTTGAAGTGTATATTGATGTGCTGTAAGAGATTTGCCCAGCTTGCCATTTTAAATGAGCGAGCATGACCAACTTCACTTCATATACTTCCCTGCATATTTGCCTTCTAAGTAACTGCAATCAACTCAACCATATTATCTCTTCAATTAACTAACCTCTATAAAATGCAAAAATAAACACTTGCTGCTGCGAGCTTACGCAAATTTGCATAAGCATATCGCATTAGGCTAACCTCATGCTCATGCATATATATATATATATATAGCGTTCGATTCTTTGTTGACGATTTATGGGCACTGGTTGTTTTGGTGAATGACACTGCGAACTGCTTATCGCATTTACCCCTCTGACAAGTCCTTCCACTTGTTTACCTGTACTTTTGCAAATCTGCACTTCGATAGCACACTACGGTATTGTCCTATCTTTCAGCATATAGATGTATTTGAGCTGGCGTGTTTGTCTGTGCGTCTGATAGTCTGAGCTCCGGAATCATCGAAGTTAATGCTGCAGAATTTATTTGTGTACGATGTGCATCACAGATTGATCGCCCTCTTTCATGTAGATCTGTCGATTTTGTAAGAGATTATAGATATTCAGAGATGGCAAAAAATATTTATGCATCTCACGGTAATCAGGTTCTCATTTTGCGCAAAGCGGCTGGTAAAAGACAGACCTTTCGTAGACAATTTATATGTGTGTCCGCATCGCAGCAAATATGAAGGCATTATTCCGCATTTTTTATTGTTCATAGGAGGTTGAATGGATCAGAGGAATTCAAAATTTTGTATCGTTCCATCTCCTTTGATGCCTTTCTGCACTTGCTAATTATACCACAGATAAGTTTGACTCCATCGGTGATGAGCAAAACGCGCAAATAGTTCGTGAAAATTAGAATTACCAAAGCTAGGTCAAAGTATTTTTTAACTCATAGGTGCCGTTAGGTGACAGCAGCTCATATTGGCTGTGATCTGTAAAATAACCGATAATATCTTCGCAACACCACTAAGATAATATTGCTTATTTTACGTAGGCATGTTTTGTGAAGTTGGAAAACGATTCGGTTGTGTTAAGCAAAAAAGTTCGCTACGAAATGACCATCTATTCTTTAGTTGTCGGTCTTCCCTCAAAAATATCGTAAACCGTTCGTGAACCATTGATGAGTGAATCAAAAAGTTTATGGTTTGAACCGCTCGTGAAGCATTTCGTTTACGGAGCGAAGCGAACACTCGAACACTACCAAAGCTTATTGCTTTTTGTAATGAATACCACCGCAGCAGAAATACTCAACCAAGTGCCTGATCAAAACCACAGTAGAAATTCTTTACCAACATTATGACAGAAGTAATGCATTAGCCGCTCAACAACGAGATTCATCAGCACGACGGCTGATTCTTTACACTAAATTACCATTCACCACTACTGCAAGACTGGCATGCCACAGCTACATGTAGCGTTTCTTATGCGCCTTCAACAGTTCCAAATCTGACAAAAGCATAACTCACAACCAGAACCTACAACCCCGTCACTTTCCGGTGATGATGTTAGCAAGCAAACTTACGAGCTCAACTGCTCCGTTTAAAACAAAAATGAATCATGGAGTCAAGTATGAAAAGCATGCATTCTGAAGTTGCCACTTTTACGGGAACATGCTTTCTACTTACTAAGCAGGTGAGGTCATGTGGGACTTCTGCATAGTTGGATGAAGGAATTCAGCATATATTGGTTTACTTTTGGAATGTCTAAGTGAGCACTGCTGTGAATGATGACAAAACAAACAAAAAACTAACACCTCTAAATGAATGTACGATTGGTATAGCCAATGAACGAGTATACTAAGCGCGGCAGTAGTGTATCTAAAACAAGAGGAAACGAGCAAAAGAGGAAGGCGAAGACAAGCGTGTCTATTAGTTCGAAGACATTAATAAAGTGTGCCCGAGCGAGAAAAAAAAATGCTGAACAGCCAGCAAGCGGCTGGCAGCAGTGAGGGAGGTCGACCCGCTGTTGCACTTTTCACGCCCCTTTAGGAATATCGCGCTTCTTTATTACAAATTCAGCTTATACGCTAAATCTCCTTTACACCTATCACCGAATGCTTTCTGAGTGGATTTTCTGAACTAATTTATTTTAAAGTCGACAAATTGTCAACACCTTACTTCAATTTGACACATATACTGACTCTTTTCTAATTGATATTTCGTTCAATCCTATGATTTTTAGTCTTCTGAACGAACGATGCAGTCGTTTTCATCCTAGAATCTACTTAGCGGGAAATATGCTAGTAACTGCGAAAGGTAGCAAGCAATAGGAGAAAATCTAAGTATTTTTGTAAAACAAAAATGTGTTCGCCTTCAACGAGTATATAATTATTGTTATCTGTCACCCTCACCATGCGTCTTATACAGGAGGGATCACTACAACAAGAGAAAATCTATTGGTTGTACATATGCATTCTGAGAAAGAAGAGAGTTTCGCCAGAAAAGATGGAACCATTCTCAACAATGGAAGATGTGTTTATTAAAGATTTGCCATAATGCAAGCCACTGATCCCCATGGTGCTTCACCATGAACAAACTTCTAATAGTCATATTTGTTGCTTTGGTTTTTAGTTTATAAACTAAAAGGTTAATCTAGTCCTTAAAATTGATAGATATCATTTGTATTTGATGCATCGAAGCAAAACGCTTCAAATGAATGGGGTACTGGTACGCAGAAGATTTCTTAAAGAATAGTGTGGGATTTGTGAAGAAGGAACAAATTACCCGAGGGCAAGTCTATTAGATATCTATATTTCAATGAAGACAGAGGCAGAAAAATTAGGCGTGTGTTTCTAAATTTCGATAAAAGAACCTCATTTGATAGACTACAAAAACTACATATGGGATTTCATTAAGCCACGGCTCGAAGTTTGCACTAAATTCTGCGGCTTTGGCCATTTCGCCATTTCACTAAGCCAAAATTTTGTTGTGATTTGCAAAGCGCCGACCTTTCCGTCGCTGCTGAGTGTTCTTCCCAGTAACAACGATAAAAGATGCAGTGAAATAAAGCTGAGCGGCAAGTTCTCTCAAAAATGATGCTAGTTTCGTTGTAGTTACAGGAAATTGCAATCATATGGGGTCAATTGAAGTTGCCCTGAAAGCGAAAAATATAGCTAAACAATTTTTAAACAATTTTGAGCAACAAGCTACGGAAATACCACCCAATATTCTATTGTGAGGCATAGCACCAGCCCACTTTGGGACCAGCCGACAGAATTAAATGTGGCTATTATTTATGGTCTATATTGTGATCAGCGGAAGAAATTTTGCCAGAGTTGAGATTATGACAAAAGTTCCGTCGCTGAAAGATCATCATGCGCATCTTTGTCACGGTTGTCGCAAAACTGTTTACTACACAAATATACATTTCGCTCTCATTGTTATAACCTGTGATTCTTAGTTATATAAGCCTGTTAATATGCAAGTATGGTTTAAATTCTGTCCGACGCTAATCGAAACGCAAGCTTTCACGCTTGAACATCACATAATAGAACTTCTTGCCAACTTGCAACCCGAAACGCATATAAGCATATAAGTTATATATATATATAATATATACTTGCCTATCATCTTTAACAGTGATGTTTGTTTTGCCTTTATATATATTTGCAGAATTCATAACTTTGAACAGCAATTAGAAGCTTTGCGCGATTTTTGATTCATAAACGGAAATTCATAATCTTCACATCACTCCAAACTTATGATCTGGTCCATGAATGGCACAGCAGCCAATGAAGATTTATATTGCAAACAAAACACTCGGCAAAAGAGACTAAATAAAATTTGACGTCAAATTATCTTAGCAAATTAAACTTCATGAAAAATTTAAGCGAAGAATTTCACTCGGTCGGTGCAAAGCACTGCGCATAACGGAAAGAAAACGATGAGGAATGCTCGAAAAAAAGATCGCTTGGTGATCGCTGGTGGTCTTTTGTTCTGTTAATACTAATGATTTCAAGTGGATAAAGTGCACATGATATGCGCGCCTTTCTAAAAGTCAAAGTTTGAGAGGGTTCTCTAACATAGCACTTGAGTCGGGCTTAATCATCCCTATCTCTTAGTATATGAAACGGAGGGAACTTCTGTGTGCATTTTAAATGATTCGTTCCTTTCAAATTACCGACTTTAGTACATCGAATAGCCCCGAAGGCACTAACTGATATGCTGCGACATTGCAAATGAACGATACACTCAATGCGGCGACTGCTGGAGTGTACCTTAGGGTTATTGCTGGTGAAGGGCACAAAAGGAACTAACCAAAGGAACTAACTCTCTGCGGCAGGTGGCAGTGGTCCGTTACCGCAGCGTTGAAAAATTCAAGACGTGAAGCGAACACATTTGTAGTGGTCGTCATAAAATCATATAATTAAGGAACAACAAAATCGATGAATCATTCAGTGCCAGCTCACAAATATCAAACCATACACCTGATCTGTGAAAGGTCACCTCTCATCGATATATCCAAGCAAAGGAACTGCTATCAAAATTGTTTCATTTATTGTGAGTAAAGATCGATTAAATGAGGATCAAGTACGGAAAGGATAGCTTAATTAGAAATTGCTATTGATAAGAAAACATAACTCGAAATATTCCCAGGTCAGAGTTTACAATAACAGGCGAGATTTGTAGGTGAGATTTGTCAAGTGGCTAGCAAGATTGCCAAGTGAAGTCGACAGTTAACTAGAATGAAAAAAATACAGGGATTTTGCACTGTACATGCATGCCGCTTTGAATATCAGGTGAGTTATATTCCTAGATATTCACTTTCAGTGCTCAGTGTTTTCAACACATTTACAAACATCTTTTTTACGACGTAAGCCAACAACCTATTCTTATCGTTTAGCAGTGGGAAAAAATGCACAAAAATGGCAGCAACGTTAATAAAATCACGTATGGCAAGTGCAAATTTAAAAGAAAAAGCCGAATGCGATTCCGCACAATGCACAAAGGTTTCACGAACACTAACAAAAAGCGACTAAGCAATAACTATCACATAAATAACTACTGATCACACAGGAAAAGCGAAACAAGTGTGCGACACTCGTGACGGAATATTGAATCTCTGCGCGTGCGCTTAAGATTGTACTTCGAGCCGAGGACATTTGCCAGCAAATCCTTTCCTGTCGTCATGTAGCTAATTACTTTAACGTTCACTTCACAAATCGTTCTCATTTCGAAAATTTTCTTACAATTCCCACGTCAAAAAGTATATGAAAAGTGAACGCTTTCCAGCTAATTCGAATCCATCATTAAGTCAGTAGAATTGATATATGTTCAATAACTAATGTTTCTTCATATTCGATAAATGTGTTCGCCTTATTAAAATGCAAATGCCAGATAATTGTTGATTTGAAACTTTTCAGCGAGTTCTTGCATACTAGATATCCTTCGAAATTCACCACAGAGACGTTAAATTTGAAGAGACGTGCACAAATATTCGGGAAATTCTTTTTCATAGGGACTTCGAAATAATTCACAAGAGAAAGAGCAGTCGGTGAAACGCTAATGTCAACTAGCATGAGAGAACTCATTTCAGAGATCATAATTGCGCGGTATCTAATGGCGTGGCGGAAGCAGCAATATGCTGCTGCGTGATATATGAATATTAGCTAATCGTGCGGCTAAGATCGATTCATTCACAGCGATGCTAAAATTCTACAAAGAAAATAAGGGGAGCCTTAGCTGAAAGCGTCACTTGCAACGGTTGATAAAGTTGAGTTGCGAATGTGATGCCCATCCGTGCATAGAAAGAAACCAATCTGCTCCTGTCACTTTTCAATCATGGTTCGTTTAGGATGTCGCGCTTCTTTCCTAATAGTTTATCCTATATTATTTTTAACTTCTCATTTTACGAGATGCCTACAATGCTTGAAAATTTTCCAATTTGTTTTCGAGTGCAGCTCAGCTGTATCAAGGAAAAGATAACAGTAATCATCTAGAACTCGAGTTCGGAACTTTGATACGATTATGCTTCAACGACTCATATTTTGTACACAGAGTATTCTTCTCAGTTCATATTTAATTGTTTAGATAGCCAAGTTTTCTGTTTAATAACTACCATATTTCAAACTTTATTCATTTTGCAGTATTATACATTTAAATATGCCGCTGTTTTTTACTCATCACGGATTCTTAGGGTTGTGAAATAGCGAACGTCTAAGTGAAGAAAAGATTTTCAGCAACAAATCAGCCAATCGCTGCGCGGAAATGTGGCTCCATAGCATGACATTCGACCTCATCTTGGTGGTTCCTTTCAAGCACTGTTGTCTTTTCATATCCGCAGCATTACTTGCATAATACTAAGTGAAATTGGATAACAGACAAAACATCTGTTCTGTAAAGTCTTTGATATTCGTTATAGTGTTTGATTATCCAAAAATTTTTTGAAGTTCTTAAAGACAATGACGAGTCACTGGCAACCGACAGCGTCACTAGTAGCGGTATGCGAGCACTAACTTTTTCTAGCAGTTCATTCATAATATTGTGACAGTGAAGCACTCATCACCCGATATTTTTTGATGGGATAATTTTAGATCAGATGCAAAGAGATGCTAAAGAGCAAACCAGTATCTCAAATTTTGATTCATATGAAAGAATCGCCTTTTTCCACTTTCTGAAAGTTAGCTGCAAGAGCAATGAACTAAAAAAAAAAGATTCGAACTGAACAGACTCTGCGATAAGAAAGTCAACGTGTATAGGAAAGTCCTTGCTGTTATATTTACTTCATGAATTATAGAAAACGATCTAAACTATACTGTCAAAAAGATATTTGGAAACGTTAACAACCAAAGAACGACTTGAATAACAACGTGAAACTTGATCGAGAAACATTTTGAAATAAATATTGCAGAGGAATACTCATTATGTGGGAAACTTATTAGAAAACTTCTGGAGCGCTATAATTATTTCTCTAAAATGAGGCGTATAGAAAATTTCACAAACAAGAGTCAGCTTCTCGAGGAAGGGAAAAGAAAATTTTAATGAGTACCACGACGGCACAACAAATGAACGCTTAATCATCGAATGTAAAAATTCATATTCACAGAAAGTGGAAGAAGGCAAAGTTGTGGAATCGAAAAACTATAGAAATGAGACTCAGAAACAGAGAACGACTTTCATTTCAGAAAGTTTTTAATTCCACAGCTTTTGCAAGTGCGTTTCCCCTGAATGTGTAATGCAGTTTCGATTTTTTAAATGATATTTCCTTCTTTCTTTCCAGAAGGCTATAAATACGTTTACCACAGAATTTTTAACTTCCTACCCATTGCCTGCTGAAATAGGGCATCAATTTCTTGCACCACTAGACAAATGCAAGAACTGATTCAACAGCTGGCGGAAGGCAGAAAAACAGGGAAAAACAGGAACAGTTGTGATTTAAGAAGGGTGTTTATTTTTTCTGCAACTTTAGACGGTTATAACAAAGTTGCAACAGAGGCTAGAACAATGCAAACGTATCATGTGGAGTAGCGGATAAAACCGTCTTCATTAGAGGCTAAAAGTGTATGGTTTGTTTCCAGCGATAAATCTTACATATGTAGTGAACTAGCCTTGAAGCACCTCGTCATGCAAGCTTATCTTTTGAAAATTCACATGCTAATTTTTATAGGCGCATCACGTCAGCTCATAAAATGTACAGATTGCTTTGTCCAACAGTGCGAAAATTTTCGATTCGCATGTAGATCATATAAATGATACGATATAGATTCTTATCGAACGCTCCAAGGTCGAACTTTTCATGGATTATCCTCAAATATGTTCATCGCACTTTTCATAAGCCATACAACTCTCAAAATTCCTCAAGTATTCAATTTCTTTTCGAAGGCAAACACATCAATAATAAATGAACAGCTTTGTTTCAGCTCTCAATTGCAGACAACCATAGGATGTTGTTATCAAGCGTAAACGAATCGGTGTTTCGTTTTATTGAATATGGCGGACACAAAAAAAACGAATTATAATCTTAGTGTGAAAAATATTAGTTAGCACTAAAGTGGCAAAATAGCATTCAGCAACAACTGTGTAAATAAGTGAACGTCTGTGAACTGATGTGAATTCGTCTACTGGCGGTATTGCATAAGATTTGTTGTCAGAAATGAAATTTTAAAAAAAACAATTCGAGACATTCGTTTTATCGTTTCGCACTGTTAATCTCCAATAAGAAACGATGCGATTAGGGCAACACTGAGAAGGGATTTGCAAACGGGGATATCTCGCTGATTGTTTCATGCTAACAAGATGAGGCGAATTAACAAACGCAATGATCACGTTAGCTACAAGCCACCGTAATCACGCATCATACAATTTCACCAAACATTTCCACAAGAATCTATAAAGCGCGCTCCATAATGTTTAGTGAACCGCAACAGACCGATTTGACAAGAGGGAGAATAGAAGTAACCGATTTATCCCTCTCCTCCCATCTCGCTCCCGTTAAAATTATCTGCATGTGAACATTTCCAAAGAAAACCATTTCGTTCAAGTTGAACATAGAACCAAAGAAATGGATGCACTTTTTTATGTTTAGTTTCTTTTTAGTTTTTCATAATAGAGGACGCTCTCAAATGCTGCATCCTCTCCTAACACAAATCTTGCATACACCTCTATGCAGCTGAATAGAACGAAGCAATGAAATTGGTGACTTAATCCAATACGTTGTTTTCTATATAGTCTTTACGAAGTATAGCGCGAAATCAGCCAAAAATGAGTTGAAACAGGTAGTCACGGCTATGGAAAACAATAATACCGCAACGCTCAATTACTTCCAGAAGTCAACTCATCTGAAAATGTTTATGTTGAAATGATTGTCAATGTGCTCGCTTTATGAGGAGAAGCTCCTTTCACTCTTGTTTTGCGCGTTAATACCGACGAAAGAAACGATCGTTTGCAGAAGAATATCGAAGTAAAATTAGCATGCATTTGAGACGTACTCTCGATATCCTCATATTTCCCTTCTCAATGCTTCAAAGTAGGAAAAATAACAGAAGGAATAAAAATGGTCTCAAGAAGAACGTTTGTCCCGACCAGATGCGTTTCAAAGCAGAACAAAATGAAAAAAAAAAATTGATAAAACCATCTATTTTCAAAAGCGAAAGTCACTTTTGCTGCTCGGAAAAATGAGACGAGAGGTACATCATAATTTCATCGGGAATTTTCCCTTCGCGCAACATCAGTGCATTAAATAATGAAAGATTGTTAACATTGTTTGTTTAATAGCACCGCTGCTAAAGATATGATTGATGGGTAGCATGGAATTAATTGTATGTTGGTGTATTGAGAGCTCTTTAATTAATAAAGCAAACTATTTCAGCATGTTAATGCCACATCACTCTGGAAGACGTAAAACAGCTCGCGGAGGAAAATCATTTGTATCTTCATAATTGATAGTTTATCTACAAGTATGTCGTTCAACATTTCTGCCAAGTGAAACGACAGTCCATCCCTTTCCTTGTTCGATTTAAAATAAGTGTAGCTAAGCTTTGGTAGGCTCACAATTATTCGTTTCTCTGTCTCATAGAAATCAAAAGCAGTTTGAGATTAAGTGAATAGACGATTGAAATCATATGAAACATTATCCAACATCACCGTTCCACAATGGCGTAATTTAGAGCGATTAAACTAGCCCAAGTTCAAGTTATTTATTTATAGATCGCTTGCGCGGTAATTATCACCGACTTAATGAAGGTGTAGAACAAGTGATCTCGAGAAACGCATAAAAGAGACAAGAATGATGGAGATTGTCGATGCATAAAAGAATGCGATTGAATGATTGAATCGCATTTCGAGGAATGCTTCGAAAGAAGGTTATCGGTAATGGAAAGCAACTGAATAATTCACGCAGAACGCTTTCGTGATTTGTTGCCGCAATTCGCTGCTCAACAATCGTTATTCTGCCGTTATAGAGAATGTCTTCGAAACCATCATTTCATGTTAGTTCGAACGCCGGCTTTACAAACTAACTGCGTTGAGGTTTCAATTATGATGTCAAACTATGCGATTTGCTATAGAGAATCGCTGAAAATATTACATCGTAAATATCGATTTGCTTCGTATTTTAACAATCTCATTGGTGCATGAGATTGCCTTCGCCCTCAAAGCTGCTCAGATCATTTCTTCCAAAAATACCACGTTGAATTAATGCCATATATAACGTATAATTTTATTACCAGAGGTTTACTGGGACTCAACATAGAATTGATGGGATGAGTTCAACAAAATATAAGTAAAATTCATGAAGTAGTTCCCCGCATCAAGATTTCAGCGTTTTAAGGAACTGACAGCTTCAGTTTTCTTTTCACTGCTTCATGCACTGATTTTTTTGAGCAATAAAATAGGGCTTCATAAAACGTCTTGATGGCTCATGCCTGGTTATTTATCACTTTATTTGCGATTATTGTTATCTGTACCAATAATTTGCAGTTTAGCAACATCGATTCTTACTCCCAGCCTATAAACCATAGGAAACTCAAACAGGCAAAGCGCCGGCTCATGGAAATTGATAGTGGCCAGATGGCCGTCAACTGCATCATCTGTGGCAAATAAATTCATCATTCATGTTCAATTCTCCGCTGTAAATTAACTTGAATAGTCGGTTTATTTAAATACAACGCATCGTTTCGACCAAATTCAAATCACAAATCTTCTGCTCTCAGTGGTACAAAAAGACGAACACATTAGAACGCAACTTACTTATAGTGTGACTTGTTACTGAATGAGAAACATTCATTTAATTTCCTTAAAAAAGACAACATAATATATATAAAGTGTGAAAGGTAAACAACATATGACGTATAAAACAAAATTAGACAACATGAAATTATCATCGAAATAATAATGTATTGGTGATGCTATATCAACAACGCTTCTTTCAAATATTAGGGGAAAAAATCTACAATATTGTGGCTGCCTCATCTTACTGATTAACCAAAGAAGCGATTGGTTGCAATTCTAAACCAAGAATGCCGAAAAATCGTCATTAAAATCTGTCGTGAACAGTGATACATGCCGCGCATCAAGATGCCACATATATTTGAAACATTTCGCAAACAATTTCGTCTATAAAACAGTAGGCGCACCACCTGGAAATTACACAGTACTTCAGAACGCTATGGTACGGCATTTTGCATAAGCAGTTATTGTACAAGCCAGCTGTACTGAAACAATACCGCTTCGGCGACGTATGCGAGTGAAATCAAATGCTCACTGTATTTATATTTACTGGGTCCGATACAATATATATATATATATATATATATATATATACGAAAAAAGATACTCCATGCATAACTTTTAATTAACTAAACAAAATTGGTAAGCTGAGAAATTCGAATAAGTTTTGCAAATAGGCGATACCAACTCAAAGGAGACAAAAAGTGGAAGTGGTTGAACTTTCACTCTTGAGCAGAGCACTTGCATCATTCAAAGTGGTGAATTCTCATCACGTTTCATTATTGAAAATGACTTCTCTCTGCGCGCTTAGCAACCACATTCTAGAGCTCACAATTTCATAGCAAATAAAAACGAGAAAAGGTCACATTATTAATGTTCCAATATCACAACTTGGGAGCACTGAATGCACAATCATCGGAAAAAGTTTCGCATAGTAGGATTTACAGCCCAACTTTACGACGTTCAAATATTACTTGTAACACGCACTTCCATATCAACACCTTTTTGGGTCACGAGAAAGCAAACCCCAGCGGATTAGACCCTACCCATAGGGAAATCACGGCACACTATTTCCTTTCACCTGTGGATGCCCTATATTAGATGGTACGGTTTAAGTCAAGCCTCAGACATGACTGCTTAGGAATAATGACCCCTAGGAAAAGCAAAATGCTTTTTGTGGCGAAGTGATCTTGATCAGTTGATAGTCCCGTTGCCATATCAGCGACGAAGTCTTCGATACGCTAAGAGTGGGTCGGATCTATAATTTTAAAGTGCCCCTTACGAATGCTGCAGCAGCTCAATCACGATTAGCTGGTGTTCGGAACAATGTATCGCAACTAGTGGAATTGACAATAGAACGAGCTCATGTAGAACAGGTAACAACATTCAGGGCTAAAATTACTTTTGAGATGATGCATATCCTTTAGTTATATCGAACTGTAAATTGAAGCTGAGATGAAATCTAATTTGCGACATGTGGATGATGACGAATCGATGCATCCAAGTGTATTTCTTGGTGCAGTTGTGGGGAACACAGCGGGCGAACGGATATGATGATGCATCTCAAACGTCCCCGATTAATTTCATTTAATTATTACGGAGCAACTGACTCTTTGCCACTTTTTAACGACGTCAAAACTATTTTTCATGAGCGCTTTCTCGCTCCCATCTCATTATCCTTCGCAGCAAACAATACTCAAAGCGTACTGAGCCTTTCTAGATCTCGAAATGTAATCCGCTTGCTGACTTTCACTCATGTTGCCTAAAAAATTGCTAGCAAACGTAATCTGATTTTAATTTCTCTTATGTGAGCTAAATGTTACATAATGTTAGGAATGCGAAAGTATATGGGTAACCTTCTGCAGTTAGGAATGGGAAAGTACAGGGTTAGCACCTTTCATGACTAAAGCAGGTTTAGGATAACACGCTAAGCGTGTCTTCGGGGTGATAAAATTTGATGCAATCCATCGTAATGTCTGGCAAAGTATATCCCGAGTGATCCAAAGCTGCGGCTGTGCATCTGGCAAAAGACGTATTGGTGAAGCCGTTTTGGCGATAGGAGAGCTTGGTTGCCGTCCGAGTGCCGATTTAAACCAGAACTACAAGCGAACATCGCATTTGAGATCATTGAGGATCAGATTTATAACATTGTGTGAGCAGCCTATGACATTATATTTCTAGAACACTAGATATCAATTTTTACATTCTACGAACAGTTCGGGAGCTTCTAAAAAATTGGATTGAATGACATTTGATACAACCCGAAACATAAATGGTTTGCAAGCTTGTATCTTTCGCTAACAAAATGCCAAATTCTTAAATGTCATTCCGACGCAAAAGCTATTCGTTGTGTGGAGTTTTTCGAAGACAGACATTCTTAGTGTTCTAGACTAAACGTGTTTATCTAAGTGGAGTGCGCGAGTTAGGTAGAGAAACTACTACTGCGATCGATATAAGTGGATCAGCAATTTCAAAACAAGTAAATGGGTGTTTGTTGCAAGGTGCCGGAAATTAGCCTCACTGCAGCGAACCAGCAAAGAAAGGCAATAAGCGAATCCTTTTAATCAATCATAACTTTTAGTGGTACAGCACTTGACTTGGCTGCATCAAAATCTTCAGTCGTGGGTGGGGCGGGGGAGGAGGGAGCGGTGGGTGGGGAGTTCCATGCATTACTAGCACATGAGCGTGCGCTTGTTCAAGTAGACAAATGCAGAACGCTGAAGAGAAGGGTGTAGTTCAACTGCTGCCTAAGGGCATTTTGACACTCACAATTCTACATTATGCTTGACGAGACGTTGCCTACGGAACCAAACGGTCATAGTGAGACGTCCATTATTGGAGTTTTGTGCACATGAAACCAAAACTCAAGCTTTTTATATGCTCATGCTTCAAACAAACGGCTCTATGAGCATCGCGCCTGCATTGAAAACCCCGATGGGGGCCATTATCTTAACCTTTAAAAAAGAACACGATGCCATTTTAACGCGTAATCTGCAAGCGTAGTCGTAGACAGTGTAGTACAAGGGGCCGAACAAGCAAGATATATAGGCGACGTTTGTTTGGAAACGCTGAAATCAAACTGCAACAGAATATAACACCTAGAAAATAGTCTCTTGCGGTTTTCAATTTTAAAAAAAAAGAAGAGGCACCAGTGGAAACCTCGAGTTAGCTTTCCTTATTTTTTGATAAGGCATCTGACCTGCAGCTCTTCTATCGCTTAGTAATTACAAAGAAATGCCTCCACACACTTGAATAATAGTTTTCGATCAATGTCTTTTGATCAGTGCTCCTCTGCTGAACGCTACGCCTAGCGCTTCTCTTAGCTTCGCGGAGGACAGGGTAAACAAAACATCACAGAGAACTTTAAGTAATCGAGCAGTTATATAATTTGCCTGCTTTGAATAGGACCTTCACGCTTAAACCGAAAAGATGAAAGTAAATGCAAAAGGCGTCAGTGCATTTACTTGCTATGACTGCCAGAGGCAAGATCTAGCTTTCAATAACAGCTTTATCATTTTCGAAAAGTGCTAATGAGGCACTCGTCATTACCTGAGAGGTGTCCAATCGAAGAGAGTATGTTCATTCAAATAAACTCGCAATGTTTGCCTATGTCAGCTGAGCATAATTCGTTACTTTTCAGGATACATATTTGGAAACCGGAAATAAAAATACCCACAATTACTCAAGCATCTGTTACAATGAGAACTCTACGCATCAATTTTCACATCTGTTCGTTGTATCCAATTTCATAAGGTTAATTTTACATATTTTCACACAGTGCATTCAATGCGAAAAGCAAAATTCAAACCAACAAAAGCCATAGACACATACTCGAGCAACCAGCAGTGTAGCTCGTTAACGCAAATTTTAAATTCATATTTGCGAAGACGCTCTCAAGCGAAAATTGCTGATCGTGTTGAACTTCAGACATCTCTAAGCAGCGTCTCTTCTTTTGTTCATTACATTAATATCGGCTCGTTATTCGGCTCTAAATGGTAGCCGGCTACTGAAAAAAATCCATAGAAAGTATAAAGCCTCTTTCGCAAGTGCTTTTCGGCGGTTCCATCAGTATATAAAATGCGTTCACTTTACTGTCAGCAAGACACAGTTGTTTTTGTTTTTTTTGGAGGGACGATCTGCGCCCTCTGACTCTTCAAAAAATTTGAGACAGTGACCTTCAATTCAAAAGGGTTCACAACGATCCTTCATTTCCGGAGGTGTCCGAAGGGACATGCTTTTCTGAGGGTCATTCTATGGAAGGAAATGCGGTATTCAAATTTTCTTCCAGCACACACGAAACAAATGAACAGTGTCTAGAAAGTACCCCATAAAATCTATTGTTAAATAAATGGGTAATTGAGTGCTAAATGCCGTAACCTGAAACAGCGAAAAAATCTGCTAAAGCCTAAAATTTTCAAAACGAACCGAGATACCATTAAATTTATCGGGCTTTCAATTCCAACCTACAAAACTTGACGACCACATTCTTAATTTGAAATTGCGGCGCAGCAATGAGAAATGTTAACCGTTTTGCTTTGTTAAAATCTGCGAACCCAATCACAGACGCCTAACATATTCGACCGGTTGAACAATAAAGGCTGCCGCCTGAGACTTGCTAGGCCTTCAAAACAGTGGTTACAATCAGAACCATTCATGGTGATCCACCACGCCCCCTCCACCTTCCACCTTCATATCCAGTCTCGACTGGAAAATTTCTAAGTCCTTTTTCATGCAGGATTTCTGTACCAGCTGTTGCTGTAATAAGTTAACTCACCTAAAACCTTATAAATGTGGCGCGAAGAATCAGTTGGTGAGGCTCTCCAAATGCTTGTCTTTTTTGGAAGACAAATAATTGAACTATCGCCGCAAATATCTTCAACCGCAAAGAAATTATCAGTTTGTTTCGTTGCGAACCCGTTCTTTGGGGTGCTTGGAGAGTGCTAAGAGATAGATGGTCACATCCCCAGCGCATATTTTTTAAGCAATTCTTTAATAAGTGTTATGAACCGGAAGTTCATCGAAACATTCTAACAACTATGCGGTCCACGAAACACTTGACCACGTAAGCTCGTTCAGTGTGGGACAAGTGAAGCGGGCGGAAATTTCTCAGCTTAGAGCGAGCAAAGTGAGGCCAAAAAAACTTATGATAACCTTGATTTCTTTCTTGTCGGTCTCCAACTTATGCCGATGCAGAGGTGATCATATATGGAGTAATGGGGAATTCTGTTCTCCTCTCAGTTTCCCTCGTTTGTATTGTATTTGCTTGTATTAGCTACTATTCAGCTTTTCGTCAAAATCGTCTGTTGAGCGGTTGTGGGTCTCTCTCGACAACAGTATCAGCTTTTCACGCTGCATTTTTCTGTTCACTGCTTTCGAGCAAAGCGTTGAGATCGTCCAGAATTTACTGAATTCTACGAAGACCACCCACTTCCGCCCATAACAGTTGGGCAGTGAAACCATCTGGTAGTTGCATGGGAAATACCGAGATTGGACGAGTCAAGCGGCATGTTCTTGATCAGTGAATTCCAGTCATTAACCGACCGATGGCCAAACCGTCGACCAGTGAACATTCCGCTACTGACAGTCCGATTAACCACATTTCCCGAGATACTCTCAATGTAGGTGGTCTGCAAATATGAAAATATCACATCCGTGCATCGCTTATTTCCTGTTTGTTGTTGTCTAATACAGCACTCCACTGAAAACAAATTCTTGCCTGATACGATTTCTGCATTACCCAATTCTAAGTGCTTTAACTGAATTTTTTGCCAAGGTATATGAATAAGTCATTAAATCTGTATGCGCATATGCCCGTATGACTATTTCGATCCATTAAACGAATGCTCCTTACGAGAATTTCGTTTTGATTCAACAGTGAATTTCGAAGACCCCAAGAAACAGCCACCATGTTGCTTTATCATCATTTGTTATTATGTCGTATTGTTAGAGAGGTTGGCCTTCCACCTCTCACCTCTTGAACAACAATTCGGCTCAGCGAACCATCTAAAGGTCCTACCAAATTAAAAGCCCTTTGGGGGTTTACTGGAATTATGCGTCATAATAAAACGACTTCCAAGCATACCTATCTTCGCAAAACATATTCCTAAGCAGAAATCCACTCTTCGGCTTTAATGTTTTTGAACTGTTTGTTGTCCGAACTGTTACTTCGTTGATAAATTAGTATTGGAGGATTGAAACGATTACATTGAAAGGAGAGGCGTTAATTCTTCTGTTGTAGAATAACAACTGTGCAGAATTACATTCAAACAACTGTTAATGTTGTTTTACGAAAACTTCATAAAAAAATATTTAGTAACACAACTATATCATTACACAATTGCAAGCCAAATAAACGCTGAAAGCCGACAATTTTAAACAAACCTTTATATCTGAAAGTCGCGCAAAGGTGAATACAAATCTGAATTTACGAAGATGGGTGAGCCGTTTAAGAGGAATTCGTATCTTTATTCAATCCTTTCATTCTCTTCTTTGAGTCATAATTTTCGCACAAACCAGTAACTTGCATTTCCGGATGGTACTTTCAGTTCAGAAACCTATCCTGACAATTCATTTCTACTTAAACAGCCCACTCAACTGAACATGTGCACAAACAAGCAAAACTCTTAAGTATTGGGAATAGATTCAAATATAAAAACAAAAAAAAAAACCGTTATTACAACGCTTAGCGTATAAACAATAAGCTTCAAAAATACTAAATTCAATTTTGAGATCACTGAACAAAAAATCGAGGTGTTAAACAACGAGATGCAGGTACGCTTGAAATGCAATTTTCAACAGATTGTGAAATCAGTGAGGCACAACAGCCCCAACTGGTCTCATATCACAGTGTTTTGAGGGACTGAAATCACCGAAACACCAACACGATTCGATGCAGAAAAAAAAAAACAGTGAGGCGCAAATGAAAGAACTAAGCAACTTTTTGAGATCATCACATAGTAAAAGGCTTCAAGAGGACACAAGTGAACAACTAGGAGGATCAAAAAAATAACACACTAAACAAATACTAGCACGATTGGACTTATTGATTCCTGAAATTGTAACAGTATAAACGGTCTATGAGGCAAGTGCTACGAGGATGCACTAGAAAACATTATAAAATGAAAAAAAAAAAAAAATTAAGTTTGTCGCACGGATAACCAATCTCGTTTTTGCAAATAGAAAGTTAAAACGTATACAGATAAATATCGCAATTATTCACAATTATGCGGCCGAAACACATTAGGAATCCCACTTGATAATCTCAATGAAACAACCAATAAGAGATGACCACCATGCAGTGGCATCGAACACAGTTAACTAGTGCATAGAAGATGAGAATATAATTCGAGTCGCGTGAGAATGCACAATACATTTGTTTTACTTTTGAAAATGAGGTTGTAAAATCCTTTGAGAGTTTATTATAGGGTCACTCTCTGTCAAGTGAGCTTTGGAGTAACGGTTGCACATGCCCTCATCCCCTCCAAAATCGGCCTTCCTTATCACACTCACTCAATCGTTACTTGACTAGGTTGTTGAAAACATGCTTTTCCCTCCCATCAGCTTCGCACATTTTTTGGCATCATCTCTTACTTGTTTACAAATCGCGAAAAACATTGATAAGGTAAACGTTGGAACAGAAAGGACCTAGAAAGGACCTGAAACAAAAAGAATTCCAATATGCAGAAAGACTAATAAGTAGAAAATAGAATAAACCTGCAACAGGCGAGAACAAAACTGCTATAAAACAGGATGCTGCGAAATTCTGCGAGCAACAGTTCGAAGTCAAGATCTTCAACGCAAGGCAAACTCTTGCCCCACTTAAAAAGTGTTAGAACCAAGATAACTGGAAACATAAACAATATGAACACTTAATGTAAACTTTCGAGCGAATGTCAAATATTATAAAACGCACGAAAGTAAATTAAGCTAAGTAAATGATGAATGTTGTCGTGCCCTATAGTACATTCCCATGAAGTGCCTTTCTAATACAGCAAATGAATGATCGTTGATTCCGCATGAGTACAGGACCACCACATCTAATGAAAATAGATACGTGGAAGATGATTATATTCGTCATATAATTCAAGAAATGTCCCCAACTCATTTCTTGACATGTTTAGACGCAAAGCCACTACGCCACAAAGTATGACGGATAAACGTAGAGTTATGACGAGAAGAACGTTCATTTATGAAGCGCCAAAAATCGAGAAAACACGGCTATTTGTTATATGGACGACGCCGTAAAACAACTGAACGACGTTATACACATATTCGCATAACAAAAAAAAGAATCGCTACGCTAAATTATCAATATTGAAAATAGGAGCATCACAAGAGAGACCTCGATATAAAAACTCATCCTTCCAGGCAATCTTTTAGTACCACCATTTGAGGCAATCGATAAGTAAGAGATCAGAAATTTGCTGTCAAATGAGATCATGCGGCGCTCCCAATTGCATTGCAGCTTGAAAAGACTATCTTTGAAAGCACTTCAGTCACAAAGAGCTATAGTTAAGGAAATGAGGGTGGGAAAAGAAGGATGTGGGCCAATGGAGTCTTTCTCCAAAGCTGAAATTGCAGTGAAGGAGATAGGGAATTCCGCTTCTAAACCACAACCAAGTGTTTTTCTGAGCTTCCGTTGCCATTTTTTGATGCCTATTTTATCTTATAAAAAAATATTCGGTGTTTCACTAGCTGAAGCACAAATGAACATCTTTCATAGCGTTGAAAAGATCATTTCATAGCATAAAGTGCTCACGAATGGCATCTTTTGTGATGACTACAATGATGATTAGATGACGCTGCTATAAACAGAATTCGGTCCCAATAGAGCAGTGCTATCAGCAATTTCCATTCACTTCAGAAGTTATGTAACCATAAAACCATGGCTAAAGGATTCAATACTACAGGTACTTCTTGGCATACGAAATGCTTACAGATCTGCAGAAAGCATATTCTTTCTGTTGAATAGTCCTCTCAAGAAATTCTGCAGCTTTGAAATTCACCTGACTCCCATACTTGCAAGCTTTCTTCACCAAATTTGTTAATCTACCATGAGTTTATTCGACAGAACTTAGAGGGAGCTCAGAAATGCACTTATTTTTTGCAGTACGATGCAATGTTCCTAAGATGAAACTGAAAAAAAAATTGTTGGTTTCGAGGCTGCAAAAAAATTGATGCAAAAATGCAATGTTCCTTCACGCTACAATCTTAGCTACGAGGCTGGATGTATTCCGTACGTACCCTCACGACATCCAAATTATTCTGAAATCCACTAACGTAAGCAGTTCAAATTTACTGTCTCCTAGTCACAATGAAACAATTTTCCACCATGGAATCAAAATTCAGTCTCATACAATCAGAAAGGAGAAAACGTCTAGGAATAAGTTGTCCTTTGAAGATGTGATCCACTATCCAAATCCACTAACCCATCTTTGGTGCTGTCATACAGCGGTAGAGAGATAAAACCAACAGTTGATGAGGAAAATATCCCTAATTAAAAAAGGAGATGCATTAGGACAACGAGATAGACGATAATAATACAAAGATAAAAAGTTTTCAAATTGAGAACGTGACGGCGCGTAACGTGAAATTCAAGCGAATTGATCGCGGCGATTTTCAAATTGGCACAATTCGTCTGAGGTAGACAAGTGAACAGGTGCAACTTTTGAAAGCAAAAAAGAAGCAATAATTTTTGAAATGCAAATTCATACTTAAGGAGATCATATTCGCGAATTATACCACCATTTCCAAATCATTAAACGATGCAATGTTTAGATACATAATGAAAATTGCAACATTCTGGCAGTAACAAATGATAGCAATTCAATTGACAATCTTTACATAAAGAAGAAAAAAAATGAATGATGTAAAAGTGATACACTGGGCGGTGTGCAATGAAGACGGTTTGAGGGACGGTGCTTAAATGGCCCGCCCAATCGACTGAAGATACTGCTGTGCAGCAGCAACCTGTAATAATGCAACGATCACTACTCAAGATTTTTTGCTGTATTATGCTGTCAATGTATGTTGAAACCTGAACATATGTTAAGGTATGAGGATGTCTACCTTTCCTGATGCCACTTTTGCGTGAATGCAAATAAAAAAGCCATGAAGGCATAACGAAAACTGTAAAAATTGATATGCTGCAGCAGAAACTCTATGGGCACAATGGTGTTAATAACCTAAGTAAAATAACGCCAACTACTACCTCGTCTCTATAGCAAGGCTCAATCGCCATTCGATCACGGATGCGAGTGAGAAGCCTGCCGAGCATGTTGAGACCTCTCCATTGCGATGGATCCACCGCTTGAGGCTCTTCCATTCCCAGCCCTATACCCCAACGTTGATCACGTGGGTTGCACTCCACCAAAACTGTCGATAAAGTTCGAAACAGTTCCTGTCGCAACACCGGATTCTGTTGATACTGAAAACAAATAACTAGTATGACATAAACGCCTAGCATCAGCCATTGCAAGACGTGAAAAGCAAACAACCGCTTATGATTTGAATAACCACTTCGTCGAACGTACTGCAAGAGACACACACTTCTTCCAACAACCCTACAGTCTTCCTTCGATTTGCAGATGCAGGCCACCTATGAAGTGCAAGTAATCAGCCTAAAAGCAAGCAGTAAAGCCACAACTGAAAAACTAGTTAAAATCCTTATACATCAATCATAGTAAACTTCAAGGAAACAAATCATTACGAATCGGGAAGAAAATCTATCTCTCCAAATGATAGTACCGCATAAGCTCGTTCTGCACCACATTAAAGCTATGAAATTTGAGCTGCAACTTTACAAGCAACAATAACCTCACGAAAGATGGACAATGCCATACGTATAAACACGACAATAACTGGAAGATTTGCTCCTCAGTAAACCGGTAGTGAACAGAATTATGTAGTGGTGGCGCATTCAGGTTCGAAATAACAACACTGCTATAACGATTCTCGGTGTAGAGGCAGAATGAGTTGCACTATATGGGAACAGCTAGTTTCAATGGTGATCCTTCCTGCTATCAACACTTCTATTATGTCACTCTTGAGAGATTTCATACCGAACTATTCGATATCAAGGGAACGACTGCAGTATTCGCACAGCAAGTATAGCAAAAAATATACCTTCCGTAAATTGGCGATTGCCATGACTTGGTGTGAAACGCGATTCCAAACTTTCTGGTCGAATTTTCGCACCTTCGATCCGATTACTTTCATCTGCTTTGGGTTCTTCGCCGCCAAAATTAACGCAGCTGACTCTTCATCGCCAAATACTTCTGTTGGAAAATTTTCACGGTGTTTCTTCAAAAAGTTATTGCAACAACCGACTGACAAAAAATACACAAAACTAAGCCGACTAGAATTCTATCTTAAAACAGTAAGCAAATTATAAAATTAAAAGCGGCTTCATGCTTGCATATTATTGCAATAAATCGCTGTTTACGTAGGAGGGACATAGATTTGTGGAGAAGAATATTTCCTAAAAACAGCAAAACCACAAACAAACAACTCTCACTTTGAACTAGATAAAATTACGCTTAGGTAAGAGCAGCAAGGAAAACCATGGAACTTGGGAAAATTAGCGTCAACTATACCGCTACACAAAACATTCAGCTGATAGAACGAACCAAATTTGCACTGAACTGCTCTGCAGAGTGGAGTCCTTTGATGTATTTATTTCTACAATTTCATTGCAGAAAAAAGGTTTAGCGTAAAAGAGTATCATCTCCTCACATTCAGGTGGAAGCTACATTATGCTCCCAACGACTGGAAAAAACTATGAAAATGCTCTTGCAGTATGGAATCAGCTACTACAGGACTGTCTCATCACTTGCTAACGGGATGGGGTGGGAGCAAAGAAAGGATGCAACTTTGCCCTGGTTTTCTCCACTGTAATTAACACCGAAGAAAATAGTGTTCTGAGCTGTTCGAATATTGAAGAGGACGTTTTCCGATACTTTTTCATTAGTTCAGAACTAACAGTGTCTAAGATTGAACACCCCAAAAAAATGAGTTCTGCATTTTCAATGCAGAACTGACAGTACTGAGAAATGCCCTGTCTCTCCATATTTTCTTTGGGCTCTAGAAATTTGCATTCAAAACCATCCAAAAAAAAAAACTACTCGGCGGTTTAAAATCGGGCAAACTTATCATCCGTTCAATCAATTCTAAGAAATCTCAATCCAAGATTTCATGCGAACTGTTTTATTAGGCTAAATGTTACGTGTATAATTCGCTGCTGGCGATAATATTTGTTGCGGTTTCGCTGCTAGCGGTCACTTCAGTTAGCAAATTTCTAAGCCGAATCAGCAATACGTATACAGAACTCAAGTAGTGGTGAAAATCTAGTCGTGTGACGCCTCTGCCCAACTTTTCGAGCTGCCCATCGCTGTCGCCTTTGATAATGTCTGATTCATATTGAAAAGCATCTCCTTGTTTAATCTCTCACTAGTTTGCATAATTCTCTTGATTCATGTCTAGAAAACCTCAATGGAATCCTTATGTGATCTTCCCTCATAACATTATCTAACCTATGCACTCATCGCGATCCATTTCTCTACTTCTGCCCGTTTTGATGGGTATCGGTTAGTTCCCTCTCCTACATCAATCCAGTTGCAATGACCCATTGTGCTGCTAAAACTGAAAGGTGGATAACGCTTTCTTAGAAATGTACAACAGTAAAAAATGTAAAAGATCGATGTAAAGTGTGAAAATTAAATCAAGGGTTCAAGTAAAAAAAGAAAAGTCGTAAATGTATGAAATCAGCAGTGCAAAAACGGAAAGTAAAGTTCGAATGCAAAAAAAGGAAAATTCGGGATAAGGTGTGACAATATTCTGACTCTTACATTTTTTTTCTGGCCTTGTACAGAGGGAGGGAAGATGGAGTTCTAACTTGACATTCCAGAAGACCTCTCTTCTTTTTTGCGCTTTCGCTTTTTTGTTGCGGTTATCGACTCGGGTTTCCAAATCAGATCGTTTTGTACAACGGTAATGCTCTGCCCCCTCTAAGCAGAGTTGAACTCCATATTCTTCGAAATAAAAGATACAAAAAACTGCGATAAAATGTTAGAAGAAAATCTCTCACTCGCTTTCCAATACATATAGTACTGCTCGGTGCAGACGAACTGCATATTATCGATGCGTAAACGTGGACATATGTAATGGTTGCTGAAGACATATCGATCCGTAAAGAACAACGTTAACGGTACATTCTGCGATGACATTTTCACTGGAGCTACCGACGCCTGAAAACTCATGCACAATTCTATCGCCAAGCGCAAAACCGAATCATACAAACTGTTGCTGCAAAAGGTAGCAGAAAGCTGGATGGTATGCAAGAAATAAAGTCACCCATGAGGTTTCAACTTAACAGAAGAAATTCTCAACTTACAGCTGGAGGCGACGAATAGACATTATACATTGCCTCGGTGGTCAGGATCGGCGTCGTTAGAGCTGAGCAAAGGGGACGAGCTTGCAAACAGCCACCATGCTCATAAACGTTCTCTTGCGAAATGCTGGTTTGCGTAGTATCGCGGTTACTCCAAGACCGTCTCCAACTTCTTAAACAACTTTTTGAGTAGATAAAATCGGAACACTGGTCTGCTCCTATCTAAAATTTCATCCAAATTCCGTAGGCAGCGCTCGAAAGGCTGAACTAAATAAATATGTTTAACCAAATAATGCATTTACGAGCGAAAGTGAGCAGTCGAATGGTCGTGCTATGCTCCGGATGTATTCGTTCCGGTCCCGTCTATCGACCACAAAGGTCGATTACGGTAAGGCTCATGGTAATAATTCCTCAACGGAAGAATGCTGCTAGCTGTGAATAGCAGAGAGCAGCTCGCAAGCAGCAGGCTGTCGATGCAAATGCGCTACGAATTTAAAGCATACGGAGTAATGCCAGGGCCATAAGAGCATTCCTTTATGGAAGTTGCTAGAAACCTGCGTGGAAAAAGCAGGATACCTACAGCTTCTCTTTGAAGGAATTTTTTTGGTAGGATTCAGGAAAAAAACAGGCACAAAAAATACGACTACAAGTTTCAATATGTTTTTGAAGTTTTGTACTTCAAAATAAGCTCAGATCTGCTTAGATGCGTCTCTTGCGCATTACTAACCAAAATGGATTCGCTGTTCCTAAACAGGCGTTTGGGTTAACAACTAGCGCAGATCTCATAAATGCTAAAGCACTGAGCCAGTCTTCAGTGGTAGCGACAAATGAATGCGAAAGAGACAAAAAAAGGCATGATCAAAGTAGACGTGAATCTAAAGGAGCCATGAATGTATAAAGATCTAAAGTAATCTCCCTCCTTCACGCAGGCCGCGTTCAAGGGCAGCACCAATTAGTTATATGTTTGCTCTTATAAAATGAAACAGATTTTGGCAAACACTATGTTAGAAGTTCTGTAAATGGGATCTCGCTCGCAAATCATTTCATTGCGCTGCAATCATCCATCCCTCTTTGTGCAACCATGCAAGACGATATTGTCATTAGGCTGCCAGTGACCTTCTAAAGATACATTAGAAGGAGGATCATCCCGCCATGACGATGTCAACAGTTGCATGTCAGAGGCAAATGGTATCGATGATTGGATACCCCTAATGGCTGCCTTTTCCCGAGATCTTTTGGAAGAAACCGCAGCGTTCCTAGAGACTGTAATCTTTCGGTGAACATACGTCTGGCTTTATGCTTTTCTTCTTTCTTCATAATTTTCCTGCTTTATGCTTTTCTTCTTTCTTCATAATTTTCCTGGCAGAAACTAAGCTCTTACCATAAGCCTTAATAGCCACAGCTTAATTTCACTTTCTTACGTTACTAAGAGGACAACTTGCGCCTTTTCACTTAAAGGAAGCGCTCTTAGTATTTCTTTGCCGTATCCATATTGTGGCGATCACCACTTCTGCATTTTTGGCTTAATATCAAGCTAAGGAAGGCTTACCTGGGCATGGGCTTACCCATTTCTATCGAAATGAAGTCCATCGCCCAGAGGATGAAAAGGATACTAATGAGTGAATCAACATATTATTCTCGAGCTTTCAGAAAAAGACTAAGAGAGAAAAAGAAAGGACAACATCACAAGAACATTTGTAGAGTTGCCGATGGTGGCTCCAATTCGTTGGCTTTTTAGTAAAACATGTACAATAAATTCAACTTTTAAATGAAACAGTAAGGCACTCAACAACCAACCACTTCGTTAATTTTAAAAAATTTTCGTTGGTGTAATATATGATGAACATCTTATTAAACCCATCGTCACTAACCATTAAAGATCATAAATAACCAAAACCAACAAAGATTTTACAGGCTCTCCCATCCTACTGGAACGTACACCTATTCCGAAAGTTGCGAGCTCTATAGGCCGTGAAGGTTGGCGAGGAAAAGTTCATATATGGGGAAAAACGTCATATGTAAGTAGTTGCAAGCATACACGCACACAAACGTATGTGTGAAATTAACAGGAAGCGTGTTTTTCTGAACAAACGGCCTGCATAACAGTTGCTTTGTAGTTTCAGTGGAACGTTTTGGCGAAGGTTTATTAAGATTGCGTTCATATGCGCCGTTTGGGTGTTAGCGCTGTTCTTTACTACAAAATGATACACGTTTTGAAAAGGCTTTAGATACTGCACCTCAGAAACACTCAACAAAACTAACCTCATATGCAATCCTGAAAACCATTAACTCTATGAATAGGTCTTCGGTCTCTATTCTGCTCTGCCAAATGAGTAATATATGCAGGACGAAAGACTTTAAGATGAAAACTAGTTCACCTCCTGGAAGAATCGGACGAGTCCGATGAGGAGCTGGATGCAGAGCTGACGCGAGAGCGCGTATTTCCACGTGGACTGTGCCGTGCCAGCGGCGAATGTAGTCGACTCATTTCGTTACTTCCTACTCCACAGTGCTTTCTAAAGCTTTGTATCATTGGACGTGCCGTAACATCTATCCTTCAATTTTAGCGAAACAAATAACATTTTTAAATCTCTTTCCCATTATATGAGGACAGCTGGTCCCAAGGTGAAGATAGACAAGCAAGTCCGAACTTTTAAGAAAAAGAGAGCGAAGCAGTCCAAGAACGTCTAAGTTGAGGAGGGAAAACAATTTGAAAATTCCCAAATAAGCGAGCAGCAAAGTTAGGTTGGCCTTAGCAAACTGACCCCACAACCATCAATTTCCCAGTCTGATTACTACTTCCTGGGTTTTCCATAGAGCGGATTTGAATCTTCTATTATTCTCCGTCCCTTTCGTGCACTAATGTCAGTAAGGACGTAAAGCGACCTGAACAGATCATCGCATCCGTAAATATATTTGGCAGGAGTATATAAAAGCGAGAACAAATGAGAAAACACCTAGACATCACATGTGAGCTATACGTGCTAATGTTACGTCACTTCAAACAGGCGATGGTTGCACAATGGTTCAGTCATCAGCACTTAATCTTTTCCAAGCATTTCGGCTTAATAGACCAAAACCTCGAACCAGAATACTTTGGGGAGCTATTGATCCAACGTAAATAAGAAGCAACATTATGACCACTTCGCATTCTCATAGTTTATATATAATTAGTTGACGCCACCTCGCTGGCTAGGCGAGCAGGCATATGTACATATATATATATATATCCACGTATATTCAAATATTGCACGCATGCTCATTTGCACACATTTGCAATAAAGTATGCTTATAACCTGATGTTTCGTTAACCTGTGATGAAGGCTAATTTCGCACAACAATGATAGTGATAAGTGCTGCACTTCGATCGAGATGATTAGCCAAACAGCGGTTTTCCAGGGAAGTAGTGTTGCTTGTAACCGGAAAAATTCAGTGAAGCATAATTCAACTCCATCTTATTATTTCTGACTAGATCAAGCAGTATTAGCTAGAAAGTGAAAGTTATAGGTGATATTAGTTTTACTCTTCCACGTAATATGGCCGTAGTCACGGATATTCAGAGCTCCTATTCATGACGGTAAACCATCACTTGAATGTAAAAGTATATTTCAGAATAGATTTGAACTATCAACACAGAAGGCAATCAGCCTTTTATAAGGGTTAAAGGACGGTGCTTAAGTCATCTGTCGGTTTAATCTATTCTGGTATCAGTTCATCTTTTTTGTGCTATACGCTTTTAATTTTTCTTGAACCCGTGAAATTAAATGAGTGAACTAATCCTTGAATAATACGGATTTGAACCGCATGGCCCACTTATACTCGAACCCTTTGAATACATATATTGCGACAATTTTAAATAATTTGCAGAGAAAATGCACAGCATAGAATCGTCGAGAAAAAAAAAGAGAGATTCAGTGTGTCATGAATGCACTGAGTATATGTAAATAACAGTTCACCTTCTCATTAACTGCCATAAGATATAATACTTTTATTTGTCATAAGAAGTTAAGGTTCATAAATGTTTATCCATAAACACTTAGAGACTATTCGCAATCGAAAGACATGCAAGCAAACGTAAAGATGCAAATATGAAGTCTTAATTGTGTTCAATTAATTTTAATGTGCACTGTATTGCTGAAGGAATTACTTAGCAACCTCCAGTCGCTAATGCAGTGAGCTCGAGTGCTGCGGGTATCCACTTGAAACGCAGTGTGACTCTAAACAACTCAGCTCGAGCAGCTCGAGAATGCTGTACAGTTGACGCGTAAATGTGCCTACGCATGAAAAATAATATCGCTCTTTCGCTATGAACGCATAAATTGTTTTACCCACAAAATTAACATAAATTCCTTCATTTTTGTATTTTGGAGATAGCATCTGCAATATTCATAATATTAGAGTGTTTCCTATCATGTAAGGCAATATTGATTTGCCAACTAGTAAACGGGCAACTTATCTTGCATGAAGGCCCTACGACTTTTTTTTCTTCTTAACAGCACTTTCTTTGTTATAACTTTATTGTAGCGGTAGAGTATGCAACATATATATATATATATATATATATATATAATAACGCATAAAGCAAACATTAATCGACTCTTTCGGTTATCAGTAAGGACTCAGAAATGGGTAAGCACGCTATTAACCGTCGGTTTTTTCAAGTTTCACCTATACTTTAAGAGAGCGCATTCTCTATGCTCCACAGTTGACAGCAACATAGACAGTAAATAAATGAATCGCTTGAGGATGGGGGATATGGAAAAGCTTATCTGTAGATTGCACAAAATCAGGGTAGGGAAGCGCGCACACTTACCCCCAACGAAGCTAACAAAAATGACGACGACGCGAACACCCGCACCGCTTCCGCCACCCGCGACGCTTCCGCTCGGTCGCGTAGGCTTAGCCACACATGCAGACGCAGTAGAGAGACAGAGAGAACACGCGTTAGTAGCGAACGACGCCGCCTGAGTCGCTGTGTGATAAAAACGTCGCAACAAATGCAACAATAAATCGTGAGGAAGCAGGACGAGGAGGACGACAGGGGGGCACATTTTGAAGAGCACTGAAAGTCCATCAAATCAGTTGTAAACTGAGATAAAGCCAGAAGATTTTCTGCAACGTGAGATGTTCATATGACGTGTAGTCGACATGAATCATAAGGTGCCGATAGATGGTATAGTTCAGCTAGGGTTTACACAGGCGAAACAAGGGCAGGAAAATTTAGTGGTGAATGAAGCAATGGGAAATGAAAGGAACGAAAGGGTAACAATTCACAACAACTAACATCCTAACTAGCAGGAAGTAGTTCGAGGTTGAAATCGACAATGATCGGAGAAATCGACGGAAGGAAAGCACGCACATCACAGCACAACTGCACTGCTTATAAAAACAATTTGGAAGCGACATTTTCATCAATCGTAGTACTACAGGTTAAATCCCTATAACAATAGTTCCTCATAGAATGAGCTGAGCAATTCTAATTTGAGGTTAACAAGTCACGGCTAGACGCCTTTAGGGTTGTTCGATGTATCATGGAGGCTCTTTTCAAGCCATAACAGATCAAAAAAACAAGTATGACATACTGCAGTGCGTTCATGAGATTTTAAAGAAGCGCTAAAGAAGCGCATAAAATGGCTACCTCGAAAGGCAGCAATGGTACTTAGTGTTGGAACCCGATGAGATACTATGTCCTACGGGGAACAAACTGCATAACAGTTGAATTATATGCTTTCGAAACGAAACCTTTGTATGGAATACGCAATATTTGATGCTTCCAATGCATTGGAGAGGCTTGAAGGATTGCAAACACAGGAAACTGATTCTTGACATATGTGGACGATGTGGGGAAGAAGTCGCCGATAAAATTACCAAAACACCGATGTAGGCTTGAAGTGGCATCCGATGTCGTTTTTCAGCAAGACTGTTGGTCTATGACCGAGTGGTGAGGCGAATTGAGAAATTTCTTGTATCATAATTGCAATGATGAAAAGATGCTATATAAATAGTTAAGTATGAAAATATAACTGAACTGTACTTTTGAAAATTTGCGCTAACGTTCAAATTTGGAACGTTAAAGGAGTAATTCTCCATCGTGTTTCAGTCTTCGTGAGTCCGGTGTCATTGAAATTGATAGCTTGTTGTGTAAGCAATGAAAGATGCCTCATCTCACTGTGTTACAGTGTACGCGTAGATGTTCAGGTCGGAGCACAACGCAATAGACATAAGTCAATGCAGTCTCCACTACGCCAAGCGCTCGCAGCCTATAGCGCTACATCCCGTTTCCATCGCGGCATTTCATCCACACTGTTACAGTAATCATGTTCGTGAACATCTTTGAAATCTACTCACACTCGTTTATGACCCCGCTTTTGGATGTCATACATTGTTATAGCATTATGACGATATTCACTTTATTTTAACTCATCGTTCAAAAATTTCTCTGAAGTAGCAAATTATTTTGTTATGTTCTCCTGTCTCAAGTTCAGTATTCTTTAGAAGGCGATGGGATTCAGTCGGATTTTCCTGTGGTTTGTTCCATTCTCGTGATGCAAATGCAAGTGCTCTGAAAAACAGACACTGACTACCACGTTTCATTGCTAAAGCCCTTCCTGAGAGAAACAAGGATGTCTGCAGCAGTCTTTAACCTTATATCGGCGATAGATTGCTCATAAATGTCTGCAAAAATACATTTCTGATTGACCTCTTGGACGACCACCACTGCGAGAGGGCTTATGTCGTTAGCAAGCTTATGATCACTCGTTATTCAACTGAATTAATGGGCTATATTGTCGAATATGCAAATTTTGCTCCCATAATCGCTCACTCTGTGAACCTTTCAGACGTGAGAAATTACCTGCTTACGCATAATACTTACCTGTAAAAGCAGTTCCCAACACTTTTGGATGCAAACATCGTCCCGGAGAGTTTCTGTTCTTATTTTAGTTTCAGAGTGGTACTGACAGAGCCATTTAATGCTCTTCAAAATCTGCCCAGTACGGCTTCATAAATCTCGTCCCATCTTGCATTTGGAAGTCGAGATATATCGGCGACCCTGCAATCCATGTCATCTGCACGTCATATGAACATCTGATGTAGCAGAAAAACTTCAGGTTTCATCTCAGGTTATAGCTGATTCTGAAAGGACTTTTAATACTCTTTGAGAAGTACCTAATGTCGTCGTCTGAGTCTTGCTTCCTCACGATACATTGTTACATGCATTGCTCTTTTTCGCACAGGGTTTATGTTCGGTGCATTGTTTTGCTGAACAAAAAGTGGTAGTCGATAACCCCCTCCCCGGGTAATCTGCAGGAACCGGATGTGGCAGGGTCACTGTTTTGATAAAATGCAGTTCCATTCGATTGGTGTTCACCAATGATGGAATCCGTTTGTCGTTTTTTATGGAAGACTCCGCTCTTCGTTCGATTTCGTATTGCTGACGAGTTTCCTAAATGAATGCAAGCACACGTCCATTCATTCGTTCAGAATGAAGTTGATAGGAAATAAAGAATTGAACACATTTCAAGGATGTTTCAGCTGAGGTTTTCCAGCGTTCCTAATATACCATCACGTCTACTGAACAGCCATTTCTCTGCCGTTCTATTCGGTGGAAGACTGCGTTCTTCCTCCGATTTCCCACCGTCGCTTTCTTTGTACTCTTCCAATCCAGCATTGTATAGGAAGTCACTTCCGGTGCACTCATTATTACCAACCAATTTCGTATTGCTGACGAGTTTCCTAAATGAATGCAAGCACACGTCCATTCATTCGTTCAGAATGAAGTTGATAGGAAATAAAGAATTGAACACATTTCAAGGATGTTTCAGCTGAGGTTTTCCAGCGTTCCTAATATACCATCACGTCTACTGAACAGCCATTTCTCTGCCGTTCTATTCGGTGGAAGACTGCGTTCTTCCTCCGATTTCCCACCGTCGCTTTCTTTGTACTCTTCCAATCCAGCATTGTATAGGAAGTCACTTCCGGTGCACTCATTATTACCAACCTTCTAACCTGTCAACCTTGTCTCGGATGATCGAACGCATCACATTCAATGCCTCAAGTTTCCTTTTGCGTACCTGTAACGGCTAACACTAAGCTGCTAAATTCGCGTAATATTGCGAAAATACGGTCGCAGATGCTTACGTTATGCGAACGATGAGCGAATGGGCCGATTGGTTTGTGGAAGGGTTGATGACGTTCGACGTTCACGCTCAAAAGATCGAAAGGAGTGCAGACGGTTTGCGCGTTGGTGGTAGGGACGCAATGACGGTCGCGAACGAGTTTGTGAGGGAGACGGAAGGTTTGTGGGGAAGATGTTGTGGGTATTGAGTAGGGTGGTTGAGAATTGCACTATTCGGGCACAAGCGTTCCGGAAGGGTAATTTGGAAATAGAACTGATTCGTGAAAGACATCCCATTTCCGGTGGTAAGCTAATTCTAATTGCAATCTGCGGCACGCGTAACAGAGGATCGTTTTGCGAACGGTTGTGATATTTATAGTGACGTATTCGTATGAATGGTGAACGCTAGCTGCTTCATTCTGCACGAATAGGTGGGACTGAATAGCTGCGAAATTGAAGATGAGTTATGAAAGTGTAGCTAGAGCAGAGTGGATATTTTCATCACATAAAACCTTTAGGGTAAAGAAAGATGCGACAACGAGTAGTGAAAGATATTTGTTAGGTGCCGTGGATACTTTTTTCGATGGTACCAGGTGGTGATGAGATTATTCGTCTTGCAACGACGCTTTACATCTAGGAGCGTTCCGAAAGCACACCTGGTCACTACAACGAGCAACGGAGAGTAGGAAAGACCGATATGTCGAGTGGGTGAGCATGGCCATGAGGCAACGGCGAATGAGGATCCTAATTTACAAATCGCGTTAGAATATTGTCTCAATAATATCAGCGGAGTAGGCCGTTTCGCTTCTCCGTCATTTGAACAACGGTACCAAAATGTTACATTGTTAAATATACCGGGGATTTGGCGAGTTTTTCCGTCTGCGTTGCAGGTCCCACATTCCTCCCACCCTCCCCCCACCTTTTTCTCCCCAACCTCCATCCGTTTTTTCCGCAAAGACAGAATACGTTAGTTGCGGAGGAAGCAAACGGAAACACGTATAAAGTTTCAAAGAACACTAACAGAAAAGCGACATTAAGGCGTTAGTACATGGACAGGAAAAAAAGTATGTAAAAGTACAAAAGCAGTTGAAAGTTAGGTATGAGAGAAAACTTAATGACAGACCATATAAAAGCAGCAACAATCGAGGGTGAAACAGAACACGTCATGGGGATTGCAAATGTTGGAACTTTATTATCGGTGAAAATTCCCACAGACAGTTTTCGTCACGAACTCTGTCTATGAATCTGCCTTCTGATATCTTCGTCTATCACATATCGCCACTCCCAGGATGTTGCTTTTAACCGTCGATTCTCGTGCTCTGAGGTTTGTTTTAGGGAGAGTGCTACATGCTTCTGACCCTGGAATCTTCACCCAAGTCGTGACATGTGTCTCATTACGTGCTAAGCTGGCTGCTGTTGGGCTGAATCGTAAAGAACGATTGTCTTCGTCAGAGTAGAACGCCTGTTACTGACAGGTGTTAGCAGATAATAACATATTCGTCAAATATGCGTCACCTTGCAGCTCCAGTCCTTTTGGGGTATGTATTTCCTTTCTTCTGTTTTTATTCTTGTCAGCCTTCGTTGATGCTCATTATTGGGTGATGCTCAAACCATTCTGTACTTCTTGAGATGTTTTCAATTTTTCTGTTGAAAGGACCACTTGCAAAGGCTAATCTGCATGCTGCATGATGACACTTGTGTGTCGGAAAATGAGACGAGGGCAAGGAGAGAGGGGGCTCGCAGAGGAGGGCAACGTCGCAGTAAAGAAAAGCTGCGAGGTACTTTTGCTACTGTTGTAAAAATGGAATTGCTTTGAAAATTTCCATCAAAGTTTCTTTTTCTTTCAAAAGGAAGGACTCTCGACTTCCTGTCAGTGTTCTTTTTCATCAATGCTAGGGGAATTCCTGCCTATGAAAAAAAACTTTTTTTTCTTAAGTCGAATATTTTTGGCACTTCCAGCGAATTTATTCTTGACAATAGCAGTAACCCACCCTTCTCCGTTGCATATTGAGCGCGAGGCAGAGACGGCATTCCTCTGCATTGTCTGCCTGTTAAGGGAACCTCGCAATTCTCTGAACGTTTATTTAAGGATGAGAGCTTAAAAATGTAGAAGCGCTCTTGCGTTCAATTTCCCAGAGTTAGTGGTCATAGATTATGATTAAGTGGATATGGGCTTTCCTTTTAGCGTTTATTACATGCCCATTCTTGCAGATTTGAAGCAGTAGTCCAGAAAAAGCTACAGTTTGATGTCGATATGGCCCATAACTGACGGGGGATGAGTATGTTTCAATTATCAATGCCAATCGGCCTCAACACTGAATTGTTGCACGTTTAAAAGTGTTTATACATCGGTCGGCGCGCCGTGAGCAATATTTTTTGTCAAAATTCATGCCTCATTAAGTGCTTTTATTTATTGCTTGTATTCTTCAAGACCTATACTTTTGCTTTGGTGTCTAATTTTTTATCGCGTAATTTTTGCATGGAATTTCTCGTTTCTTTTTTTTAAACGCCGAATATTCAAAGTGCGAAGTCGTGATGTTGAATAGCTTGGCCGATGAATAGTTTATACACGATCTGGGAAGCGTTCATTTCATCGAATATTTCCGCAAAATTTTTACGCCCTCTCCTTGTACGTATTCAAATGAATTTTTACACATAGCAATGTGCGCGGATGGTGCCTAACAATTGATGTGTGCACTCATGTTGGTTTTCACTGAGGCTGACGCAGTGTTCATTTCCAGGAGTGCGTTCACATTGTTTAAGCGTCAATCAGAGCCGACAATCGAAAGGGACTGCAATGCAGAGCATTCCACTAATGTTGAAGTGCAACACGATGGCGCAACCCCATCGTTTCGACGACCTGATGCAAATAGTTAGTACACTAACCTTTATTCATCCTTCGTTTGTTGCGAATACTGTTGTGATAATGTAATCCGGTAGAGAGGGAAAAGTCTGGCAAAAACGTTTCCTATCCAAACTTCTATCATCGCTACGCCCTGTCTAAGCCTTCTCTATTTAACGCCCTTCGAAGAAAGCAAAGTGTGCGCCATGATGCTTCCTTTAGTAAGCTGGATATGTTCTTAGGACTCATGTTGTGGATCATGCTATTCATTTTCGCGATTAAAAACATCTTATAAACAGGAAATATGGGGGATGTGGATATGCGTAGATTCCTCACATACAGTTGCTGCAGGGGCAATTCAGCGAACTTTGCAATCTTTATGTTGCCGACTAAGAAGTGAGGCGTATTTTCCATTTCTGCTTCTCAGAAAGAGATCATGTCACCCGAAGTATACGATGAAAGGCCATTCGAGTATCACTTACTCCCCCTTTCAGGTCAGTTCTAGTGGAAGGTGATGCAGGGGTGAAACATTCGAAGCAGCACTCAAGAACCTAATGCCCTGTATCGGCCTTAATTAGAGATCCTCTGTAATTCTTATTATTACTTATTATTATTAAGTGGAGCGCAATGTGAGCTTATGTCATGGTCAAGGACGGCAAAAACTTATAATGGTCTTAGTAAAGGTTAGCGCTTCAATAATATTTAAGATGTTTATTCAAACAGGTCGTATTTATTTTAATGGTTGGAATTTTTAGTGGCACTATTGGACTAATGTTTGTAGGTATGATCATTTTAGGTGATGGATGCTTATCGGCTCCATATGAAGATCTCACCGCTGCATCTCGTTTTCGTCTTGCATCAAAAGGAAGTGCACTTTGTGCACAAATACCCACCATCGCGTTTCCCTGTGATCCAAAAACGCCGCTACAATTGGAGCTCGCTCTCAAAAAGGTTCGGGGATTTTCATGTTTCTGCGACGACACCAACACATCACTATGTTTAGTCTAGAAAACACATAACACTGCTTTCCAGAAATTCCCAAAAATTGAGGTTATTAAGATGAAAATCGTTTAAAAATGTGCCAAGTTTATTCTGCACATTTAACTGCCACCTTTTTATGTTGTACCTATCGGACATATCACATTTTCTCGAACATTGGTTACTGTAAAGACTTTTAAATAAAAACAACATGGAAATCAAGCGAATCACGCGCACGGTTCAATTTGCCAACTCGTTGTCGATTTGAAATATGCGCCACCTCGAACTTAGCGCAGGCTTCGTCAAACTGGAATCCAAAAAAACCGTTAATAACTCTAACACCCGAGTGTTGATTCTGCCGAGCTGTACGGCATCAGCGAAGCCTTCAATAAAAAATAGAATGCCCTTAGAGTTGAAATATTTCAGCACAGTTGAAATATCGTCCAGTAGCTGCCATGCTGATTGCATTCGCTTTAGTAAAGAGTCATTGCAATTTTTAATCAATTCGGCATCACTTTCCGATGTTGCCTAGCAATGATGGAACTTTTAAACCGCATTCATATGTTTCATTACTCTGTAACCTATTGTGGATTGTATGAAGGGCGTCGTTATACTTATATTTCTTACTCCTGCAACTTATTCACCTGCAATGAACTAAAATTCTTTCTATCTCTTTTCTGTATCTTTGATATTTCGAAGTTTATTCGATTTGGTGATTTGAAGATTCTGTCAACACAGCCGGTGACCAAATTTACGTATAGTATTCAAAAACAGGACGACAGTGGGCATAATCGAGCTCTAGGCTTGGGCGGGACCGAGAACGTACATTAGGGCAATCGAATGTCGGCGCCTTCCTAAGAAATTTTTAGGCCGTCCGAGCTTTGAGACTTTTCTGGAAACTCTATGGACGTGCTTAGAGGCTTGCAGTAGATTGGTACAAAGTTTGCCACAGGCCTGTAAGCTCTGCGGGAAGTTATTTATGACAAACAGGAACAGAATTGACAACTGAATACCGCCCCGAGCACGTCTTTCACTTACAAATGAACAGAGAGGTTGCCCAGTCTTCATCACAAAAGTCCACAAATACAATACATTTCTTGACCGAGCTGTGGCAGCGCCACCTATCTTATAAACCTTATGCCCAAACAGTACCTTCGAACAGCTATTGTGTCGAAACGTTTACTAAAGTCAGTGTTAACCACACTGTTCAATAAGTCTTCATTGAGATCCTAGTACCAGTCATCTCAAAAGGTCATCACTACTCTGAGCATAGTTTTACCTTTAAAAAAATTATGGTGATTTCCATTGTTGACACTAGGAAACTTTAGGTGGTTTAAAGTCAGTTTCCTTGTTAATGCATGAATGTCGCAAACATATTTCGACTGGAGCAAGTTGTTAAATATCGATTTCAGGACGTTTTGTTTGTGTCAGTACGAGTCCTTCATCTTTTCCTGAAGATTCGGTGGTTGAAGCCGGCAAAACAGGCGCTTTTCAGTATTATGACGGTACTCCGGAAACGATTACGGTGTTGCAGTGTGCAACTCTTGAGACAATAAGAGATAAATTTGCTCTGTATAGGTAGCTGCTGAATGGAAACAAGATATTTAATGCTTGATTCGTTGTTTATTTTTCGCAACGAAATCGGTTTGCAAAAGATTTCTACCTGAAAATTTTAAGTTACAAGTTGACGATGAGTGGCTCACCACAGTTCGTTGGTCGGTTTCCCATTTATGCGATGAGGGTGATCTGGCATGCGAGGACGAAGCGCTTGGAAGGAGACCTTCTCAAGAGACCAAACTGATTAGACTGCTCACAGTTCTCATCAACAAGACTGAGGTCTCTTTTCCTTTATTTTTTGCCTCTTTTTGATGCTTTACTTGCAGTGTTTCCTGTTTTTTAAAGCATCACCAGAATAAATTCCTTTTGCTGGAATCATTCCGCCACAACTTAATAGTGAATCCGGTTTTTTAAAATTATGTTTAGATTTTGCATATCTTACTATTGTGCACGCGTTACTCCTAGTCTTTATGGTGATGTATATATCATTCGTAGAGTGGATATGGCGAGGAACTCATTGATCAAGGTATTCTCTCTATATTGTTCGATTTGTGTACGCAGTTTCGAGACTCAAATCGCGACATACTTATCACTGCGATGAAAGTGTTGGCGAATATTGCTGCACAAAACAAGAAATGCGCAAACGCTATCGCAAGCTCAGGTTATTTTCTTTCTTTCAGAATCTTTCAGAAGGCTCTGACTGAGGTGATAACCATCGATTTTGATTACCAATGAAAACACTGTAAGCAGATGAGGCGAGCCCGCGACAGTTCGATTGCTGGGCAAATACTCTACCTCTGAACCAAGATGATGGTTGCGACCGGTGCCTGGATCAGATTAAAAAAGTTCGCAATGACACGAGTCGTTGCTCGCATTCGATTGTAAATGTGAGCGGATATGGAAACAGGTCGAGTAGGTCGACTTATGTTTACTCCCTATGACAGTGTCTGCATGAAAAGACTGTAAATAATGACACAAGTTTCTTATAGAATGGTTGCAACGATTAGCGGCAATGATTTCGATGAATTCACTCGAAGAGAATCTTCTTGCCGAAAAGGTTTTTATTATGTTATTTGCTTATTGCCTTGGCGGTGCAACAGAATTCAGGACGTTTATTATGTTTTTGTCGTTATGAGTTATGTAATGCGATTAAATGACATTTCGGATGAAGGGTCATTGGTTGAATATTATGTTTTAGTAATTGTATCGATTAATGAACCTTTTGTTTTTTTACCGACACTGGTTTTTCGCTCTCAATTAGGATGTCGCATTGCTTTTTGAATGTATTTTTAAAAATTTATTTACTTCGATATCTCACAATAAAGCCACCGCCATTGAACGAGTTCGACTTTCGTCAGTTGTGACTTTTTGGCGTTTTGTGCTGAGGTTAATTTGCAAAATATTGCAATCGTCATTGTGATGAACTATGGAGTCTTGCATCTCGAGAATATATCTGTGTGTCACCCAAGAGAAGGTTCTTGTTCCCTACACCTTTCAGGTATGTATAAATGCCCTCAGTGTTTTATCTAATACTGGAGTACGTCTTGAAACTGACGTATATCAACTCTATCGATCTGAAGAAGAGCCGGCTATTGACATTATCTTTATCCATGGACTCCGAGGGGGCGTCTTTCGTACATGGAGAGCGAAGGATGATCCAACGAATTTGCCAAGAACACGATGTTGGCCGAGGGTCAGTTTTGCTCGCTATTCCGTCTAAACAATTGCTGAAATAATCGAAGAGTGGAAAGTTTCGGAGCCTTATATTTACCAGGTTTTGTCGTCTGTAGAGCATCGTTTTTGAATAACTATGTCAGTAAAAGCTTTTTGGTTTTCTTATCGAGGAGGTGATCACTTTTGATCTCTATTCGACATATTGATAGCAGCATAAATATATTCAATATTTTCGGCTTTTCACTATTCACAAAGGGAGCCTTAACCATTTCTTTTGGATCCGTTGAGTGGATCATTCGGTTGCGCCAAAGTGCTTTTAATTTTTTACTCGTTTGTAACACTTTCCGGTTATCAAAACCTTTTTAGAATAGATCACAGTGGACTGAAGCAATCTTTGTTGACTGATGTAGAATCTTTTTAGTGGATAAAGAAGTCATTATTTTGTTGAAAATTTGAATGTAGTTGTATGGTGAACGCAAAGTGCTCGTCGATTTTATTTCAAACGTGTTCTATAAAGAGATGCCGTTATAGATTTGTCATTTGCCATTTTCCGGCAGTTCTACCCATAGCATCTTAAAAAAGAGTGTATGTGACGAGTAGAAGCAATATTTTTAGTTTTAGAAAATCATACGAGTATGTCTCTCAGTTTCAATATTGAACTGAGTTTGCATTGCGGAATGGTTCTGTTTGATAGGAAGGGTTTGTCATGTTTGATGAGACGTAGACATTTCAGTCATGGTTACCGAGCGACGTCAGCATCCCAATGAGGATTCTAGCACTTGACTATGCATCCTCTTTGTTGCACTTCAGAGGAGCTGTACAAACGTTAGCTTCTCGTTCGCGTCGTTTTCAAAATCAGCTTCACGCCGCTGGTGTAGGAACTCGGCCGATAGTTTTCATTGGTCATAGTATGGGTAAGTGAATTTTATTTTGTTTCAAAGTTTTTGAATGAATAGGCCAAATCTCCCGCTTTTCACCACTTGCGCTCTCTATGCGATGAATGGATCATTCATTTGCGCCGAAGCCCTCTCCCTCTTTCATTTGATTGTTTTAGCTGCATATTTGCTCCCTGTTTCGAAACTTTCTGTCAAGGTTGGCCGCAGTATCACAGATTTGCTCTTGTTAAAGTATAACAGCTGATTCGTTACTGTGTGACAGATTTTTGGTGTGAGTTAGTGATTTGTTGCAGGCCTCTAAGTTATGCTGTTCGATAATTTTAGGCGGTTTGCTAGTGAAGCGCTTATTGTTGGACGACGTTGGATTGCTTCATAAGACGATCGGCATTTTATTCATAGCCACGCCTCACCGAGGCAGTCCATTTGCACGTTACGCACGTTTTGCTGTAAGACCTGCCGACGATGTGGTTATGCTTTCATTGCAGAACGAAACAAATAAGAAGGTTTCTAGTCGCTACTCTTTTAAACTATTTCATTGCTCTTCGTGACTTTTGACATGGGAAATCCGAACGAAGACATTTGTGGGTTATGAGTTGTAATATCAGGGTGATTCTTTGGTCAGAGGATAAACAAATTTGCTACGTTTATGAAGATGAGACGTCCCACATACTTGGAACATAGATGCATAATGCGTATCCACTTCTCTGTTTTAATTAATTTGTTCTTCTTTTGTTGAGCCTTATTGTTGTGGTGTTTTTAGCTATGTTACATGATAAGAAAACAGTGTTTAGGCGCGTCAAAATGTGTTTTAAAAGGATATAACTTAAACATGCTTAATATGCTTTAGTGATTTCTCACAGTTGAGTGGCGGTGGGATCGTCATTCTTCCTTAGTTTCTATGATACTTGGCACTTTCGGAGGTTATCCTGTTTGTATGGATTCAATAGTAACTGCTTCATTAGGGTCAGCATCACTTGCCATTATCATATGTTTAGTTCCTAACTGCACAAGGCAATCACTGCGTTTGCGTGATGCAGGTTGAACGAATTGATGCAGTGAGTGGTCTGAGTTGCGTACCTCCAAAACGATGTTGCAGTATAGCAGAACTCTCAATTTTGTAGTTTGAGGTTCACTGTTGCGGACTTGGCAGGATAGTCAAGTGTTAGGATCTAGATGATGATCCATTATACAGATGAACGATGCGAACGGTCGCATTCGAAACCATTTAAAGTGATTGTCTACAACCCTGTATAAGCGTTGCTGTTCATGCCGTTTATGGGATGGTATTTTTCCATCTATTTAGAGTCACTGAACAAATTTCCAGTAAAAGATTTAATCGCGTCTGTTTTTTTATAGCTTCACGAGGATTTTCTAAAGATCTGTTTTTCTATTCCGGTGATCTGCTCCATGGCTGAAACCGAAGAGGCTCCCCTAATACTGAATCAGAAGGGTGTGCTGGTGCCATCAGAAAGTGCCTATTTCGAGATCGGTCCTCTCTACCATATTCGTGATGTATGTTCTTTGCTTCTCCTAGCGCACTTTGAACAAGACAGAGATTATCACTGTAATAATAAGTGAGTCAGAAGGTGAATGCTTACGACCACCACCTTTGCAATATTCTCCGCTGTAGTTTTTATGTGCAAACACGCAAGCCATATGCACGTTATACAATCTCTTTACCTGTATATTTCTCTCTGAAATAGCGAACCCACTTTCATTTAGCTGTTGAAACGTTGTTACTATCTTTCTTCATAAATTTTTGTCCGCTAACTATTGTTCACTCATCTTTCAGCATCTTTGCTTTGTACTCATGAGATGTGCTTCACTTTTTCATCAAACTGGGTTATTTTTCTCGTTTTCAATCAATCGAAACACTCCTTAGAAGGTTGTGGTTGATGAGTACATAGTGAAAGCAGTGTTGAAGGTGCCAGAATTGTAGGTTTCTAGAAAGTAAAGAGGTGATGCATATTTAGTTGCAGTTGACATCTAATGGGGGTCCTAGGGTCGAGTATTTGACCCTGTTTAGCGAGTTTTAAATTTAGCGATGCGTCGAGAGGTGAACTAGCTAGCAGGTTATTGCATGCATCTGATTCCAGTTTTCGATATATGAGAGCACTTCGCATTTGCACGCAGGCATTGCATGCACTCGCCCACTTCCTTAGTATGGCACTCTTTGTATAAGGTTTTCAGTTGTTCTTCACTCAGAAACATTTCGATAATGTTGGCCGCTAATTTATAATCCATGCATCTTTCTCTCAGTAGATCGGTGCATGGTTGGTATTAATTGGGCCTCTTAATCCACATCGTTTAAGGTGGAACTTTAGCGGAGTCAGTATTCATCTCAGTTGCTTTCCATCCTTTGTCAAGCACTTCTCTTTTTGACGTTGAGATTTTCTGAGCAATTACGAGGATGTTTCATGCTTGCTTGGGTGTTTTTATTTTGTTTTTTTTTAAACCAGAGACATTCTTTAAAGGTGCTAATCAACCAGCTTTCTTAACGAAGTGAGCATGACAAGATACGCTGTTTAAGCAGAGTTAGGGCCGGCTCTTGTTGACACTGCTACGTGAAGGTGGAAAATATTCAAAGCGCAAAGTAAGAAAGAAAATTGAAATGCAAGTCTAAGCGATTGATTATGATATAATTGCTTGTCTATGCTAGCATTTGCTTCTTCTAGTTTTTTTCTGTAATTTTTTGAGTTTTTCTAAAACTCTTCGTTTTGGCGACGTCGTATCGGCATTTTTTCGGTAATATCAGCTTGCAATCCATTAAATCTGTGACGGTGGAATTCCCTGAATGTGGTCTATATAGTAGAGCCATATCCCAAGACAAATTTCATCATTCGTTTCACTTTCTTAATGGGTAATCAAAGCTTAAATTGTAGCACACCATATTTTGCTTTTCAGCGGTGAGGTGCTTAAAAAAGCAATTGTTTAGTCTGGATCTTTAAAAATTGTAGAGCAGCTAAAAAAACTAATGCATCCTTAGCTTCTTTGAGCTTTTGCACAACCTGTTGGTCTGATTAACTTGATTTAAAAATACCGCTCTAGCCTCCTTTCAGGCTTCATTCTCATTTGTTAGAAATTTCGGCACCTTAGGTCCTTTCCGGTTGCCACTCAGTCACCCTTAAGCATGGCCTCTATTTGGGCAGCAAACTCCTCGTGAAAGATCATCGTCGCTTGCCATTTGCACATTTCTATTTGCAGATCCATCACAACGTCTGTAAGCCAGCTGGTCCTGACGACAACGCTTACGGAGTTATTCTTCAGTTTCTACACGATGTTGTCTTTTATATGAAGAAAAGTCAACAGCAACCTTGAGCAGATGCGTCTGAAGCAGCAGAACCTGCGAACTGTTGACCTCTTCTCTTTGACGCATTTGTAGAAGTTTTTTGCGTTTTTGTTGGAAACATTCTTAGTGCAGCACTTGTGTTGTGATAGACTTCAGATGAGTTGGTCGCGAAATGTTTATGTTCATGACGTTGCAAAAGAATTAATTCTCCATGCCTCGAGGAGCGGTACCTGTTGAAGTATGAGGTTGCTTGCTGACTTCATATATGTAAACTTGGGCTCTGTTTGCACTTCACCGTTGCTTGTAGAGGCCAGTTGTCGCCATAACATACACGTCTGTGTGCTCAGCGGCTCGGTCAGATCCTTCACAAGGTTGTGCTTTTGTTAGATTCATCCTCATTTTCATCATTTCACATTATTTTGTTGTTTTATGCGATTATTTATTGCTTAAAAGATGCATAAACGAAACGATATGGCGATTTCATGATGTTATTTATGAGCCGATGTTTTGAGAGTGAGCTCACAGCTCTCACCACTCTCATCAAGTGCCTTCTCTTGAAGCTTTGATAAGTAGTGCCATTCTTCTTTGATAATATGATTTAAATAAATCCTCTATTCGCATCTTCTTTTTTCTTTTGTTTTAACCGACGCTATTTTTACCAGCTTTATAATATAACGCACTTCGGGAAAGTAATGAACTCTTTTCAGATTTCTTTCGCTACAAAGACAAGCAAGGGTTTTCTAGATGGATTTGCTACACTAGTTTCGAACAGACAATCCATATTTCCTACTAGCGCTCGTTTTGCTTCATTTTTAATGAAAATCTGGCATAACCTCAGCCATTGATGGCGAAATTTGCATCGAAGCGGATGCCTAGGTAGCGCTGCCATAGGAAATCTGAAGGATTATTCATATCGGAAAACTCCGCATCCTGAATTGCTGAAAACTACAGTTTTGGCTAGCTGTCTTTCTTTGCAAACTATTGGAAACTCATACATTTAACATCTCATCTAAATTGGTCTTCGGATTTTTCGGTTTTGTCGGTGACGAAGATTATGGTTATTGAGTGTTTTTTCCAGGAATTTCTTGTTTGTCTCCCTCTGTATTTTTCGTGCTTCCTTTGATTCAGTTGAAAACGGACCTAGTTTTTATTGCCAGAAAATTTCTGCCGCATATATGGCTTGTCTCATGAAAGAGATATGCAGGAAAGTTTCAGCATCTACAATGTCCGTGTGAAACGTTGAAAAATCGCCTTTGATGTCGATCAATAGGAACGCAGGACTCATTAATTTCAGAAACAACAATTTAGACCACTTAGCTCTTGCAGATAACTGAAGAGCTGGGAAAAGTTTTGCGTGCTATGAGTGTTGAAAAATATGGATTTACGTATATCATATCTTTTGTTGATGAGTACGATTATTTGAACATACTGGTGAAGGATTTATGAGATGACTTTCGTAGATATCATACCTTGTATCGTCTTTCTAAATTTTTACTTCAAACCTTTTGTTGGCACGCATTATGGTTAACCGCGACAAAGAAATTTTGCGTGATCAAGCATTCTTTCATGTGCGGCAGTGCTTTGGAGCGGAAGTTTCAAAGGTAATTGAGGTGGGCGTTTTTTGGAGGTGATGAGGGAGGGGGGAAAGGGGAAACAAATACGAGAATTTGTGCGCCTCTCGAGGATTTCCTGTTACAACTCGAAATATGCCGCTGTTTTATTATAAAAGGTTAAGAAAAGAGTTAGACGGCAGTAACCCGCTTGCATGCATTCATTAGGGTTATGCACTGTTTATTATGTGTGCATAGCAGAAGCGAGGAATATAGCCAGAAAGTGCAGCCTGTTTGCTGTTGTCATGGGTTCCTGGCTGAGTTTCACATATCCGACAGCAGGAAGTCTTCTACAGCTTGTTTTTTATGATAAATAAGCTGAAAAATTATATAGGCATTCCCTCTACTGGGTGAAGTTATCCTGTCACTTGGAAATTGCAGAGTTTACCAGGTTAGTGCCTTGCTTTAACGCAGCATCGACGACGGTCGCGTTGACGATGGTGGGTCGCCGCAAGAGCAGGCGGGAGGCCGGTGTGGAAAGCTCCGCCTCTCGGTAAGCCTCACAAGTTCTGCTGAGCGGGGCTGAAAGCGTTCAACTCGGGCGGTGGCAACTTGTTCGATGCGTTCAGTGCGGCACTGGTCACGATTCAATCTTAATTAAATATCCACACTACTTTTTGTGATTGTCGTTTCGGACCAACCTCGTTAATCGCATCTGTCGACATCGTGCTCTTTTGCTTCGAACTCTCGTTGCAAGCCGCGCTCGAGCTAAACACAACGTCACCCCTCGGCGATTTGCGCATTGCGCTAACCGTTTCATATCCGCTAAGTTGTTTAGTTGCTGTAATTTCACTCAGTTGGCTTCTGTCGACAGCGGATTCAACGTTTTCATCATCCAACATCTGATTTGTCAGCAGTTTACGAACAAGAAGACCATTTAATTCAGTACCGTCAATGTGCTCGCAAATGAGGCTCGCATCGATGATTCTGAGGTAGTGCATCGAACGAGTTGGATGCTTTCAGGTTAGCTTCTACAGAAGTCAACGTTGTTTCCCTTCCCATGATCGGTGTTTATTTGCATTCTTTACTGGAAGTTCCAATGACGCCATCTTGCTATTTGACTGCTCACTACTAGCATCAAATCACATTAAACTTTGGCTCACTGTTCGCTTTGCTGAGAATTCGCGACACGGAAAATTGTCTAAATCATATTGTCATATTGCAGTGAGTTCATCTACAACAACGTACTTTTCAGTGATTATTAAGGTATGTTCCTTGGAAAAAAGGCCATCGAATCGTGATAGTGGAATTTATGATAAGTGTGCCTTCATATAGCGCTACCAGTGAATGCGAGTTCTGTTTACTGTGAAATATTTTCTGAAAACTACTGAACATTGAAGCACCTATAAGCATCGAGCTCAATTCGTTCATAACTATGGGCAGAAGTTTTGCCGCATTCAGATGAATTCATTGCAGACGAACGTCGTTTTTGAATTGGCTTCATGTGTGCAAATCAGCGAGCATTTTTCTTGGCTCTTTCGGAAAAAACGCCTCTGAACATAATTTCAAGTTTCATTGGGCAAAGGGTGCTAATTATTCGAAGGGATAGTTAACACTTTGGGAAACCTCTCCTCCTCATCTAACTGTACTGATACTAGAAAATTTATGAACGTTCCGGATGAGGGCAACTAGAATACCGTTTAGTGTGCTCTCTGAATCGGTAAAGGATAGCCAAAATAAGAAGGGAATTCGCAAAACTTATGCCCAAGTTGCTCTTGATAAGTTGGTTAATAGCGCAATGCGTCGAAAAAAAAGTACAACGAGTAAAAATTTGAAAGTGGATGTAAGTATGGATTTGAATATTAAGTTCTGATAATGGTAATAAGAATAATCTAAGAGTCGTTATATGAGTTTGCGCCACTAACAGCGAATCGTTGCTTCACCGCTTCATGCAAAAACAGTTATGCTTTAATGAGCAACTCATAAAAGGTGCACAACAAATTCAGCAAATGCTGAAGTGGATAAGAACATAGACTAAGGAGCAGTAAAGTTCTTTACTAATCAGCGACGCATTTCCGTCGGACGATGTGTGCTGATTTTGTGTCAGTAAAGTTCTTACTAATCAGTCCAATGCGAAAGTCGCATTAAATTGTACTGGTAACTTATTGTAAGAAATAGATGCCATATGTGAGCAGCGATGTTTTGTTGCCATAACACCGAACGGCGTCAATGATGGAAAAGGCGACACTTCATTAGAAAATCATCGTAGAAAACGGAGGTCGCAACAAGGAAGCGAAGATATATTTATAAATTTCGCATTAAGGAAATAGGAAACAAATCTCACATAAAGAGCGATGCAAAAAGAATGAGGAAATGAGCTTGTTTTCATGAAAAAATGTGTGAAGCCTCCAATTAGCTCTTCAAACTAATTTTTTGGTACTTTAGACCAAGCAGAAGCGGAAAAGTGGAATTCCGCTTTTTCAAATCCACCGTGCAAAAAATCGGGTGGGGAGGGGGAGGGGACGAACGGAGAGGAAGGGAGATGGTTGTGAGGGCATAGGCATGGAGGTAGTGTCATTGAATGTGCACCACTCTAAAATGCGTTCAGTCTTCCATCCTTTCGCCTGGTTCCAAGGACATGAATATCCGCTTGAAAATCTGTTCTATATTAAAAGTCATTCCTAACAGCCTCCGTGACATAGTATTTTCCGTATTTTTTACAGGCAAATGTCTCGAAGTGAAAGTATGGTATGCGCTTAGCACTTACATTCTGCGCCAATCTTAAACCTTCATTCACTTGTCCCTTTCTTCATGATTTTTTCCTTCATAGATCGCATCACAGTAATTTTACTAATTTTTTTTTCGCTGATAGAAATTGTAAAAGGTTCCCTTCTTGAAAGTAAAGAAATCATGTGAGATGCACAAATAAATATCAAGTAAAGTATTCCTTCATGTTTTCCACTAAGAAAAAAACAACCCTACTAAATGTTCTCCTGCAACGACGCGAGTGAAATGAGAGAACTTACTGTCATCTTCAAAGGGAGAGAAGAGAGCAACGTTGAAGTACGAAAAAAAAGAGAAAGCAATACGCAAAACTAATTCATAAACATTCAAAAAGTGACGTTTGAAATATTAATAAATAAAGTAAACACAACAATAATGCAAAGAATAGTTGATATTGTTAGGGCGTCTATAGGTTGCAATCACCAAAGCGGTCGTAGTGACGTGAGCAGCAGCCATGTACTGCGATCACGTTGCGTTAATCGAATTCGACTAGTTGATTTCATTGTAATGCCTTAATCGCTTTTGCTTTCGAATGCATAATGATCGCTAATTTGTACGCCTTAGACAGCCACATAAGCCGATACAATTGGCTAGCATTCAAACTTTGTTGAATCTACTCGAACATATCGCAATTTATTATGTAAGCTAGTGAATTAAAATCCCCCACTTATGAATACTTTAATATTTTGTGGAAATTGTTAATTCTAAGTGCCACATTTTTCTAGCAAGCATATTTGAATAATAAGCACTCCCAATGGCGACATTTTGTCGCGAACTAGCTAGCCATTGTGAACGGCGTTACCTAATTTGTTGTTGTTTCTTAGCGCCTCTCAACTGGCTCCTATTGCAAGCCTCATTCTCATTGCTCTCCAACATTGTTGCCAGCGACTACTTTGACTTCAGGTTTGTTACTTTTGTTACTTTTTACTTCTAGCGATGATATTGTATGCTACTTTTCAAGTACATGGAGTGGGCTATTAAAAGCAAAAGCGTCTTGTGACGTGAATCGCTATTTAGCGTTGCCCTGCGCATCTTATTGTTCGACTTTTGAAAGGGTCACACGTAGCATTATTTCACCTCATTTTCAACACCTTAAAAGATTAGAAGAGTAGAATAAAGCAGCGCAAAAGCTTAGGAAGTTAACCCCATCGAAGTTCTAGCCAGAGTTGATAAATTGCAGCATGCGTCACATATCTATGCAATTGTTGTGCGAATGCCATAGAAGACGGTAAACAAATGACGATGTTGCATTCTTACTCGAATCGGCCTTTTTAGATCTCGATGCCTGATAGCATCATTTTTAGAGTAATGGAACATTTTGTTCATTAATAGGAACACATTGATTTTTTGTAATTAAATGATTTTTTCAAACACATAACTCCCCCAAATTACCCAAATTTGAAGCGCTTTCACTCCAAAGGGGAAGTAGGAAACAAGTTGGAAAGAAAGTGCAACTTTTTATATGTACTCATAAATTTTGCAGCCATTTTGACAAATGATAAACATTCATGGGGATAAAACCGTGCACAAAATTTTCAGCTCTTTTCAAACAAATTGAAGAGCGGTGTAAATCTTTTGTTAGCCTTTTCGTTGATCATTCAATCTGAACGTTTTTTCTTGCGCCTCAGAAATCTCTTTGTTAGATGGCGAGGGTTGAACGAAATGTTTTCAGCTCTACTGGTAAATACTGCTACAGCTGCATGTCGGAGGCCTTTCAGAAGCATTGGACCTTCCTTGAGCAGGTTTGTTTTCATGCTGCATTTCTATTTCCTTATTGGGTGAGTTACTGATGCGGACCCAAACAACTAGCATTCATTGTTTTTATAGTGGCACAGCATTTATCAGCCGTTTATCTTCTTTAGTTTATTGTTATTGTGGCGCATGCCTTCACATGGCAATATTTGATTGCTTTCAATTACACGCTGTCTCTTTTATAGAAGAGGCTGGAGCATAAATTGCACTTGATGAAGGCGTGCTTCTTATAATGAGGAAATGAACAGCATTTAAATGAGCCTGATTCTCGGAAGCTGCAACAACCTTATTATAGAAATCATTCCGCGGTGGGATGCACTCCAGTGGCTTAGGCTTCGAGGAATGAATGATTTGCCTTGGCCCACATGCTATCTCCAGCATGCTGAGCTTTCCCATAGAGAACCATTCAATTCTATGGCAGATTACTAGCAATTTGTCCGATCCAATAAAGGATGAAAAGCCCTAGCTGATCGTGTCGCAGATTGGGACTGGCATTTTTATCCGCTTATGCATTCCATCTCAGCACTAGCCGTGCATTCCTTTAGATTATGTCGGCTCAGTCGCAGTAGACTTTTGATGAGATACTAGTAAAAAGGATGAACGAGATATGATGAGGTCTACAAAAGGCCCCGGATTTTGAAACCCGAATGAAGAGCTCCAAAAAAACCACTCAAATCCTGAGGCTCCGGAAGGAGGATTCCGACGCAGTCATGGTACGCTTCTAAATTACGAAAACGTAATGAAGCTGAAATGAAGCTCAGAACATCAAAAACCGTCGGGATTCTGACGGATTCAGAAGTGTGGAATGAGTGACGACTTGCAATTTTTGTAGTATATTAGTAGATTTGAAGGAAGTCAGCAGTTTTTACCAAAATATTCATCCTTTTTATTATATCGTTGTGTTTGGTCAGACCATTTGTTTGAACTGTTAGCATTCACATCAAGTCGGCTTGCGATGCAGGAGATAATACACAGACCGTAGGCAATTAGCAATTTGTAAAAGAGAAATGGATAAGTTTTGGTTGCGCTGGGGTGAAGAGGCTGCAGGTTGGGAAACATAGTAAAAACTTTTTATAGCAGTTGCAATATTTCATAAAATAACAGCTTGCTGAGTTGTGATTTAAAAGGCTTTTCACACCTATGCAGCACTGACAATAACGATGCGACGATATGCCGTTTCTTATACAATTTATATGGATCGGTTGCTTATGTCTGTGTGTAACTATTACAGTTTTTCGTATTAATAATGCCATCAATAATTCACTGCAAACCTTAAAATTTGGCCCGAAAGCTATCTTTTTTTCCGCATTAAAGTGTTTCTTCAAATTAAACAGGCGAATATTCCAGCGCAATCTCTGGTACGTATTTAAAACCAGTAGGAACAGATAGATGTGCTCTGGGCTTAACTGTTTACCTTCTCATTTAAAAATTCAAGTACGAGTCTTCTAACGCAGTTCTTATGAGACGTAATAGAGAAAATTATTCACAAGCTGTTTTCCTTTATCTCAGTGTGTCTCTAAACAGCTATGTTTTTCTTTTTGCGTTTACGTAAGTGGATTTTTAATGACGAACCAATTCCTCAACAGATTGTAGAATGGAATTCACAAAACAGTTTTTGCTTGAAAATATTGATGATATATTATTGATGATGTATAACTTCAGAAAGTTGGAACCTGTCTCGAAAAAAACGTCAAAAGAAAAGCAAAACTCCAAATATTTTCTCGTGTTTCATTTCATCGAAATTGTAAACTAAGCTCACATGCTATTCACATTTTCCACATTGCCCAGTAGGAACTCATCTTCCTTCAAGTTCCCAGCGGCTGTCTTCCATGTAACCTATCGGTTTTAAACTCCCAATCATTGAATGCAGAATTGCATGGACGTAAGTAAATATTTTTGTTCCATCTTTAACAACACCGACATATAATATATGCAACTTGTGCATTTGATATCATAAGACTTTTTGTTGCAATATTAACATCAGAAGACTGACAAACATTTGTGGATGCAAGGCGAAGAATTTTTATCGGGATGCGTTTATATGTTGCAATCTTGTTAGGTTTCATCTTTGTTGGAGAGAGTCGCCGTTACATATGCTCTTCTCGTTGTTAAGGATGCACTATCGAAAAGCTTGCTCATTGCAATCTCTAGCCAGGCTACTCATCCCATTATATAGCAGACAACATTTTGAATATGTGCCTGATGAGCGTGCCAACTTGTGCTTTATGTGATATTTGATATATGTTAGCTTGGCGCGCTTAAGCTCTGATTTGCTTCTTTCACAACTTACAAGACGTGGTGAGTGAGTTTCCGCCTATTCACAATGAATTCGCATAACGGTTTAAGGGGAAAGCAAATAGAAATGCAGTAATTGGTGTGAATTGAGTTGATTAATGATTTCTAAATAACTAAAGCTATCCGTAGAGCAACGATGATTGATGACGTATATAAAACACAGTTTGCTCTGCGGTGTTACTATGATTGATGATCACTTTTCAACAGACAAAGTACGCTAAGGTCGTTTGTCAAGTTGCTCATAGATCAGTGCACAGAATTATTTTTCTTTTTTTTTCATAAAAATTCACCGTCAATTTTCAAAACCTGCAAATAAAGGACGTTTTGCAACATTCCACTGTCCAGAATACTTTAGTGCATCATTGGACCTCTACATGTGTAAATGCAATGTGACTACTCTTAAGAGGATGAGAAGATTGCAGAACTCACCAAATCAAAGGTCTGAAGCTACACATATATACCTAGTTAATCAAGCAAGTCAATGCTAAAAATATTCGTCATAGATAGGCAGCTTTAAGAGGTCACATGGTGCTCTAAAAAGTGGTCAGATGTTACATCACCGATGTAAATTCATATGCTACATCTGTTAATAGGTTCTTTGCTACAGATTTTTCCAATCCGCATGAGCAATGTTGTGCTCATCATATCCACCCGAAAATGCGCAATTTCTCTGTATTTACTTGCTGTTTCGATGCACTAATAATTATTTTGCCCAAAATCCCTAACATTAATTGTTAAACGTTTTCCCAGTATGGTCATTGCAGCTTAGCTACGTTGCATTCCCATACTTCCCACTAAGCGTTACATCTCATCGATAAGTCTTTCTGCCGAAGCAGTACTGCGAACCAGTAAACCACTGCACATTTACATTTCTTACCATGCAGATGTGGTTCGGATTAGTTAAGCGAGGATTCATTAACAACTGCTATGGCATCGTTTAACGTTTTTTAGAAAGAGAGCTAAAACGTTTCATGAAGAGTTTGCCAATCTTGTCCAAGCTATTTTTAACTACTGACTCATTTTTTTAAGGAAATCGTTTTGATGAAGATTCGCTGCCACTCTATAATATAAATTTTTTGGAGTTTATCAGATTTTTTGAGTTCATTCCAACAGTTAGCGTAGATATGTAAGCTAATTAATGCGTGGCTGCGTGCGCAAAAAAATTCTCCGAAATGCTTAGTAGGTTAATAGAAGAATTGATTTTTAAAGTGATGTAAAAATTGCAATCACAAACGACTCACATTTTCAGGTTTACTACAAACCGGTGAACTTCACGGATCACTGCTATAGTATGCCAACAAACGTGCACATCGGTATAACACCTTGCGCTCACTCAATGTGTGTTACCATGGTGGAGCCACGTATTTTGGCGGGTATTACTTTTCAATAAACTTTGTAAATATGATCGCGTTTGCTTTTTTTTGGTGAATTTTCTCGATGAAGCTTCTTTTCTTTTTGCAGATCGCATGTCAATTGAGGCACAACAGTGTTGCTTCTAGCTTATATTCAAAGTTAGAGGTTGTGATTTGGTCGATTGGCAAGCATTTTATACTTGTGCGCATAAGCAAAGATTTCCACACTATAATGAACTCGCAGAATTGAAACTGCTCAACCGACTTTGATTTTCAGAACTTTTTGCACAACTCTTCTATCTTTATTTTTAAATTTATGAGTGAAAAAGCACATCGGAGGCATTTTTTTCTACAAAGCGAAACTCAAACACTGTTAAAGTTGTCACCATACTTCGATTCACGCAACTATGATGTTAACGCAAGTGCGCATACCAAAAATGATGAAAGTCTCTGTGTTGACTGTTTCATTTTCAAAGGGCAATACACGCATATTTAGTCTCTCAAGCGAACCGGATGAACGGCTCTAAAGTCGTTCTTTCGGTGCGCTATGTGAGACGGTTCAGTTACGATATATCGCTTAATATTTCCTTATTTCATTGGCAGTTTCTCTATAAGTCCTACTCTTGGTTCACCATCGCTTGAGCAACGGAAATCTTTCAAAAACTTCATTGTGTCTTACCATAGATTATCTCTTCAACTAAGTTTCCCAATGCACAAAAACGTGAGTAGGAGGTTCGAGATCGCATTCGAGCTTTGACTGCATATAAGGCACTCAGTAACCACTATTGCTGTAGTCACTAGACGGAACCAGATGAGGCTGTTCTCGAACTCAATGTGGAGCTTTTCAACGCATTTCTTGGCGAATCACCACTTCAGTGATGTTGAGCGCACTTAAGCACCTCGTTATTCTCGACGCAAGTGTTTTCGACGAACAAGTGGATAGGCTTATGGGCCTTGCTGTAGTGCACATCACATCACGCTACGCATATCGGTTGGTTGAAGAATGTCAAAAATTGCGAATCAAATGCTTAAAATCCGAGACCGAATACAACTTTACATTTAAATCTACTTCACACGGAATTCTCTTTGAGCCATATTTAACTGTGATCGAAGAAAAGTATGGGCAAAGATGGGAAGAAGAAGAAGAGAAGGTCGGTTATCCAACAAACATTTGCTTCTCGTAGCAACAGATTTCTTCAATCAGGGCGATTTTTTCGCTAAAGGAGAAACCCAAGATAGCGGAAATGCCACAAAAGTAAAATCTAGCGATTTTCTGCTCTAAATTACTAAAGAAAGCGAAAGTGAATCGATACTCTATGCATCTTCGTGAAGAATTTTTCAAATTTCATGTCTTAAGTGGAATCGTAAATGGGACCATCATTTATGAGAACAAAGAAAGTTAATCTTATGGCTCATCAAGCATAAATTTTGATTATGAGAGGCATTCGCGACTCATCACAAGTGCTACTCATCCGAAAATTGCATTAATCTTTGAGAGGTTTTTGACTATGAACCACTAAGATTACTGCAGCAATTTTTTATAAATCTTCAGCGTAATTCAAGAGTTTCATTAACATTTTCTACAAAAGTGTAGCACTCATTTCTTTCGAACTGATGGAATGCGGTGAGCTTAATGATGAATTATGTCACAAACTGTAATATTTCATGGTGAACCATGAAACAATGAAACATTACAGTTTGCTAACAGAGCGTCGATAAAAAAAAATGCACCATTTCATTCAGTCTGGTTCAGATACACAGTCTCATAGACCTTGAAGCAGTCAACTTGCAAAGAATTTAGTAAAGGCATCGTAAGACAACTTTTTGTTACTATTTCGGTAATGCCAATATTACTGTTCCTGAAGAGCCTCAAGACTTTGGGATACGAGGAAACGCTCTTTAAATAAAGCATTACTTATCAGATGGTGAGCAATTCAACTAGTTCATCAGCAAGAATGGGGCCGTCAGTAAAACTTGCAACACTCTGTCTTGTGTGGACTCGTTGAGGAAAAAGCAACCGAGATAATCTGATGTTTGAGGCATTTTCTTTATCAGTTACCAATGATACCTTTTCACCATTTTCATTTCAGTTAAGAACGAACTGTACTAGCGGCGTGAAAAAAAAAGTGTTTTCATCTTTCTATTTTTCTAGCTGACGTAAATACACTTCAGTGCAAATATAATGAATCTGCCACTTAAAATGCACATTGTCCTGAAGTAGAGCTCTTCTTGATAATTTTCCTCAATCTTTAATTATGGAGATATTTGCGATTATAAACTGCTCTCTTTTGTATCTCTAATGAATATTGCACGCTAAAGTTATTTCAGTATTGTTGAAAAAGTTCTTTCTTTTAAAATTGTCCCTTTATTCAAAATCGGAATCGTTTTTTCTTCACTAACTCAACAGCAACTGTGTAGTATTGATCATTCTCTTTTAGACATTAGAAAACATTTGCAAAACAATAGCAACAACCGTGCACTTACGGCTTACATATGATGATAGTGATTAGGCTTGCTTTGGGTACTAAGCGTAGTGCGCAAAATCTACACAGGTGTGAGCATTGAATGAACAGCTGTCTGCGAAGATTGCTTTTTTTGTGGCTCTTCTCTCGAACCTTTCGCCTTTCCAAATATTTTTGGCTCTCGTCGATTCAATGCAAATGTCACTCAAAATGCGCTTCTTTTGCTCTGGGACAGCTTTTTGCCACTCTTGCTAAATTGTTCAAAGGAAAGCTTCAGGACAAATCCACGTTTCGCGCTAGAATGCACCTGCCAGATTTTCAAATGGTACTGGGGCTGTCAAATGTAAAATAAAAAGGATTTTAAATGCTAAGAGCACGGCTAACATTGCCGCTTCATGCTTTCCTAACAATCGCTTGTGAAACAAAAATGCCATATTTACCTTATCAGCTACCAAAAAGACGAAAGCCTTGCACATATTTTCTACTAGAAAAAGGTTAAAGAACAACTTTTCATCTTTTGTGTCGCATTTTTGTTTCAAAAGCACTAAGCGGTTTTCTTTGAATTTCGCGTTTGTTAGAATGGCTGTCAGAAGTGCATAAAATGCGGCATGAGTGCGAACGATCCACGATCTGAAAAAAAATGAATGAAAACTGCTTACAACCTAAATCGTTTGAGCTGCTTAAAATTACATTAATGAGAAAAATTCAACCAACGTATCCAGACAATATTGAAGGTATTGTGCCGCAATACGTCAAGCAGATAGCGCAGAGAGCGCGTTCGCATCCTGATTCAACACATTTGTCATTCGTCTATCGAACACTCGATTTTTCATTTAAATGTAGGTTGCACGAATAAGCTAGCGTCATTCCTGTGACATATGCACAAGAAGAGAAGATGTCAATTATGACAAATGCAAAATTTTATATTGTTCATAATTGCGTTCGTCCAAACAAATCTTTTCATCAAAAGCAAGACCATTTTAGGCGTGCAGAAGTGAAGTTACATATGCTAACATGGAATGTTATTGAATGTGCTCAGGTAAGCTCACTTGGAAAACGAATGCGTGTAAATCCATTAATTTGACGAAATATTTTTGTAGTGAATGATTTTTGTGAATATATTTTATCATCTCTACATGGGCTTTCAGGACTCATCAGATACTAAACGATTAATCCAGAAGGTAGCATATAAAAACAAGCGTAAAGTTTTGCGTGTTTTCAGGCCATCATGTCGGCAACAACGTGATTCGCGGCTGCTTCTCCTCGGTCTTCAAATATGGCCAAACACCGCGAGCACAAGGCTCACCAGTGTTAGGTAATTTTGCTTATTTATTATTGTCATCTAGAGTTGTAAAGAAGCGATTTCAAATTGCTTGTTGGCAGATGCATCTTCTGACTGGGATCCATAAAATGCGTGATGCGCCTTCTTCCCACAGAGTGATGAACGAATTTCATTTTTTGATGCTCAACCTCTTTGAAATTTCCGATTTTTGAATTCAAATTTTGTGAGAAAGTTGAATACAAATCTATGTCAAAAATTGAACTTTATTATTAGTTTGGTCTTAAGTGGGGCGTTGTTTACGAATCAGATCCAATATTCACTTCCTATCTCGGTATTTCGTTCTCTTCAAACTCGAATATGTAATTAGTAGGATCTTTATTTGCAGAAGTTCCAGAGTGTTTTTTCGTTACTGTTTCGGAAACGTTCATAAGTGGCAACTTCATGAGTTTGACAGCTGCGGTAGGTGAGATTTTCGTTGTGTGCAATTTGCGAATGAGTACCTATTCTAGCTGAAGGTAAATACATTTACTAAGCGCCGGAAAGATAGCAAAAGAGATTTTAAACAATGTCGAACAATTCTCTGTCGTAAAGGTGCGCACCAGCTGAGAGGTGTTCGCATCTCAGATAAAAGCGCATTCATTTTTGCAAGTCCGCTTCACTCGATTCTATTGTGCTCTCATCTATTGCTAATTTCTTTTGCAATACATCAGTTGTTTTCAATGCATTGCATACCGATTTCAAAGTTTTTTCATTATCCAACCGAGATCACCTCACAAATTGCATTGTCTTTTGCAATAGACAAAATTTGGAATGCATTCTGAGAATTTTTATTAAAATATTGGTTTTGTAGCAGAGGTGAAAAATAAATGTATAACCTCGCTGAATGATGTGCTTTGCGTTCGACAATGTTTCGCCACATGTGGTGCGCAAGTCAATGTGCCATCACATCCACTAATCGAGTTTGTACTCTGATGATCGCTGACGAATTATTCATCAGTGGCCTATGCAGCAACTTTCCATATCTGTTCATCGCTTCTACTCGCATTCGACCTCAAAATTACGCGGCAATGCTTGCAACATATTAGCTACAGATACTCAGCATTTTATCCTTTCAAGAACATTGGTCACTGGCTTGATGTGAAGCTCCTCGACAACTAGGATTTCAACATAAGGAAACCACTTTTTGCTGTTGGTTATATCATCAACTTGGTTTCTGACTTTAGCTCTTGATGAACTAACAATCATCGTGAAGCCATACACGATGTCCAGCAACAGAGTATCAGCGACTACTGTAGAACTGCTTCAACGACTACGACTTTGGCAAAAACATCTAGAATATCGTATCCAATGTCCAGTGTCGTATATGATGAGAAATATCATGCTTGCTAAAATAAGAGGCACAATCCGAGGGTGATTATAAATTAGGTTGATGTCAGACTCCACAAAGAGATACCAGACAGACAGTGCCGATTTCTTTCCACTTGACGATACCAGATATGACAGTCGAGAGCAAGAGCTTTTTTCTCTTTTTTTTTGCAGCAAAATGCTCCTTCTTTAGGAATTTTTCAGATGAAATAAGATATTAAGTTGATCACTTGTAAAAATCCGAAGATGTTTTGAAAGCAGGTGAAAAATTAGAAAACTCGTTCTCAATATTGGGTGCGTCTTTATCTGATTATTTATGCACTGATTGTTTATGCACTAAGGGAGAAGTGAGCGTGCCTATATATATATATATATATATATATATATAAATATATATATATATATATATATATATATAACCATTCAATGCGGGTTGCGGTATGGTTATGTGGGAGTTAAATCTCTGTACAGACCGCTTCTAGGGCGCGATGCAATCTGCCATTGTACGAATGTTGCGCATCCCAAACCGTCTTGTCTCTACTCTATTTCTGAGGATACTCTTCACTTCTATTTCTTAAGAACACTTGAATGAGCGTAGAAGATGGCGCACGTGGAAGCCATCACAATGAGCAAAAAGGATTTTAAAATGCGCATCTCTTAATGACGGATGAGTGCTTTTTGCCTGATCCTGCTAGAGTTTACAGCGCCAATTACGCGCACTTGCAAGCGTAGTACGAATGTGCACGTCACTATCGTTGGATATGTTGCCAGCTAATGTGTGCGTTAACAGTTCTCATCGATACTATCCTTACTCTTGATCAGATAATAAACTCCAGGTGCGTTTCTTCCTAACCAGAACACGGATATGAGCGCAAAGCTTATTGAAGATTAATTGTTTTGCAATTTTCTTCGATAAAAACTTTTTGATATTAATGGAATCCACTTTTTATCATCTGTCAACGCAAGATAGATAGTCTGTAGGATCAGCAGTACATCACCTTCATTTATAACTCACTGCTCATTCTTTTCCATCAGTGTCGATGCGATGGTTCGTAAGATTTCGAGGAGAGAAGCGGCTTAGCTTTTTGCACAAGAATTGCCACAACTGAAATGTTGATTACATACGAAGACGAAGCACTGTTAATAACTGCGTACAATTGGGAAGGGCAGTGACGCAATAACAGAAGAAAAATTGGAGCGTGCAAGTTTCCGTACCTTCAAAAAAAGCGTTATCGAGAAGATGCTTACTGTGAGAGAACTCATTTTGCAACATATTTATTCCTACGAACTTCTATTTTGGCCACTGCCTTTTTTCGTAGATTACAATTCTCATTGATGTTGGCGAAAACGACCTGCTAACTTAAACACTTTTCTCTGCTGACAAACAACTTTTTCTTGTCAATCCTGCTATTTCACAGATCCGATTACTCTAGCAGAGACTTTTCTTCTAAAATGGTAGGTTAATGCCTCACAAATTTCTTTCAGCAAAAAATAAGCGTCTTACGTATAACACAACATTTTTGGCGGTAAAAGAATAGTAAGATCTTAAGACAATTTAACTAAGAACATGACTTCACCGGCGGATCTTGAACATACAAGTACTCAAGGTGAGGATAGAGGGGAAGACAGAAAAAGGTGGTAGAAGTCGATTGAGATGACGAGGGCTGTAGTTTTAATAGTCGGGATTCATTAAACAGCACATGAAATCGAAAAAGAAGGATAGTGGGATGGCGAGAAAGACCATCATCCCACGCCGAATACTGTAATGAGGTGATATGCGAGATCAGATAATGCTTTGCCTGTGAAGAGCTTTACGCGTAATTAACAAATTCGGTTGCGGGAAAACATGCCAATAAGAAAGGATTGCCTATCCACGTAGATTAGACCACCCACGTTGCCATCCGTTCGTCCATACGCATCTCAGTCTTATTTAACACGTTTTCTCACCTTATTACGCTTTATGCAACATGAAACGATGAACGCATAATAGAGGAAACAGTTTCTACCGGTCAGAAGAAACGAGGATGCGAAGTAAAATGGAGATGAGCAATAAATACAGTAGGTAGAAAGGTTCCCCGGAAACATGAAGCTGTGTAGCACGAAATGCACCTGCTTGGTAGTTGTAACTATAGCACTTTGATTGTAAAACTCTACTGCTTAACGCATATTATTGATTTAATGTATGGAAAGAGGGACTGACACTTTAGGTACACTGTTACCTGTCAAGAATGCCTACTTGGCTAGGTGATGTAACATGAGTAAATGTGTGTTTCCTTCACACATGTTTCATCAGTAGACAGCCAATTGCTAGCAAGGTACACATTTGTTAATTGGATCGCGAGTTGCATTTGTGATAAAAGTTCTTCATTTTCGTCTTTTATCCCAACAAATTTTCCTCTTCCAGTAAAAGTCTAATGAAATTAGCTAAGGATAATTTATGACCAAAAGAAGGATAACAAAGCGTTTAATCGGTCCTAGACTCCTGAAGGAGTCCGGAACTGACTACTTGCTTTGCTCATTCCTGTCTGGATTCCTTAAGCATGCAAAAGCCTCTTATTGTTCGAACATTCCATGCTTCGCTGTTGGGAGGTAGCAGCATTTGCTGAACCACGCAGAAATGAAAGAACTAGAACTGTTATGCTTCCGTCACCTGTCTTTTTAGACTGTAGCTAAAGCCATGGACAGAGCATTGGTCCATTTATAAGGATTAGGTTATTTTGAAAGTCATGGAAACTGTAAAATGAATCCTCCTAGAAGTCTGCGAAAACTACTTAATCCCCTTCGCGTATTCGAAAATTGTTACTTTTTAACGGTAACGGACAGTCGGTAATCTTTACTCCAGCATTACTCACGAAAAACATCTCAGAATTCGTCAGAATGACTGTGAAAGACTCCTTCAGAAACTAAACTATTGCCTGCTAGTGCCTGGACATGAGACGACAATTCCGGATTTATGACCGATAAGAAATTTCGCTTTCAGACACAGCGTGTAGTCGAATGCCAGCACACAGGCTCCTGCCTCCCCATCTTGCACGACGTTCCTCGAATCGGACGATCGAGCTGTGTTGGTGTGTGGGCCAACTCTGCAACGATTATCCCTCGGCAGCATCTGCTGCGATGCGTTTATCGCGACCGCCCGTATCTCAATTGCTCCTCATATCACTCACATATCTCTGCTCATCAATTTTGTTATGACGATCTCGATTTTTCGCACACTCATACGCCTCATTCTGCATATATAATCGCTTCTATAGACGATTCTGGTAGTGCTTAAAGTAACGACCACCGTATTGAAAGAAGTAAATCCTGCTACGGGTGTAAGATGGCCAGTACCCTACAAAAATTTTGCAGTGGAAGGAATCTGCACGAATTGCAACGCAGTTGATCTTCTGATGATCTAAAGGACCAGCAGAAATATTGAAATGTTGCGTATTACAGATGTAGAAAGCCGATGACAACAGTAATTTTATTTTAAAGCCGAATTTCTCAGAAACTGATCGACAGAATTAGTTATTATCATTATGAATATGAAGCAAAACGAGAAATCTGCCCGGATTTTGTCATAAATTCATTTTTACGTTATTATTTCAGAGGAAGCTCAAAGTAGTAGACCAGCTTTATGTCAGCATTTCATTAGAAACAAGCCGCCGTGTATGTTAAAATCAAAAGACTATGCAGAATGATCTGAATGGTAAGCTGTTATTTTTTAAGATTGGATGATTAAAAAAGAACTGAAATCACTAAGCGCAGCAAAGCAATTTTCACATTTGCCGCCGATGATGAAAAACTGATATCATTTAGTCGACTCTAAAAAATCAAGAAACTTTAAAACATTACTTCTCGAAAACCTGGAGGCTAGTTTTTCATGAACAGGGTTAACAGCCGCATAGGCATCCGTGCTAGTTGGAAACTAAACCACTGAAAAACACATGCCCCAACGGGTGAAAAATGGATAAAAATTGGAAAGTGCGAGGCAGATGTCACACACTGCACCTTGCTCATTATGTACTCAATTCCCATCGCATAAACAGAAATCACTTTTGGAAGCCTGCAAGCTGAACGTTCGCCAAGACTTTCAATATAACTAGGATCGCCTGTGGAACCAGCTATACGCAATATATCATCATCGTTGTATAGCACTCTTGTAGGCAACATCGACATCTCTTGAGCAGTTCCATGTTGGTGGAAAATAATGGCCAAGCAGTGTACCCAATAAGCTTATTTACTGCTGTGGGGAAAAAAGAGGACCTGTCGCGGACGATAATTAAACGGTTGACGCTGCTGGAAAAGATGCAATAACTCTGCTTTTGTTCTACTCCTGGAAAGATGCAGAATCTCTCCAGTGATCATAATCGGATAATATCTGTCTACTATTTGGTCAATTGTGGCTGCTCGTAGATCAAAAGCTCATCGAAAGAATCACGGGTAAAAAATTTCCATTTCGATTAGATGATCCCATTAGTCTAGTGATAAATGAAATAGACTCGACTTATCCCCTGGAGAGTTCGTTATACTGAAAAATCTCGGCATAACTTGTTTATGCGATGCAGATAACGCTTTAGACGACAAGAAATTCAGCAGTACAACTTTACATAAAAACTTTCAGCACCGGTCGGAGTTTCTCGAGCTAGGTGTTGAAGGCGGAGGCGTTGCAATTGCGTTATGAATGCCTCGAAGTTTCTCGGTCCACTCCTGAAAATTCAACTTTTGATGAATTGTATAGCATCGGCATTCTTCTATGAATAGTTCCATTGAGAAATCGGAAAAACAACGGCCCATCTGTGCAAAATTGATTATCTCGATCGTGTTACAACAAAACACCTTTCCTTCCACATCTATTGGAAATTAACAGCCCGCATGAACAGACTTGGCAAGAGGTTAATCACTACTAGATCGACAGTGCAACAGAAAAACGTAGGAAGAAAAAGAATATCGGCGCCTGACCCACCCCCCCCCCCCCCCCCCCCCCCCCCCCCCCCCTAATATAAAGCATTTTGTTTGCTTCACCTCAAATTTGACAACATTCAATATAAGATTGCAAATGCAGTTCTATTTTGGAATTCCATGCCTAAGGAACTGCTGATGACCACGAGCAGAATAAATTTCCACTAATGGTGCTGCTGTTGCAGCATGAAGGAAAAAGTCAGGAAAGATCGAGGGTCGAGTTCACAAAACTTCATTAACATTTTCTATCACAGAAAAACAATTACTTTAATTTCCCATGACAAAAATTGTTGCATTTTCTTCAAAAAAAAAATTTTTTTTCAGTGCTTCCCATATAAATCCTTTTTTGGGTCATGACGATTTCAGAGGTTGAAATTCTCCTCTCTGCTCTCCATGAAATGGTCAGTAAGAAAGTACATGCCGGTTTCTTAATCAAGTTGCTGAAATTGGTTGAGCATTGTATCTTCAATCGATGTGGAAAACTGCAACCCGAATTTTCAACCCATAATTGAAAAAAAAAAAATCAACAAATGGGCAGAACGTGCCTTTTACACCTGACATTACTGTCGTCGATGTTGTCCATCTTTTTCACAGATGTGAGAAAATGAAACATTATATCAACTTTTCTCACCTATATCAATTTTATCCCATTAATGCATGAGAAGCCGGTATTCCACTAGTGAATTTCGGCTTTAAAGTTTCTTTAAAAGCGGATTTGATTCAAAAAAGACATACGGTAGCTGGTATTCTTTTATTTTACCCGCTACATGTATCAAAAACCTGATAGAAAACAATAATTTTTGTGCGTAGATTTGAAGTTTTGTAAAAGGAAACACAATGATGGTCCAGAATGGAACAGTAGTGAAAAAGGAGTAAATAAAAAACTCGATAGCTATAAAAACGGAGAAGATAATTCATTCATAATGTGCTACAAAAAAAAATTGCCAGCATATTCCTGCCGTCGAATGCAGCACTAAATGCTCGTGGTAAGTCAAGCTCATCCATCTTTTATCGCTTGGCGCCAAGATCTTCATGAAACAGTGACAACATGGCAGCAGAAGGTAAAGAAGTGTGTAGCTAATGAATTAATTAACTAATAAAAGATATGCATGCAATATGCTGCATTTCAATGAATACAGATCGCTCAAATCGTAACCCCTCCCCTCTCCTGAATACGAACATTATATTGAACATAAGACACCTGCTTCAGAACCACAAGAAAAAGAAACTTGGTGCACCTGTGCGAGTATACGCAATTTTCATACACGATTATTATTGATTTACTTAAGTGTGCATAAACAGACAAGGCAGGTGCAGATGTAAATAAATAAAAATAAATAAATCAATGGCCTACACACATGTGCACGTAAAAGCGTAAGTGTGTGAAATATATATATATATAATATATATATATATAGTCATTTCAAAGAAGTAAGTTAAGGATAACTAGAGCAAATACCTGTGTAAGTTGCGCAGTTAAGCTGCCCATCGTTCCGCAAATGCTGTCATTGTGGACGCTCGGCCGATCAGCATTATTTGTTTTATAAAGCGCCGGATCTCTCCGTGACTTTTCGTGGCCGAGAAAATCCCGATATCTTTTAACTTCCTGAAAGATTTCTTCGAGAAATGAAGGATGAGTGCTTTAAAAATGAAGCATTGATCATTGTTAGGAATATCGAAGAATGAACAATATAAATTCTTCCAACTTGCATTATGCCACACTTGATTAATTCGGGCTTATCTAATGATTACGGCTTCAGTGACTTCAAATGACTACAAAAAAGTGACTTACTGACTATGCCAGCAACTCGAATTAAGCCCCTTAAAACTACCAGAAGCAGATCAAATTTTGGCACAAAGACGTATTTTTTTGCATAAATTAAAGACGCAACAGAGCAGAGAATGCGGTTAAGCTTTGGATATCGTCTGTCCATTTGTTCAATTTTCCGCGACTTACTGCAGCTTCAAGTCACGCCAGTTCTTAGCATATTCCAAATGAAGCTTTCTGAACTTCGCTCTCAAAGGCAATAAAGATGCAACGGAGGAAGCTATCAGTTCAGTCGACCTGCAGCCACATTCAAAAGGCAACCATGAAACGAAATATGGGTGATAATGACTACTCTGAGTCGATTATTTCATGACGATGGGGGAACAGGAACGAATAAAGGCGCCTTGGAATGATGATGCAGCGCATACCTCTCATAGCGGAGTAGCATTTGTCAAGAGCTTTAGGCGAGTAGGATGCCTCACAGTTAACTCTTATGGGGAACACCTGAGTGGAACGATATAGAAACTAAAGAGAACTTCGGCAAGCGTGGCTGACCCTGAAGGATGTGGCTTTCTCATCTTTATTCGTCTAGGCGGCACCTTTAGAACGCTCAATAAATCGTTCATCTGTGCATCTGTAGTGAGATTCACAATCAAACAATAAAAACACAACTTGGAAAATTTTCATCGTGGCATGATGCAATGCATATTTCCCCAAATTACTTCAGTAACCATGAAAAGCATCACTCGAAAGAACACCTGAAGTTTTTTTCCAAAAGTAAGCACTGTGCTACTCTCAACTTAACCTGTGAGACCAATTTTCATGACTGCAGCAGTATCATCAAAGAAACTGTCATCTTAAAAAACCTTAGCAATCTTGCAAAAGTCGGATGATGTGCTATGCAAACAAAGCTCCTTATAAAGTTTTACATTCAGGGGCACGGTCATTTGAATTTCCGAGTGAAACGTTCCACACGACGTTTCCTCTATTCTCAACAGGTCACCAGATGTATAGTCTCAATTCCCAAGTTCAGTCAGAAAGTGAAGAATGAAGGTTATTACTACAAAGTTAAGAACATTCGAGGTAATGAATGAGATGCTCAAAGATTGCTCTCCACTTCTGGTCATGAAAGAGGAACTTTTTTAAAGTCTACATAATAAATCAGTAACAGGGGTAGCACTACTAAATCACAGGTACAAATTAACAGCGATAGGCCCTGAGCAAATTGTCCTCAAGTACGTCCTGTTCAACATTAGCACATATATTGCTTTCATCCTCTGCAATGATATATGAAGCCAAAAGCTCAGCAGCAAGAGAAGGCGAAGTTTGAAGGCCATAAAACTGCGAAATAGATAGAAAGAGAACGATTTTGAAACTTGGGCCTTAGGGGATCCATCCGCACGTTCACCCTGTGAACATCGTTTGAACTGATACAGTGGATTCCGGCACCGAAGGTGTTGGCCAGAAGAAAGAAAGAGAGATTTTACGCAATACGTTATTTTTCAACACGAAAAGTGTTGGAAGTCTGGTGCATTTTATCGCTTCCCTGATTTCAGGAACAAAAAACACTACAAAAGGATGTAAGTTTTACCACTTTACAACATTTTGCAGTGCTAGTGTGCGACAGACTCGAGATACTCTGAAAGAAAGATATGAGCCTTGACGATTCAACCACTTCGCACTAGCATATCATCATTCTACTTGAAGAAGGTTTGAAGCGAATTCAGGGAAGGCAACATATGCATTTGGTTTCAGTGATGCACTGCGCAAAAACAGTCATATATAACAATATCGCACGATTTCAGATATAAGGAAGTTTGGATGCGCAGAAAATTGTACACATCAGTTATAAGAGAAACGTTTCGAGAGTCATTTAGACCGCATATAAAAGTGTTCATATCACTCCGTCTTCTAGATATTTAGCTCACCTCAGTTGATCCCTCAACAATAAAAGAACACCGAATCACCTTTTCGCAGCAATGATGAGATTTTTAATGAAAAGGGCATTTTGGGATTTACGTCATTTTGACAACGCTGTGTTCGCAGTGGGAACGTTTATTTCAAATAAACGTTTATGTTCAACTGAGCCGTGGCATTGCCACCTAAACTAAGTGGTTAAAAATCACTTGAACTTTTTGGATGAACCAATATCACCAATGAATAATTCCATATGCACATGTTTGTGTGCATAATGAAACTTCCCACATCAACCTTGATTAGCGTTTGCTGGCCATTTAATGAAAGACTTTTTAGAGACTACGTAGCACTTATGACTCTCTTAGAAAGCTTATTGATGCCATCTGCTCTTCCTATACAATGTAGGGCAGATTAGTTGACTCCAAATCAAAACGGATTAGCGGTTCTGCAAGATAAGTCGAGAGAACTCAAAAGCCCACAGGCAGGACAAAGACTGCCCAGCAAGGTTAACTTCAGGCTGAATCGTAGAGGCTATAGAAGGGATTAATGTGCTCATGCATTTTCCTCAATGCCCAGACTGCAGATTCTAGAGGTTCCGCAGGGTCGTGCGGGCCCACGTGAGGTTGTCGGAAGCGTTAAGAGGTCGGACGGTAGCGTAGAGCTCCACCACGGCAGGATAGAGGTGACAACAGAAACCATCCTCGTGAACAGACTTCTTTTCATTGTATAAGTGTGACAAACTATTGCCTTGACACCTGTATCGGGCAGCATGCTATCCGACCCTGCCTGGACAGAAGTTGCAGATCGTAACAGCGACTTGCGACTAGACCAGCCGAGGGGACTTAACCCTCACAACAGCCTAGACCTACTGATGTGCATAGTTTGGACAATTTACCAGTTGAATGAGTTCTGCTGCATAACGACGTCAAATAACTATAATGTAAATTCACTAACCACCTGAATGACTACCACAGTCCATCCAATGGTAAGGGTGAAGCTAAAAGAAGATTCAAATACGCACTTATCGGACACTACTAGATGCCATTGTCGTTCAGCAGGATGATAATTTATTAACGCGACGTTGAGAAGTCCCAGACCTAATAAAGGTTACTGGAGTGATCACTGGATGTTTATTAATTTTAAAAAGGCAACTGTAGATGTGAGGGAGACATCGAGGGACAACAGCATATGTGTACGCTTTGAGGCGAATTAGCGACCGAACAATAGCAAGAAAGCTGTTAAGAACGTCAGCTTAGCAACTCTATAACAAGCATGCTCTTATAAAAAATATTGCGATTGTTCGCTTTGGCAACAGCTTTCCACAAAAAATTCTAGAGGAAACAAAACCAATTTCCATGCTCACGAGATTTAGTCTCTATAGCTATTAGTGAATCAATGTCACCTATAGAAGCACCTATTGATTTCCAAACATAAAAAATTTTTGAAACTCTCGATGATTAAGGCAAAAAACTTTCGAAGCAAGGATTTGAGGATCCGGAAGGTATGTTAGGAACCTTTCAAATATCTTAGACAAAAAGAAAAAAACCAGCATCCAAAAATTCGTGATAGGCGAAGCCAAAATAGCGCATTACGCGAGTTTTGCAACACTACAGAATAAACGTTAAAAACGAACGTCATTAAGATCGTCCAGCCTTCGACAGATCTGCTCCAAGCTTTTTCTTGAGTGCTCACATTCCTGCAAGAAAAAATTCAATTCAATTAACATAAGCTCAAAGTTTCTGCACCAAGAAAAAGCAACATCCTCGAATACCTGCAATTTATGAGGAGACGTCTGCTCTTGAATGATACGAGATCTGCGAAGTTCTGTCTGATTACAACACCAATAAATTCATTTCCATTTTAAATAAGTAACCTTATTTCCGGATGATTTGGAAAACGTCAGCGTGAAACAAAAAAAAAAAAAAAAAACAAGTAGAAGAGCGTGACAATAGAGCTTGCACGACATGTCCTTTTGCGATTTCATGAACTGCTAGCAAATAATAGAATATGCAGAATATGGATTCATAAATCGACCTTCAATAAAAACTTCCTTCTTTTATGACTCGAAAGATATAAAACGAAAATTTGATAATAAGCATGATGCGCACGGAGTTCTAACTGTTGAACTCTAAAGTTAGCGTATGTGCATTACATCCATTCAACTTCGTAGCTCTAGCTTCAGTGGTTCTTGAGTTAAGGCTATTGAAGGGCGGAGTGATAAGAACATAAACATGCGTATAGACATGACGACACCATAAACAGACTTTATAAATTTAAAGTGTGTGCTAAAAGGAAACTGCAAATATTAGCTCTTATAAATTCCCCTCACTTTAAACTTGAGATGAAATTTTTTCAAGAATGAAGAACGTAGCGAAAAACAGTTCTCACTTAGTAGTTTTTAGCCACTTGAGGCGAACACTAAGCAAACAATCCATCGAATAATGCCACCGATTAATAACATATAAGCCGTTTATTTTTTATGCTTCATTGAATGAAAACGCAATTCCTATGTTCTAAAGACACAATTTTTCCGACACATATGTTGCACTCATCATTGCTCTCAATTCCATATAATAGTTCGCAAAAAGGATGACTATCGGTGAACTTCAACAGGACACAATTCACAACGATAACAATTAATTTGAAGTGAGCATTAGGTAAAAAATGTGAATGGAAATACGGAAAATACAAGATTGAAAGTACCTTGGAGAAACTCTCAAAATTTACGCTTGTTTTTATTATCACCATCGACCCTTCGCTGTTGCGTTTCTCAACATTTCACTCTATATTTGTAACAACAAATTCCGAGTTAGTGAATAGCTTTTATCGAAAACAACAGCAAAGTTATGAACAATTTTTTGGGGTGTGCTGCTGTTAAAAAGATAAACATAACACCATTTTCCATTATGATGCTCTTCCTACTGGCACCGACAATAAGACCTAGATTCAAAATGGTAGATAGGAAATTTGTGGACCGCAGCAACGTGAAATGCCAATCAGTGCCCTTACGAGATAGCAATAAATACAAGAACGCGACAAGATAATAGGAAATTGAAGGGCACGAAGACATTCTATCAAGGATTTCGGAAAGTGACCGCCCTTTTGAACAGTACAAACAACTAGTGTTCTGCTAAGAAACCTTGCTGCTAAGAGGGATTGTCAGTTTTTTGGTGGTAAGATCTTAGGTGGGAGTGAGAACTTAACTCGAGTGGAACTTAGTAGAAAAGTCAAGGAATTATTGCCCTCTCGCCTCCCCTAAACATAACCCTGCTGATGAACCGTCCTTTCGCAGTACACTACTGACAACCACTGACGGTGACTGCAGACCATTCACTGATGAAGCAGTGCAGTGTGAGATGAACAACGGTGGGTACTTGAAAGACAGCACTAAGATTGTAGACTATCACGCAGAGAAATTCACCAATAAAATTTGATCGGAGTGGCTAAATGAAAATATATCAACGAGATCAAAATGAAGGTAGAGCTGTGCAAGGTGTAAAAAAAAGAAATGAAGTATTCAAGAAATACGATTGATCGGGACATTAGGACGATCAAAAGCTGCTAATCTCACAATAAAATACTGCAGCATGCTCTAAGTACAAACATTCTAACTTTTGCGCCAGGCGTTTGACAGATGTAGATCGACGGTGCGCACCTTATTTATGAGACTCTACTATGACTTAGCCTAGCTATAGACACTCTAGCTGTTACATAGTTAAACAATGGTAACGTTGTGACAGACCTTAACGTATCTAAACAAGAAGATTAACTCATTTTTGATACATCACTGAATGAGATTCTGAAAAGAGTCATTGTGCTGAACAATGGACGATCACAGCTGCTGATATGCAGGTTACGCAAAAGCAGGAAAACGAATCGGGGCGACCGGGGATTGCGTTGTTCATCAAAGGCTGAAAAAGAACAGTAGATAGCATGGGCGAAGCATATCATTTACTCATGGAATTTGGTTAGTTAAAAGCGATGCCGCAGTGTTTACAAGACCTCAAATTGTTTCGCCCAGCATACTGCAGTGATATCAATGCGATTTGATCGATGAAGCACGTTTTATCACTCCATTCTTAATCATCCGCTATTAACTAGGCTTATTCTTACCTTTACTTCGATCTGCAAGTGCAATTTTGAGTCATTCACTGTCCACTAAACATCGATTTAATCAACCGCGAGGTAAAACATGGGGTGAGCGAACCAATTTGGTCGGTGAAACTTTGCAGGACGGCACTTCAGAAGGTATGGATTCTGGCCAAAAAAAAAATCGGATTGTCGCTAAAAAGCGAACTTCTATAGCTATATCTTGCTCTGTTAGTCACTGAAAAATTTAAGTGTTCTTCGGAAAGCATTCACATCTGTGCAATGCATGCTATGCCACAATTGGTCTATACGGAAGACTGAGCTACGAAAGGGGATCACGCTCGTAATCTAGGTCCAGGAGAGAGACACAGTGATCATTCACTTAGGACCCCTTTCTTTTAAATATTTCCTTTATGGGGCAAATCAGATACGTCTTTACCGATAAGCAATCACAAAACAATGATTGCACTCAAAGCAAACTGTTCTGATGGTAACAGAATTATAGACTCCTATACAGGCTGCCTTTGATAATGCAGTGATAGTCTGAAGCAATGCCACACAAATGAAAGTCGTAGGATCGCATGAGGCATAGAGAAATCTTCGACCGAAAATAGTTCAGTGTTGTAAAAAGAGAAGCTTGGTGTTCATCTCATCGCCAAAATCAGCAGCTAAATGCCCCGCACCTCTCCCCTCATCTTTCGGGGTTTTCCACTTCCACCACTGGTTCCAAGATTTACGGGACGGTAGCATAGTAGAAATGCATGCAAGCAATTTGGCCGCATAAATACATTATTCCGCAGCGATTTGCTGTGCATTTGATTGGTCATCGACATAATGTTACACAACCCTATGATTACAATGGCTCGGGTGAGTTCGGTGGCATGGTGGCCTTCTTATTGGATTGACTGCGCAAAAAGCAATTTATAACCACCTTCAGGTTCCATTTTCCAGGAATACAGCGTGGTTTCTACACTTACACATTAACACTGCGATTACGAAAGTTTATTCCTGTTATAATGCGCCCCTTTTTAAGATTGACCAGTTTCCTTAACAGAATGCCAAAAGAAATCAGTGAATTTCGCTGCTTTTTCTCCTGAACCTCAGCAGGCAAGGGCCATTGATCTCGTTCTTCTCCTCCACTCAGTATGTGTGCACATGGGATCTTCGAAGTTACGAAAACAGATGCGAGGAGATTAGGAACAGATTGGGTGATTGTTGGAAGGGATTTTGGCCGCTTGGAAGTGTTATTCAAAACTAACGACACTTAAGCTCTTTCAGAAATGCGTCCGAATGTCAAATCAACCATACTCTCAAGAGAGCTGTCATCATCAGCTTGTTTGCTAGCCGCATGCCAACGCCATAAGGTTGGATGCATTCATTCCGCCTCGCTGAGATACGCTACCCCTCGCTGCAAAAATTTGAAGCCGATTTTCCAAACAACAATTAAAAGTGTTGCGTTGCGCAATATTCTTCGCATTTGTCGTTTCCTTGGAGCGTCATTCAATAGCACTCTATTGTTGCTGTGATCTTCGCTGCATTCACATATGAATTTTGAAATTTTCGAGAACTTTCAGAATATAGAAATCTTTGAGCAGAATAATGGTATTTCGCGATGATACATCTCAAATTACACTGGAAAAGAACACAAACCTTAAAATATAGGGAGGAAGTAACGCACAATTTTTTTCAACCATCACATTTCCCAGCTGGAAACGAATTACTGATGTTGAAAGTCAATAACTGAATCTGCCACATTCAGATAACCATTGGAAAGACGATCTTAACAGCTCCGCCTTTCCTAGATAACTAATGTTCAATTATTTCTTCATAATCGCTAGCATTTTCAGGCTCTCAGATACTTCCAAGTAAAGGTGTTAGTGGCTTCGTAATAGTCTTCTAAGTAAAGATTAAATTGGGCAGTTCAAAAATTATGATGATTAGTAACTTTCTTATGATGATTCAGCGCACAAACTATTTTCCATAATCTTTAAAATGCCTGTGGCAAATAATATGAACAGCAATCCTCATAAAATGGATGCATAAACTATGTTGATGAGATAAATTCAAAGAAAAGGCCGACTTATGGTAATATTTAAAAAAAGAAATAGAGTGCTGCGTTAGAAACGAATGCAAGCAATAATTGCTGGACGCTGAAATAAGCAAAGAAAAACTATTCCTTTTGCATAAATAAATTGTCCCGCATGCCACATTAATCATGTCATACGCTAAAAAAATTCCTATCTCATTATTTAGTCGGTTACTTCCTATCTCACTTCACATTTTCCTATATCCTCTTATTCTTGGGTATTTTAGTGAGAGTAATTAGCCCAATCAAAAATGATCACACTATGAATTTTCTCTTTGAAGTCCTCACAATGAGATTAAGACTCTCAAAGCACGATATGCGCTTTCGTAAATCTCGCCTATGAGGACGATCAGTACCGCAAATCACCTATAAGTAATAAATATGTACATTAATACATTCTTATTTCAATCGAATCGACCGCCTTTACGAATGTTTCAGTAAAGATTCGCATCGCATATCGTTTACAAACGGATCGACGTGAAAATAACTTGAATGAAACTGTAAAATGTGTGTCAGTTGCTAGAATCGCCTAAGTTTTTCCGACGTTGATAGATTAACTTGAAAGAACGTTCTTAGGCCATCAACAGAAGCCCAGTTCATTGATACTCCTGAAAGTGTGTGGTATACGCCATACACTGGGAAGAAAACCCACTCGTAATTACAGCGTTGTGAGTACAAAACGGTTAGGTGCAGCTCTACAGCTAAGCACAACATATTCAATCCTACCTGACTACATTTAATGATGTGTTTGAAGCATGACTTAGCAATCATTCGCTGTGATAAAAGACGTCCACTCTATGAACTTGGTACATTCAAAGGGAAACAGTTCGATTACAGCGCTCCGTCCGAGATTCTTTAGTTAGACTGGTGATATTAGAGAAAACAGTTATCCAGATGAAATCATTATATTTTTATAAATTCAATATGCCATACGCATGATCTACGTTTCTAAGATGAATGATGATCAATTGCGAATATTCGTGGAATACTCTTGAGTGCACTTAATTATGTCCGGTATATGATATTCGTTGCACGTTTTTAATCGTTCCAATTAACGGCACCACGCTTCTCAGTTAGCATTTCTAGGCAAGTAAGGCCTACCCATGAACTTTTCCATACAAAGGACGCCAGTATAAAAACAGTAAAGTCACCTGCATGGAGCCTACGCAAACATCTATTTCCGAGACGGAAACCTGTGGTTACAAAAAAACGTTTCGACTATAAAAAACTACATACTCGTATACTATAGTTTCTATACTCTACATTGCTAGTCTCACCTATTACCGCCCATTACTCTTAAAATTTGTATACACATCTTAGTTGCACTCAATCGACATAACAGAATTTCGCTCGATAAACGGCTGAATGAGTGAAGTGTGAAAAATGAGGAAGATGATTAACGTAATGGAGACATCAGTTTTTGTAATTCATGACTTCACTATGAAAAGCGGTAAATGAACAATTTAAATTTAAATGAAATTTAAAAGGAAATGAAAAAGCGGCAAATGAACAATTTAAAATTGCAAGTATGGAAACAACTAGGGAGTTATTCATAAAAGCGTAATTTGAACAATGTTCATCATTGTGAATATTCTCATCACGCTCAATATGTGCACCAACTTGAAAGCGTTTATTGCCGAATAATGAACAACTGCGGCTTAAATTAAAGTCAAGCTGCTTCGCCTCCACGGCAAGATGGAATGTCGAAGTTGACCATTACCACAAACCAATATTCCCTTTCATTGTTTCGATCGCCTCAACAATTAACATAGCACTTCTAATCGCTATGTAAACATGTGCATCTGCTTCGTCATACGGTCAGTTGCAATAATTTTGAATGCTTTTCTTAGTGCATGCATTTCAGAGAAATGTCATGCAGACTTTCTTAGCAAAAACAATATAGAAACGATTTCGAAAACGATTATGTGAAATGTGGAATTCCTCCGGAAGGAGATGGCCAAAGAAGTGAGTTCAAAAATACGACTATTGCAGCACAAAATATAACAGCACAAAAGTCGCTCTGAATACGGCAAAGAAAGCCGTGAGGTTTGCATACAAGCGCTATGAGAAAACTCGTCGCGAGGTTTCTCAGCTGAGTGAACCATTCGGTTTGCACCGTTCATCCGTGTGAACTTTTGTCAATAAAGGCCCCTAAGACATACAAAACGGGGCAGGTCAGCACAAGTGGCCGAATTTTCGAAGCCCTTAAAATGGATGATCCAAAAACACACCTTGATAACTTTATCAACGGTTCGTATTTGGTCCTCGATGGTCACCACGCCGTTTGATGGGTTAATCATCGGTTGTGTTGAAGGAAGCTGTCCGCTCGGGCTGCCCATCAACGGACTAGTGGCAGACCGCGTCGCAATACAACGCGCGCGTCCCTCGCTGCTGGCTGTCGCTGAAGCGTTTTGTGGGCCTCCCGCAGCGGCGCCTTGATGTTTCTCAATGCTCCTCGAGGCCACACCGGCGCAGTTCCAGTGGCCTCTTTCCCCCCAGGCATGGTGTCCGGTGTAACCTCGCCCTAACGAGCTAAGAGAGCTGGCGCTCTCCGAGGAACCGCGCCCCATCATTGAATCTCCTGAAAGCAGTATATAGTTGAGTAGGTTAGTAGTATCTTTATTCGTTTCTCCCATTTAGAGCTGCGTTTATAGGTTACTCAGCACTTGCTCAAGCCATAATAACGTTGAGGGGACCTTGGTGGGAAAGCTTCGGCGCAGGAAATGGGAAGGTGGAAAAATGAAAGGTGTTTCGAATTACGAGATGATTTACAAAAAAAAAAAAAAAACGATGAAAAATGCGCATGGGAATAGACAAGCATGATGTAGCCAATGCTTGTTTTTAAATGGTTTGACCAGAACGCCCTAAATTAAGCATCAACAGCAAATAAACAAGGTGCCTTCCATTCAGAGGGCATGAAATGTTTGCATTCAAGAGCACCATACGCTTACAATACTTACGCATATGTTTGAGCTCTAGCAGAGGCTTTAAGCCCTTTTTTCACGGCTTCTGACTACGATCCTCACATCGATCAGTATTCCCACCTTTTTTCATCATACGCTATTCATAACACGTCCGTCATCGTTAGTAAATATTCGTTCTAGTAAGCGGCAAATTTTTTTCCAAAAAAAGCTTTTCTAAACAAAATCGTGGACTTATAATATAATATAATATAATGTAAATATAATATAGTACAATATAATAAATTCTTGATAGATAATTGGAAATATAATAACTTAAATAAAGCCATATTTGTCGAGAAACAAATCACTCAAATTGGAGTATCTAAGTTGAAAGATCCCACCATAAAGAGATTATGCACATCTATACTCTCTAACATTGCCACATTTATCTCGGCAGTTGCGCATTGCATCGTTTACCCATCACTTCGATTATGTTGTTTATGAAGAGGTCATCTCGAGGAGAGGCAGATGCCTTCGGTCACAGAAGGATTCTAAAGATGAAAGACTACACATCTGAATAACCTGCTTTCTCTTTTGGCGCATTGCAGATGCAGCCACAGCATATTCAATGAAAACTGTGGGTGAAGGAAGATGTCCTTCCGAACCCACCTTTGGTTTGTGCATGCATAAAACTCTGTTTGCTGCCTTCTCATGAGCAAAAGAACATTCTTTTTTTTGCAGTCGAGGAATGATCCTACTAAATGTCCCTATTGGCTGCGTAAAGTATTAACATCTGCTTGCATTGTTGAAGCAAGCGTGCAATTTCAGACTCAGAAATCATGGAGCAGTGTTAAGCTCTCGAAGGGATATATTTGAACGAAATCTGATATGACGCCAAAGCAATGAAACATAACCACGTCGAGAATATTCTACGAAGTAACCACTTTCCCTTTTCTGTCGAACATACTTTTGCTTTGAAAGCTGTAAATATCACAATTTCTCCTCCCTCCCCCCCCCTCACCCCCTCTCCCTTTGCTCTCTCTTTTCCACGATTTTATTCGTTGCTTTCGAAAAAGCTGCGAACAGCATAAACATCAATTCAAACGAGGAAAATGGGTGCATTTTGTTGCCAGACACTATAATAACAGCTTTGTTGGCCACGGCTTCCTCCAGATTTATATTTACCTCTTTCATAAATCTGCTTCATGAATCTATTATATCAGCTCCGTATTCTAAACCCACTAACTGAAAGAAAGCGGCATGTGTATCAAACGCGACACGCCAACATCTCTTCAACAAAAACCTTTGCAATTTTCTTCCAAATTGGTGTCATCACGTTCGCAATACCTACTTCACTGTTATAGTCTCATGCTGAAGCATAAGAACAACAGTAAACAATTTTTTGCAGAAAGCTCAAGATTCGTTCTAGACAGCTTCAAATAGTTCGCTTGCAAAAGGAATAAATAAATAAATAAATAAATAAAACAAAATAAAATAAAATAAAAACTTTTAGCAAGGGGAATAGGCTAGAAAGTGGACGCTTCGAGAAACTGATAGTGTCAGTACGCCGAAAATGTTTACTATGTCAGATCGATATGGTTATCAAAGCATCATATTCAAACCATTTGAGCAATGGAATTAGAGCGCTATTGCGAACTTTCGACGGTAAGTTGAACAATACTTGAAACAATTCGACATCATGATGTGAAACATGCATAGAGATGACTCGATGAAAGAGATGTCAAACATGCGTAGAGAAAATAAACACAGTCTCTCTGTGCAGCATCCATAAGTTCTGCAGGCTGACCAGCGGTTAACACTTCAACTTGTGCAATAAGATATCTTTTCATGGTGCGGCATCCCTATGAGTAACAAATCAACGCAGCCGGAAACCTCGATAGCAAGCTGTAATTGAAGTTGCACTTTTTGCATCTGCTTGCACTATGAATGCTATTCGACCACAACGATGGTAAACACCTTAAAAGTCATTAGGATATTTCGGAAAGCGAAGTTGAAGAAAGGGAAAACCACGCGCACTCCCTCATGTGGGATGTGCAATTTTCCTTTCTCTTCCCTTAGCATCAATTCTTGGAGTGAGCCGTTCTTGGATGGATCCATGTACTAAAGTGAAATTTTATATAAGGATGCATACTACTGGATATATATGTAAGTGCAAACGCGAAGGTATTACAGATAAATAAATAAACGATCATATGAATACATAAATAAGCGAATATTATAAAGATCTACGTTTTTACAGAACGCAAATGAACTTAAATATTTATTTCCCGATAGAAATTAGTCACATAGAACGCACTTGGATGCGTGCATATACATAAAATTATTAAATATATATTATATATATATATAATGTTATATATGCCTCAACGCCCATGTGCAACCAAAAGCGCTCTGTAGAACTTGTTTCGTGGGAATTTACAGAGCTCAGTTAAAGGAAAGAAGAGAAGAGATGAGTGGATTCCCTAGAAGACGAAACGGAGCTGCTATAAGGGAGTAGAGACCCCTATTCCTCTCCTTCGGCTGCGAGCGTGTTGGTGCATACAGTTCTTCATCTCGGATGGTCGTTCAAAGGTTTAAGAATAGCGTGTTATTAACTGACTGAGGTGTTGTTGATTCATACAAACTGGCATATGTTTGGAGTTCTCGCAAGCTTACGTCTTACCTTTCGAAAACTTCATTCAAATGTTCTTGTTGGTGAATTGGGTAGATGGAGAGACAAATTTTACCGCTTGATTGTCTGCAAAAAGTGGAATTTGAGGAAATTCATGGGACGTGCAACGGCGTGGGCATCGTACGCATTCAACAAACACCTTTTTTGCAAGAATAAAATGCGGCATCCTCGGTATTGCATCAGATTGTTCCAAGGAGCTTCAAATTGCATCACATATGAGACGTTTATTTAGCGCAATGATAGCTAACGTTTATTAGAAAAGGATAGCAAGTGAATCCAATCACCACAAAAATTCAGTCATGATTAGAATCAGCTCAGAATGGTGCGAAACTTTTAGAGAAAACCCTGTAGAAGGCGAACACTTGTTGAGATTGGTGTCAATTGCAAAAATTTAATGCGCCTGCGAGTTTTCAAAATCACCTCAAAAAATAAAATGCTTCCTGTTACTAAAGAAATACGGCGAAATAGCACCTCTGCTTGCAAGTAAAGCGCAACAGGTGCTGAATATCTTGAAGCTGTAGTTAGCGAAACCAACAAAAATTTTTCTCTTAATTTCTTCAATCCTCCCCAAACCCCTCAACATATTACTATACAAGCTATTAATGAAGAAGCTGTGAAAAGAAGCCCATTGCTATGGTCACTTGCTATCCGACCAAAACAGTAGCAAATTCTTGACTTACTTAACATGAGGAACATGTTTTTGTGCAGAGCCATTTTTCAAAGAACAGAATCGCGAACAGCACATGAATAATGGGTGCGCGGAAACAAATATAGATTAAAAGATAAGCGCCTCAGCAGGTAAGACCTTCGTGTCAACTTCGCTGCCTACATGCGGTCACTCTTAATCGGTTTGCTGCCCCCTTCTTTGGGGACGGTTATCACTTGAGCTGTGCTGTATTCTCTGCTACACTATTGCGTAGCGGAGAATATGACGCTAACTTTGTCCCAATTATGCAAATATCCAGTGCTCTGTAAAACAATATATTTCTTCAGGCAGCTCCATCAGTGACTACTTAAACGTGACTGATTCCCAGCCAGCAACATTCCATGCCTCCTTCGTAGAGGTGGCCACTGGTCGGAATTTTCTTCTACCTACAAATGCGTAAATACCTATGGAGGAGGCAATGAGGAAAAACGAAAGGACAGAACAGTATGCATCAGTGAACAAATAATGCGTTATCTGAAGGGCGAGAAGACAGCAAATATGGGCAGGCAACAAATTTAATGGGGATGAAAGAATGCGAAACACGGAAGGTATCTTTAATGATTTGTCGAGCATTCCCGCTTCAAACTATTATTTATTCAAGCTATTCTGCAAAGCAATAAACATCACTGGCTGTCGCGTTGTTCACAGCTAACTTTCCTCTTTATTGAATCCACACAGATGGATCATCGGTGGGCTGATTTCTGGCTGGCCGCATTCATAAATTTTGAAAGTGGATCGCTCCACATGGAATTCGCATTCATCTAGCATTTGCGAAAAAATATGCAAACATTTTTATATTGCTCTGGACGATATTGTGATGTTCCTAGCCAAAAATAAAAGACGAATTTTTTTTCATTTGAAACGCTAGGAAAATTACTCTCAATTAAGTTTTCAATTATTTTCTAGCAGCAAATGAAAGGTGAGCAAGGTTTCAAAATATTCAATCAGCGGTTAGGAAGGATCTGTTGCCGAAAGGAGAATTATGTGCAATTTGCGCGTTTTTATGCTTGATACGACTCTGATATTTGGCCATCGCTTCGATGAGTGCTAACGATGGGATGGAATTAACAAATTGTCAGTGCAAATTTCGTTCCCGATCTATTCCACCAAAAGAACTGAGGAGAAAAAAAAAGAAAATAATTTCTGCTTACCACCGGGATGAGCGTTAGGCAGTTGGAATCAAATAGACCGACGTCGCAACACGCGCTCTAGACGCACCACTGCGCCTTCGGCTGCCTAATAATGCGGTGGGAAACCGAATGAAATCGAATACGAGCAAAATTAAGTGAACGGTGTCGATATCAGACGAATTTCGATTTGTAAAAAAATAAATGCTCAAATGACTTGTAACCAAACAATCCTCCCCGAACATCGCCTCTCTCCAGTGCCACCCTATTGACGCTAACCTACTACAAAGATTACAGCTAATGATAGCAAAAGACCATTAACTTATAAACTGCCTGTTACACTCACCAGGAAGATATTCACAGAGATATTCAGCAAGAAATTAGCAGCTTCGGCCGTAAGTTGGGACTTCACTGAGTGGCTGAATGTGTTAGAGAAGCTGGCAATTAAAGAATTTAGATGCAATTTGGATATCGGATCGACTGGTTTCGTGAATTGCTAACAGTCGATAAAATTAACCAACTAATGGGTTTGTATTCTATATTTAGCAAAAGCTCAAATCTAACAAATGCATGTTCCAACTTTGAATTTTCACAAACCTCCCGATTTTAAGGAAAGATTTGATCGAATGAGAAATGCACACAAAATTTTGTGCACCTTTAAGTGAACAGAGCTTTTGCAAAGCTGATGAATTAACTTAGACGTTGGCATAGGAGAAACATCAATTCAGTTGTGTGGTTTCTGAATTGAAACCATCGAACAAAGAGATATGTACATACATGGTACGGACACAATGCACGACACCACTAAACGCACCCTTCAAATACAGATTTGCAAAAATGCACTAGAAGAAAGAGTTCAAGATGCCTGTTTCACTTCCTATCCCGAACAGGATGAAGTTTGAACTAGCAACTCGACAAAAAGAAACACCAAGGACAAGTTTGGCTTTCCAATAAACAAAATTTGTCTTCGTAGGGCACAAAGGCTGGGCTCGTGCTCCTTCGCTCACCCATTCCTTTCTCCCCTCCCTCGATGTCCACACACTGGCGAGCATGCCTTTGGGAGATCCTCGCTAATACGACTGAAAGTGCGAACTTTCAATGCTCAAATGACGCTAGCGATGGATGGATAAAGTGCTTGATTGCAACAGCGAAATATGAAATAGATGAAAGCTTGCGAATAACAAAAGCTAGTGAATGTACTGATCACTGCGGAGGCTGCAGCAATTAGTGCACAAAGATAGCAAAAAGCGCTAAAAACTGGCGAATATTTTGTCACAAATGCACGACGATGAAGCAGTTGTTCTACCACAGTACCTAATACTTCGAAAGGCAGGTTCCTCAATAATGCTGCCGCCTTCAGTTAATCACATATACACATATATATATCAATCACATATATGATTTTTTTTTCTTGTAATTTGAATGCGATTAAATTTTGCAATTTCAGATATCATTCGCCATCTCATTAGGTGGCTTCTTCAAGATATTAGGTGGTTGTGGGAAGCATCGTGATATTTAAAGTTCGTTATGATATTAACGTGTTGGAATCTGTTCGAATGTAACAGAGCAACAACGAGTTTGTTTTGTAGGTGGTTGTGGGAAGTAAGACTACATGCCTCGACACCCCCACCCTCACCCCCTCATCTACTCCCTTCCCCCCTCCCCTTTGTAAAAGCGAACGGTGACGACGATAAAGAGGGACAGTGCTGTTCAAAAACCGCTAGTCCCGCCCGAGGTTACTTATTCTTTCATAGGGTACAAAACATGAAAGGCACTTTATACTCACACGGTGTGCTATGCACACAGATACATAATGTGCCATACTACAAACAGGTATTACAGATGCATATAAAATGCATTGGTACTTCTACATGCACTCGCACAAAACGCACGTTTTTCACTCTTTGCAGACATCATTCTGTCAAATTTTCGTCAAATGACTTTCGAGGCGATGACAAGCAAAGAAGAGACCGAACAAATCCTCATTTGGTATAGCTGTGACAAAACGATTTCAATGATGGATTGAACAAACAAGTGAGTGCACAAAAGTTCAATCTATTTGAGATGAGCCGTAAATTCCTCACATATTACTGATATATAGGATATGCCAAGATTCCTTGAGCAAAATTAACCCTCTAAACAGTGCTGTCAAACCTCATCACATCCTGAAATGGAATCGTGGCAATGACGTAGTGATACAAATCCACGAATGCTAGAATGAATAGGTAATTGAATGATTGCTAAAAATGCTAAAAATGAATCAATTGCACGGCTCATCGTTAGATGATTTGATGAATGGAACTCAGTGATAGGTTGCCGGTGCACAATTCGCAAAGGTTTGGACGGAAACAGAAGACAGGAAACTAACAAGCAGTGCCAATGTAATGACGGACTATTTTGATGATATGAAATGCTTAGTGCTATAACACAGCCACAAACGATTAGTAATCAACGTTTATACGACGAATAAAATCCTTTTTTTTTTTCATTTCTTGCATCAAAGTGGAAAAATCAATCGTCTGAACAAGGCGACACAACAAGAAAAAATCGCGAACTCGGCATATGAGGATGCAGGTGAGAAGTAAGCTGACCAATAATTCGAAATAGCAAACATCAGGTAAGCGCGATCAGAAAATGTGCAGGATTAAATGCGTCCTCATCGGATACTGCACGAATCGACAATAGCGCCGCGCAGCTGTGTCCAATTCGCATGATCATGGCAAAAGACACGTCATGCGGCAGTGAAATAACCATTGTTTGCATGAGGTTTGATGGTGGTTTCGTTAAGCGAAGGGTTTCACTGCCTTAAAAAGATTGATCAATTTTTGAAAGAGCATCAAAAGTTAAAAAAGTGCCCTCAGGAAGGGCCAGAAACGGAATAAAGAATGCGCTGACAGCCGTGTGTCTTTAATCCATAGAGCCAGCAGGCTTCCGAAGATAGCGCTGCCCTCTCCAGAAGCTTCTAACAAAGCGCCCAGGCTCCGGTTCTCCCAGATCTTGAAGACAATCCTAATATGTGCCAATAAGCCGCTGAGGAAAGATCCACTGATATGGAAACAACGACAAAAAAATGAAGCATGCTTTATTTCTTGTAGTCTCATGCCAAATTTCAACTCTGCATCTCCTAGCGTTTCGCAATTTCTTTTCGCTTCATAAAAGAATTAACTTTCTCAAATACGCACTAATTTGAAGACGACTGACTGCTATCACTATAGACAACCCGGGTGCACATGACAGAATAAAACCTACGTGACCTTGAAAACTCATCAGATGGTTCAGTGAAACTTTTAGACTGACTTTTTGCATTAACGATTCGCCGGCCGAACTCAACGCACAACACTTCTCCGTTTAATGTGCGATCATCTGCGGGAGTCACTAACTTCTAAAGTTTGGGCGCCTTTTCCCTTTAATTCCCTCTGTTGTACCCCAAGTGGGCAGGCAACTACCTCCGTCTGCAATGATATAGAAAGAGAGCTTCTTGAAATCTAAATTTATGAATTTTTAGGATCAACATGCCCGATTTCCCATGGTTCTGAACAGACTGTCAAAGTTAGGTGGTGATTTGAACACTTTATGGAGCAAACAGCAACTGCATCAATGACGCTCAGGGCGTAAATTTTAGGAAAAAACACTTTCGGCATTTTCATGCTGAAATATGGCATCGACATAATTACGCTAAATAGGCAAATATACTGTTCGTAAAGACGACCAACAATTTGAATTTTTTAAATCCGCAAATAGTACGGTAAAGTCCGACGGCAATTTAGAATTTCTCGAGTTGTCCTCAAAATTTCAGTCGTTTCAACACAACAGTGTCGCAGAATCCCCGAAGGCCTTTTGAAAAATTGACACAATTTTTGAAGTGATAATATAGATTTCAAAAATATTTTTTCTCGGTACTGACAAAATTCGTTGTTGAGAAGACGTAAAAAAAAGCTGAAAAAGTGAAAAGGAATGAAGTGGATCTACTTTTTTCAACTCAATGATTAATCAACAATTGTGTGTTCACCTGCCCGCTTTCATTACTGCTTAATCGGTGGCTTAACAAAGCGTTTTCTGCAAGCCGAGATTTTTCGACGCAAGTAGCACATTGTGGTAAATTAAACAAAACCACAAACGAAAGTTTTATCAAAGCTTTTATAATCTTTCACAAATGGCCAATCCGATTAATCAGGGAAACGAGAACAGCATTCTATGAGAAATAAAGATTCATCTTCAATAAAAACTTCTACTTCAAGCATCGTGAAAAATAATGATCCCGGGCCTCTTTTCTACAAAAAAAAAGGTTTTTTTTTTGTTCATAAATAAATTCGCCGCTGACGAGGATATTACTCAGATTTTTCATGCCACAACGCAATACTATAGATAACGGGTTGGTGATGCTATATGTTACTCTCCAAGCTAACAGCATTTTTAGTGTGCGTTGAACATCGTAAGTCCTCAGAGGAGGGCTTATATTTAGATGATTTCGAGAAGTGGCTTCAACTTTCTTATGGCACTCAATGAGATCGTCCCCTATTGGAAGAGAGAGAGAGAGAGAGAGAGAGAGAGAGAGAAAGAGAGAGAGAGAGAGAGAGAGAGAGAGAGAGAGCGTACTTCAGTCAAAGCGAATGCCGCATGTACGGGAAAAAAAAAGAAAGAAGCCCTTAAACATTGGAATAGTTGAGGCGATATCGCTGAGACTGCAAAATCTAATACTGATTTTAAAAAATCTAATACCTAATACTTTCGTCATGGCACATATGTCGTGGGAAATGAGGGGTGAATTGCTTTTGACAGTGCTTTCTATGCTTCTATTCTCAGTGATCCTTGGTAGTCTCTCATGTGAGATGAGGGATGTAGTTGAGTATGGTTCATGTATTGTGAGCTGGCAGCAATTCAGTGATGAAAGGTCAGTCCTGCCGCACCAGTAGAAATCATATCGAGATATCATTGCACTTCTATACCAACCGATCTACTGAAAGAAACGTTCAGCAATAATCAGCAGATAAGCATAAACGACCGACTACCGCTCATGCTTGTTGCTGTATCATCAACAAAAACGTTGAAAAGCAACAAATCTAGGAAGGAAGCTTAAGACTATTGTCGAATTTACCGCCTCACCATAAAATGGCGCTCCGGTGATAAGATGGGACTGTGGGCGGCTTGATAAGCAACCTCTTATTAATGACAACAGGTGAGGAAAGAAGCTATGTCATCTCATAACGATAGGCGTTTAAGGAAAAAATTGAGTCAAACGTTTTTTGCAAATTAAGGCGAGGTGATTATACCAGTGGTCTCTGTCTACGGAGCTGCACACTGAAGTAGTTGTGTAAGTGCCGATCTTCTATATAAGAACCCGCTTTGATTCTAGCAGGAAATATCACACTTCTGACAAAAACCTTGCTTATTTCCATAGACCCCGAGCTACACTATTCATGACTAACCAAATTAGCAACCGAGAAAAACTTTTACATCATTCCTATCACCATTCTTATGTACACAAATGACAGCTGCTACTTTCCAAACTTAGGAATAATACTAGTGTTTACATTCGAATTGAGTTTCATTCAGCCGAGGCAAGATTCAAGCGACTATGGTGCTTTGCATTTTTCTCTCAAGCGCTCTTCTAAATGCTTCCGCTCAACGTAAATCGCAGTAAAGCAGTTAAAATGGAATTTGCTATTAAATGTGCACATACAGCTCCTCAAAAGATTTGGCAAATGACGAACCGAAACGATAAGGATAGCAAAATACAAGTATTTGAGGAGAAACAAGTAAACAGTTTGGGGTATAGGGTAGGAAGGGGGGGGGGGGGGGCTATAGGGCGTTAAAGCCAGCGGGGACGCGTTTATCTAACGGCCGATACGATGGGCATGATAAGTGGGAGCGTCGAATGTAGGAAAACGTGTCAACGGTCACCTTCGTTGTAAACACTGTCCAACTCATAAATCCATTTATTCAATATATTACAAGATAGGTCATTGCGTTACCGCGAAGACCTGAAATAGATATACAACCTGCACGAAGTGGAATGCTCGCTTCGGGCGCAACCTTTGCCCTTCAATGAGCTCACTGAAGACTTCACTGACTTTGGAACCTTACTCGATTATAGGCTCCATACCGGCTATCATTCGGATGATAGGGGGCCATTCGTGTTTCACCATCCCATTTGAAAATCGTTCGCGTATACCTGCAAATTGTATGGTCTGAGACATGCAAACGGGATAATCTATATGCCACTTTTCTATTTAAAACACCGAAAAACAATGGGATTGCTGAGTTCGAAAGTTCTTACATCGTTGTGCCCGCCACTTCTTGCAAGTTTTACCGATCTCTGTCACCAGCATTTTCGTTCTGCACGACTTCCTAATTAACTTCAATCTTCATCACATGACAGTTCTCAAAAGTAGTTGGCAAATTATTACAACATATTCGACATTCAAACTAATACATTAGCATCTGTTATAACTCTCAGACAATATGAACCATCTACGCATTACTGGGCATTACGAATGATTTGAAAGCTGATACTAAATTTATGCAACCGTTTAGTTTCAGGGAATTGGATAGATTCCGAAACATGTGCACGATATGATTAAGAAAACTAAATCTTTCTACATTCATAAATGCAAAAAAAAAAACCTATCTAAGCATTGAATCTCTGCGCTAATAAATAACCTTGAATGCGAATTCATAAACCGAAATCCTTCCGTGCAATTTCGCCGTTGCACATTATGTCCTTCTTTCGCTGCATTATCTTTAGAAGTGCCGAAGTGCTCAGTGAAGTGTTAAATTTTCCTATTTTCATTTCCTGCTGTCCCTCTCATGCTCACATATATCATATAAAATCCATTGGTGGCAGACTTATCTCCCTCTGGCAATTTGGGATGAAGGAATGCAAGCAAGAGGGCAAAATAAATCTTCAGTAATTGCACAAAACTATCAAAAATCGAAAGGAAATTGAAAAAAAAAAACCTTTCGAAAGCTCCGAAATTTTCTACACCCTGAGCGATATTTTTCGTTAATGATTGATGCAGTTTTAACGGGAATTTCGCAATAACAACAAATACCCCATCTTTGAATATCGCCATGACTTTTCTATACCAAATTAGCAACTATCATTGATTGAAATTCTCTAAAAGGAACCAGTGGTGGGCATATTTTTGTCGTCGCAGTTCCCTATAAAAATTTTGAACAACTTTGGTGGTAACGGTACCGAATAGTATAACCTAATTTATTTACTGATGTTTGAGCAAACGCCTATTGCCTTTTCAGCAACTGATTGCTGCTTTCAATTTGATGAAAGTTTTAAAAACTCGGATGACGAAGGAAGGGAATATCCATGAGTAAAATTCTTTTTGCTTTTGTTGGCTGGTCTGACTGAAGTCACAAAATAACTAGTGTCGAAATTCCCGTTCACTGGTTGGACCGTGGTGTACATATAAACAGATGAACAAAGCTAGCATGAAGGCACTCCTATTGGGAACCTCGCGGTGATATGATAGGCAGGATTCTATAGTCGATTGAAGCGGTTGTATGAAAGAGCCGGATGACCCAAATTATGTGAAAACCACTTCAAGACATTGTGTAATAGCAAGTATTGTGTATAGACGTCATACTACCAGTAACTCCTGGAGATGAAAAAAGTTTTAGAAGTTGATAAAACTAAGAACAGCGAAGCAATTTTTTGGTTAAGTGAAATTCCCAATTATGATTTCTTTGAACTGAGAAAAACGCTGGCAAACAGCAGTCCCGAACAGAACTCGAAGCGATTTCAATCAACTTCCGCAAATGAAGAAATTCACCGTCCATAATAAATAGCAAGCAAAAAATAGTTCCATCTGTTTCCTATAATCATTGTTCTGTTATATTGGTTGTCAGATATATAGCGACTTTTTGCAAACGATACACTCACCATTTCATAACCAGCACAGTAACGAACGGTAACGAATAAATGCAAATGCTGGTGTCCAGCAAGTCTAGACATAAACCGTTGCAAATAAGCTGATAAGGGAAATAGAGGACATTTGCATTTCAGAAGGCACTGATCACGGAAGCATTTGCATTTCGATAAAAACTGCGGATGGTGTCAGATCAAAAACGTAACTCGATTGGAAAAACAGTGACTACTTTCCTGTGTGTCCAGTTGCCGTCTTTCATGTACACCTCAGAAAAAAGATATGCTCATGTATTCACTAAAAATATCTTCTCTTCCTCCTATCTACTTATCTGAATGTTCTGTTGGTCTAGATCTCTTGAACGTCAGCATTTGCATTTATTCGTTACCGTGCTAGTTATTAAATGTTCGGTGTATTGTTGCAAAAAATCGTTATATGTCTGACAACCAATATAACAGAACAGTGATTATAGCAAACAGATGGAACTACTTTTTGCTTGCTATTTATTATGAACGGTGAATTTCTTCATTTGCGAAAGTTGATTGAAATCGCTTCGAATTCTGTTCGGGACTGCTGTTTGCCAGCGTTTTTCTCAGTTCAAAGAGATCATAGTTGGGAATTTCACTTACCCAAAAAACTGCTTTGCTGTTCCTAGTTTTATTAACTTCTAAAACTTTATTCATCTCCAGCAGTTGCACTTGAACGGGAATTTCGACTTTCGAAATGGACCGAACGGAAGCGAAATGATTGCATGAAACATGCCCATTCATTGTAGAACGGTCCTATGTATGAAAGGGATATGCAGAAATGATAAAACATACAATGCGAAACAACGCGGAACGAAAATACTCATTTGATAGTTAGGCTTTATGAACTATATTTGTTCATCGCATTTATTGAAAGGGAAGTAAAGAATATGGAAGATTAGGGTGATCGCCAACTTTCATTAGATAGCAATAAATAGGGATGGTTTGAAATGTGATAGGTGAAACAAATGGCATTGGTATCGGAAGTCTGGAGGTAGGGAAAACGTTAACTGAGGAAGATGAAGAAATGACGATACAAGGCTTAGACGCAACACGATTTGACAATTGCGAATGGTCACTAAGTAATTTCCGTTTCCTAGTGTATGATTTCTGATTATTCTTGAGGCATTTCGATGTAAATTTTTTGTAACGTAATTTGTCCCCTCATTTCTGTACGAACCATTGAGTACAATATATGAACATTTCATCTGTTTATGAAGCAACTTGGGTTATTGATTTTAAATAGAAATATAGTAGAAACGAGCCTACCATGAGGGCCATTCCTCTGGAGCATATCGTCCAACGGTTCCCGTTATGATCCTGGTTCTTGGGTGTGGTCGAGCATATTGTTTCAGTGACTCGTCATAAACGAAGGTTTGTCGTTTCGAATGCGATATTGCCGCCTGGAGAAAGTTGATTCCTTAAATAGCGACCAGTCGGGTACAATTGGAAAATTTCGCCCAATATTTGCTTTTTACATGTTTGCTATTGTAAAGATGTTTATGATAATGCCACATATAAGCTCCTCTTCGATATCGATCCGATAGTTTCAACTTTAGACTCAGGTAGTGCTGAAATTTTGCTTGCAAATTTTTTTTCTAAAAACGACTGATTGCGCACACTTATAGGGACGAAAAAAGATAGGCAAAGATTTTTCCAATTCGTTTGCATTAGTCATGCTTGTTTGTCAACATCGAATTTGAACAAAAATAGCGTATGACATTTATAAGAAGCGGGAGAAGTACGATTATAGGCCCTTTTTCGATCACACTCACACCGGTTAGTGCTTCACCCACCATTCCCTCTCCCTATTCTCGAGCGTACTCTGAGTGAGCTGCACCGTCAATGCTTGAAGGCGCGATGCAAAGCTGATTTGTGGCACAATAACGCCAGAGGAAAAGTCATAACTCCGACATTCAGTGTCATTTGCAATGGCATCTGCGAGCACACAAAGAACTGGGCATGCATCAAGGTCAATGGTCACTTCTCAACGCCACAAGGCTGAAGAACATTTTAGCCGATCGGTATGCTCAAACAGGAAGTGCAGTGGGCCATCTAAGCGTTTTTAAGCGTGTGTGTAACAAATGAGACATCTACGTGTCCTTGAAAATTGTCACATTCATAAATAACTGCTTAGTATTGAATTTTCGTTCAGTGATATAGGCGTTTATACAAACAGTTGTTTATATAAACAATTTATAGACAATGCATTTATGCAAGTGTTCATATAAACAACGCAAATGCTGAAGGCAAGAAGTAAAGTTTTGATGGCAATGAATAGGATCAAGGATCTCCAAACCTCGACGACAAGCTTAGACTTCAAAAGCTTATGAATACAAGAGTGGCTCAACTCTTGGAGGATCTCGGGAGACCTAGTTCGCCCATAATTCAACCCTATCTCAAGCACAGCAAATGCGGAGTAGCATCAAGCAGTTTGGTGTGATGTACGTTTTTAAAATGACTTGCCCAATAATGCACTCTTGTTTTTAACGATCCTACCGTCCGACCGAATACAAAATTCTTATGCGTTTTTTGCCAACCTTAAATGAGCATGACACGAAATCTAGCACAGGAGACATTCTTACGGTGTATCACATTATACCTCAAATTTCGCAGCATTAGCTTTAGTGATTTTTGAAGTGAAACTAGCGAACCACGAAAAAGGCATGTCATAATGCGTCTTGTAAATGGAAATTGGCAGAAGCGCATAGCGACATAAATATGTGGCAGAAGATAGAGCAAGGCGCGGTTCATAAAGTATAGAACATATATTGGAATATTCAGGAAGAAGTTCATAAATCTTGCCGATATCCGCATATCCAAGAAAACTGCCCCAAAAATACTTGCAACGATTCCGTTGCAAGTATTTCGCCTTTTAAGTGATTTATGCCTTTTAAGTGATTCCGTTGCGGAGATTCATACCTTTTAAGTTCCACGATTGAGGGGGTGGTATAACTATTATTAATCTGACTGAAACGTTTGTGGAAATATTCCCTGTTTTCGGATAGTGCAATGGCCAAAATGCTATAGAATAGAACACTCATGCGAGTGGCACGCATGTCGAAAAACCTATGCAGAAATTGAAAAGGAAAATACCGAAGATCAGAAGAAGAAGTCCGCACAAGAGTTTACCCATGTCGAAGACTGTCTCTCGACTGAATGATGCACCGTCTCGCAACGGACAGATGGCTGACTCTCTTTTGTCGATGGTCGTCGACTACTCCGTTTCGGCCGATACTGATTGCCGCCCTCGTCGATCATCAGCAAATTTGACGCCACAACGCGCATGCCAAATACCGCGCAGATTTTCATGAACTTGGTGGAACCTTCATCTTCTGTGATCTCTCCCCGTTTCTTCTCTCTTTCCCTCTCTCTTCCTCTCTGAAGTGAATCGTTTTTTTGGCCTTATCTAAAACATAAACCAATGAATGATGATATATCAATCTAATCGGGTCAAATACACTGTTGCATCGTGCCGTTCGACGATACCACCTTTGAATATACACAAATAGCGACAACATTGAAAATGTGCATGAACAAGTGATTTTTTGTTGAGTCCGATAGATAGCTGTGTGCTGTGATTACATCTCTGATGATAAAAACTATGACCGCGCCAGCATACGAACAGGCATGCATCAACGATAGCCGGTATTTGGAAAATCAGGATTCGCCGCAGGCTGAACCGGTTTCCACTAAGTTTGCAACCCGATTAAAGAACGTAGCAAGCCGATCGACACTTCAATAGCATTCAGCATCTAGCAAACAATGGCCTCCGCTTTGCGTCATCAATAAATCACTATAGTTGCAAATTTACTGCTTTTTCTCGTATAGCCGTTGGGCAGCTGCTTTCTCATCTAAACTGCAACGCAGAAAAGCGAAAAAAAAAATTCCCGATCATCCTGAACACTTCGTGATCTTATTAGGGTGTGAGCGATGGATAAAAAGGACACTCCAAATTTGAGAATTGTCTAAAACTTGGCTGCACCTTATCACAATCTTTAAGTGTATCCACTTGCTGTTGGGTATGTTTTATTTTGAGTCCAGTGTAGTCGCCATCATTCTCATCTCGTTAACTTTTCCTTCTCATCTCCAACATTTCCTCAACGCTGATTGACATGCTCAGCTATTACCGCATTTTTGTTTGAAAATGCGAAAAATCTATGAGAAATATTGCACACGAGAATAAACGAAGGAAATATGAGTTTTGTAGGAGTAATAAATGAGCAACAACGCAACAATAAAGGAATTTCCATTTCGACAGTTCTAGTTGCAAAACTATGTTACTTAGCACATTATCATAAAACAGTGCGCACTAATTCGGCACCACTATTCCAACGAATGAACACAAATTTTGGGAAAGTCAAATGAATATCTTTATAGATTACAACTTCTTGTGACCTAAATGGGCGATGCAACACTTCGATTCGACTTCATTAGCTTTACAACAATGCAAAACTGCAAACAGGCCCGTGTTGGACGTCTCATCTCCTGGCCTGTTAGATTTCTTCATCGCCGCCTTCCGGGCTGGCTCACCTCAGTTTGTCTGTCAGTACTCCGCGTTCCTACATCTCAAATCTAAGTAATTAAAGCGTTTCTTATAGTGCGAAAAGTAGCTACATGAACGTCACATGCTACCAGCATGAGTGCGGGTAACAACTGTGACATAGTCGACTTATCAATTGAAATCAGCAGCGCCGTTGATCGAGTGTGTAAAGCTGGCGATCGAACATGATGGAGTGATGCTTCCTCTTTTTGAGTCTTTGAATCCCCCCCCCCTTCCCCCATTGATGTCGCCACACTTTCGCAATCCTCAATACACTCATGTTTTACAATGCCCATATCAGTTTTAAACTTGAAACCTCTCTAAAGTGGTTCTATCTCTAGTTTTAATAGCAATGTTTTCTTAACTGTTTTTCTCATAGGTTCGCTATTTCGTTACTGATTCACTATTCGCTGTTTTATGTCACATCTAATTTAATGCGGAGGTATGAGTCGTAACCCCGATGTCTATGGGCATTCATTAGTGGAACTCCATTAAATACAATTGCTCAATGCAAATAGCAATACGAACGATTACTCGAAACAAACAAAAAACTCAAAATTACTTCCTTTAAACATCAATGTGCTTTCGGAGTAAAATGCACCTTAAGATTTTTCGTTGCAGCTCGCTGAATGCAAATCTGTGAGCAAATCTATGTACAATTCTATTTCAAAATATCACAGTAAAAGACCTCGATGGTACGCTGCAAACGCCACACAACCTCCTACCACGCGTATCGACTATTCAACCATAAGTACACATCGCGATACCTCACCTAATACCATCCAGGAAGCGAACTTTTTTATTGGAGCGAGGAGGGAAAAGCGAGGGGAGGAGGGAAGGAGGGGGTAAGTTTCTAAACAGCACTATTGTGAGGCCTCAGATAGAAATAATTAGCCAAAAGGCTCTAATGGCATTTTACTTCAAAAAACTTGAAAACCGTGGTTCCTGTTCAAGATTCCGAAATTTCCATGCCACAACACTCAGGACCAAGGGGAAGTTGACGTCCTCTCAAACCAACGCAAACGCAATGTCAGAAGAACCTGCCTCTTCAGTAAACATATATTGGCAGCTGACTGTGTTCACGATCTTCGGCTCAAGTGCGGAGCTTCAGTGAACAGCAGCAATCGGCCATTGCATGTTAACACCGTGGAAATCTCCCAGCTTTCGAAAAGGACTGAACGGTTTTCATCGTTGATACCAGATTCCCAAGTACGATGGGTCATTTTGACCGTTAATGGCGTTAAATTTTTTACGAAAATAGTTCAACAAGATTTCTGATCTCAGTTGTACATTCAGCTAATTTCTTCTAGACAGGACCACCAGTAACGTCTTCACCGTGAAAGGGTCCAGAACTATTACCTCCGCCCTCTCCTCGAGAGAACAACTATGCGCTCCGATTACATTTTGTAGCCAAGCAGTGCAGCTAGCAGCATGGGGCCGACGTTTCCTGGAGTTGTTGCAGTGCATGCAAAGAAGCGGGAAGAATGGATTATCACGTCGAATACAAGCCATGATCATTTCAATATTCCAGAGGTCGACGAGGTGTTTTTATGGGTCATTACAAACGTCTGCTCACAGCTACAGCTATTGGCGATATTGCAAGCAAAGGAACACTTCTCCGTTATTTGCGAAAGCCGCGTATGCGACATCTGCTTCCACTGCATCTAAAAAAGATTTGGGAGAGGCAAGGTGATGCGGGATTGTGGACTTCCACAGAAGCTTCACGATCGTGGTTGCAATGATATGTTAGCTGTGCACAGTGATTCATAGGCATTTGCTAATGTGAGCATCTACACTGCACCACCGGCATCAGTGTTTAAGCACAGCTACCTTTTCTTTGTTCGTCGATCACACACTCATACCATGCTAATTAGTTCATGTTTCCCAGCTAAGCTGCATTCCAGCTGAGTTCTCGTCTTTCTCATTTTAGACTTCTGAAACGGCCGAATCGAGTTTCTTTCTTATTGGCTGTACTGTGCGTACGTTCATGTAACATCACTGATGTGTAATGTAGTAACTGAGGAAATATTTTAACGCAATAGCTCCCGTCTGCAAAACTAAATTTCCTTTCCACAACGATAACAGTTTATTAGGCACATCGGTTGAACGTATATAAAGGAAGCTCACAAATATTAGTCGAAGCAGAGGTTTGAGGGGGAAAGGAGGGGGTGGAGGAGGATTTCGAATAGGAGCAGTGCAACTTCGGCAAACTTTTGCTATTTTTATTTTTATTTTTTGATTTTTTTGCGTTTTTTATTTTTGTTGGATTTCCTTCCATTAATTAATAAATTTAATAAAATGAAACTCATTAATGAGAGCAATAATAGAATGGGAATGAAATAACTGATAGTTGGGCAATTAGCGACCTGTATACTTGATAAAATGAGTGCTTACAAAGGAGGAGAATGGATCGCAGTCAAAATGCCCTTTCAATCCTATCCAATCTGTTCAGGTGTGGCACCTTATTCGCTGAACTAGAATGCACATTCTCTCCTATAACGAGCTCTAAGGGATGCCTCATAGTGAGATAAAAAAAAAAAGAAATTCATTGAGGAGAAAGGAGTATGCATGTTTGATGTGTTTATCAAATGCGGTCAGATGAAGTGGCGATTTTCGAAAGGGATAATAACCCCTTTTTCGCTTCTCAATTTTTGAACGCACACGACGATTGTTGTAGTAAGAGCTGGCTAGAATCGTTTTAACTATCACTCAGAACGGCCGTTCTGTCTCATAGTAGTGATGAATCTCCAAAAGAGAATCGGAAAGTGCAATTTGAAATATCCTTAAGCCTTTTAATAGGTATTTCCTTACATCGATTTACACTTCAGACCGAATCAGTGTTTGTATTTCACTGTGCTGCTCTATGATTCAGTAATGTAACGCGTTATTACGATTAGTGTTTGTTGTTCTTCTACTGTTTCATTAGCGAACTTTTTTCCCTAAGCTTAAGGACTGTCTCGTTCCCATTGGTTATCAGAATAACGTGGCCTGTTACGACTGATCGTTACTGAATTGGATTGGCTTCAAAGGGAACGGCCGTCGGTCACTGCTTCATTTGCCGCAAGAGCGACATTGTGAAGATATACATGTGTTTGTCGCAACACCTACTCAAAGCAGCTTGCAGTTAGTTGTTGCAAAAGACAAAGGGATGCTATATTACATGTATAGTTTATTCGTGGAAATAACTTATTCGAGGTGAGCTGATATTGCAAATAGAATTTTTGATAGGTTTCCTTCTCACTCAACTTAAGATCAATCGGCGGTAATTAGATATATGTGCCAGGCAGCTCCTTATTAATGCTCCCAGAGGTTTTTTACCTGTTGAGCATCAAAAGTTGTTTCATATGCACCATCGTCAAATAAGGTGTTGAAACGGTAATGTTGATGGGACCATTGAAACCAGATATTTCCTGTGAACTAGCTGTTTGTCAATTCGATCAATGCTTGATGGTCAAGAATACAAATGAACTCTGTTAGTTGGAATGCGTGTACGCGGGCATTTACTATACTTTGTGCTAGTTTCAGAGAACATGCTTTTTAGTTTAGCATAAATTAAGCTGTCGTCTGCAAGGAGAAACAAAATTCTCTCAAAAGGAACCTCTATCCTTCGCAACCACCACATTAAAATTTATGAGCTTGGAATAGTCAAGATGGTAAATAGTTATATCCGACGAATAGCTGCTTTCTAAATTTTGTGGCTAGAGAAGGGAAATATTACAGCATTTCATACCTGTTGCTTCGAAAGCGAGGTTTAGCACTCTTCGTTGACACCTGAGTTTTATTTTTTCGTTCAAAAGATGAGAAAGCGAGCAATCGATCATTGTGATGGAGAGTTTAAAAAGTAATTTTGGGTGAAAGTTGTCCACTTTGGCTCATCTCAGCTACTAAACACATGACCAATGATTTACTCTCACGTTAAGCAAGCATAAGTGCCTCTTTTTAGTGAAACGAGCAACAGTTTAATCGGCAATGCGATTGTAACACAAATATCCCAACCCATCTTTAGGAGTGGCGATTTTGGGACAAAGAGAGGAAATGCACTCGAAAGCAGAAAAAAAAACGCTCATAAAAACTTCATAATTGTAAGCTGGCGTAAAATGTTTATTCACATACGCTTCCATTCAAATTGGAGAACAGATTTTAATTTTCTTACTAATTTTCATTTGTGGAGAGAAATTCTAGGGCTGGATATCTTGGGGATTCATCTTGTGTGTCTTCTATGTTAAAACATTGAAGAGGTGAAGATGCCAGCTGAGGGCGGTTCGACTTCATCAATTGAAGACTGCAATGATGTATGGTGTGCACGCCTTACGTTCATCCCTCTTCTGTTCCATTTTTCATTCATTTTCGCAACAACTCCTCGGAAAACAGTGCAGGAGTTTTAGCCCACCGTGTATCTTTTACGCTTATCTTGTTTTTCATTAATCTCATTTACAATTACTCATTTTATCGGTACAGTTATCTGTTGATGTTTTTTAAAGGTGTGAGTGGTCAGGATGTATTTCGGCAATATCCCTCCTATCATCGCTATTAGTTAGATTAAATCCAGTTCAGTTTACTTCCTGCTTTGATTTTTACGTCTGCAGTTAGTTGTTCTGCTTTAAAATTTAAACTGCAGCATCAAATGAAGAGAGAACTTTACAAGTTCTCATTACAGTTGGTACAATTTTATGGACAACAATTTTATAGTAAAACCAAACTCACTAATATTCTCTCCCAATTTGTGCACATCGTTGCAAATGAATTTGAGCAAAATGCTTTATCTATTCCAAGCTGAACTAAGTGTTTGTTAATGTCAGTCGAGTTTTGAAAACCACGAGCAGCAGGCTGTTTTTATTCAATAGATGTCGTTTTCAAATCTAAAGGAGTGTTGCTTATAGAAGCAATGGCATCAACCGTTCAGAAAATCCAATACTTTTTTCACATAATTTGGCAGCATTGCACGAACGTAAGCTGTCGATCTATCAGCTAGGTACTGTTTGAGTTTGCAAAGTAACTACGAAAACCGGCATGAGCGCTTCCCAAACGCTGAACAGATGCTAACACGATAGAAAAGAGAAGGAAGTGAGAGTCTTCGAAAGCGGTTCGAGTAAACATGAAGACGGTCATCTCAGCTTTCAGACTCGAACTTTGTCCTTAGATTATCGCTTCGCTTCTCATTTCTCTCTTTTAACAGTTATATGCCAACAAACCCAAGATTGATTTATGAGGGTCGTTATGCTGAAATCTTATTCACAATCGAACAATAGGGACCAATAGAACGCGAACAATTCGTTACGGATGAGCAATGGATAGTGAACAATGCTTAACGTTGCTATAGATAAATGAAGGCAAGCGAGAAAGAAATTTTTTTTGTTTGTGTGAATCTTTCCACATCACTCAACGTTGAAAAATTGCCCATTGCATTGTGCGCGGTAAATTCGAAAGTCTCTTGCTTGAAGATAAACGATTATTTCCCATTCGCTCGCATTTATAAACGATCGTTTCCTACTCGCTTTCATCCTTACTATCCTCACTTTGCAATAATTATTTCAAAGTAAAACATATGCAACAAACAATCAATTGCTAGTTCAAACGCTCTAACTTTCTAGAGAAGTTGGGCTTAATTTCAGGTGACTTGTAAGGTATTTAGTTTAATTTCTAAATCTCGACCACTTCTATCGTTTCGTTAAATTTCATCTTTGCTGTCTCTTGCATATTGCTACTCTCTATTAATTTCGAATAGTTCTTGAATTTACGGCAACCAAGAAGCGTTAACCTCAGCCTAAAAAGTACCATCATTGCTCAGTAATCAGTGGTTTTCCCGTATCGTTCCATGCATTCTATCCTTGCCACTAATAATCTGCATTAAAGTGTAACAGAGCATCGTTTTGGGATGTCATTACCTCTAAAGATTGCCTCACTCACCTTTAAACCTTTTAAAGATTAATATTTTATTTGCTGTACCATTTTAAAGGCGTTAATTGTCATTGAATATTTCTTACAAAGTGGTTCATTACCGTCCTGAAAAGTATAAAAGTCTTTGATTGTTGAGAGATCAATCTTCAATCATTGATTGCGACAAATTTGATCGCTGAAGAAAAGCACAGCCCATTTCGGCTTGAAGAACACTGTACAATTTTGAAAGAACAAAATGAGATAGAGAAGTTGCGATCAAAACAAGGATAAAAGTTGCACATTCTGTTCTACGTTTTATTTATTGTGACGAAGTGTGCAGCTGCTACTATTCGGAGCCACTTTAATGGCTTTTTACAACGAAATTATATGTAGTAATCAGCTCGTTGTTGTGCTCTATTGAAGCTGTAAAGCACATCTCTTTGTGCCCATTAACAGGCATAGATCCCCTCTTGGTTAATGTCTGCAAGAGTAGGTTATTTGAGATTCACCATTTTCGTCCCTAATTCTCGTAGATTGGATTAGTGACGTTTGTCGTTCGGTGTAAAACCTGGTAATTCACTTGTGAGGTGTTCTTTTTCAGAGAAATAGCAGTACTTTTCGCCAATAAATGCTCCATTTTTATGTGTTAATTTGTCGACAAATGAGTTTCTCTTATGAAAGCCGGCTGCCTAAGGTCGGTTGACTACGCAACATTTTGCTTTGTCTGTAAGGTGTTGTGCTTTACTTTCTAAGGTACAGAGAATGGTTCGTGCAACCGATAGTCTTCATTTTTGTGCGCAACACTACAGTTAGCTGTTTTCACTCTTTCCGTCCTTTATACTTGTTCACCGTTTTGCGTAATGTACTTTGCGCTATTGAATTAATATATGATTTGAAGTTATATACTAACTCAATGAGCAGGCAAATACTAACTAGCTGTCAGAATCTAGAGCCAACAAAATTCTAAAAAACCTTACTTTGGACACAAACAAAGATTTGTTAGATGAAGTGTCTATGCTCATATGTAAATGCTTTTCAAAGATCTGTTTCGTTCTCACCTGTTTTGACAGATGTTCCGAACGGCCATTTGGGCACAGCAAAGTGTTCGTTCGAGGTTCGCAAAGCTCATGTGAGGCTTTCGGCAGATCAACAATAATACGTTGCAGATCTGGCATCGAGGAAGTTAAGTCGAGTTATGAAGGACACATTTCATTCATACTGCTCGCCCAAATGACCTATTTGCTAACAGTGGTGTTGTTTTCGATCGATGGCTTGTTGGCTCAGCACTCCGGATGTTATACGCACACCGATCAGGATGGTTTCGACGTCGTCAATTGTTCACACCAGCGTTTCCAGGTGCAATCCCTACGCCCTGTTTTGCTGCTGTTGATTGAAGACAGCTGAACTGCCAACCTCGTTTCAACTTGTGAGATTATATTAATGCCCGTACTGACATGCCACAGATAATAGATATTGCTGAAACTTTCATTTCATTCTTCGTAGTAAATCAAGCAACCAAACCACCAAAACTATCAACTGAAAATCAGCAACTATCAAACTACGTTAATTCCACTTGGCGGTACCTGCACAAAAGTGTTTCCCAAAACTTCCTCAGAGTTCACTGTTACCTCGGAGCAAGCAAAGCTTTCAATGATCAGCAAACCGTTCAGGATCAGAGACTGCTCACTCGAGCGCCTGAAATGTCCATATTTCCAGAGAATCTTGCCACGAGCGCGTGTACATGCATCACAATTTGAGCTCATGCCAAACGCCATCAGCAGTCGTACTCGTTCGCTCAACCTCAGCAACAACGAGTTTATTTCGTTGAACTCGAGCTCATTCTCGTCACTGCGTCGTCCTGAAATCCTTGAATCACTGTCAGTTGCTTTTCCATTACCAACTAAACACTGATAAACATGTGCGAGGCGATAAATATACTTATGCAAAACTGCAGAACAGCTTGCTTTTATTGAACGTTACGGATTAACATCAAATATCGTCTGCAGCATCAGTTACGATTAGCCACAAACTTTTCAATTAAAGTTGTGAATGATGCCTGATAAAACGCATAAACAAACGGTACGTATGAAACTCTTCAGGTGCTGATTGAAAAAGTTTAAAGTGAAGCAAGGTGTTCATAAATAAACGAATCTTCATCCTGTCTTGCCCACTTTTTCGTGACAGAATCCATTTGACACACTATCAATACTGTTGTAGTGGAGAAGAGCGATGTGGCGGATGAGGCAATTTGCTGGATGGCTTTCTGGTAGTTCTTCAGCTGCTTCGGGAAGGAATGAAAAATCTCATCCTCAGTGCAGCCACTTAGAATAAATAACACTCAAGAAGCATTCACCTTTCACTGAGAAGTCCATATGGTCGAATATACGAAGTGTGAAGAAATCTCTTAATGCCTTGATTAATAAACGTTATGAATATTTTTTCCACAATGAAAACAGGGTAATTGCGAGGATCGGCCAATTTGTTTTTCATTTCAATGGGAAAAGTTAGAGACGAATTCTGCCTGAGAACATCCCTTAAGCATGTTGACAGCCACTGTGAAAAGCTTCAGGCAGTACTATTTTTGAGAAGCTCTGCGTTGAGCGCATCGATTTCATCTTTTTTTGTGTTTTCCATTGTCGCTGCTGATGCGTCTAAGTGAGAATGTAAAAGTCAATTGCCTGCCGAAATGTTCAACTCAATGCTCATTGCAAACAAGTCCAGTTGAGCTTACCTATATTAGTCGCAGAGATAGCACTAGGTGTGTTGACGCATTTTGATTCCTCCGTCGAGTGCTTTGCCTCTCCTTTGTCGGCCCACTCATTTCGAAGGACCGATCTCTTCTCATATGCATATTTTCAGCGACCTGTCCAACAACAAGCTCATCTTTATTGCTCCAGCCGCATTCAAATCGCTTACAAGGCTCAAATACCTGTTAGCATATTTTCTTCATTTATTCAGCAGTTCGTTTTCGAATTTGCATAGTCTATATCATTTTCCTATAGCCACAATGATGTTTGTATGCATTATACACTTCTCTGCCACCTTCTTCCGCAAGTTTTGTATTTGTGGTGCAATTAGCTCATTTTTCGTTTGTATTCGTTTTTTTGGATTGGGAGGGGGGGGAGGGGGGGGGGGGGGGGGGGGGGGGAAGAGGAGGAGGGGAGGCGAATAACATTTTCAAACGTCATTCGTATAAATTAGATACCGCGAATCCATTATGGTAGCGTTTCTCATTGAGTAGACTAGGCATCATACCTCTTTTTTATGCTTTTAAGGGAGAAGATGGAGGTATTTCTCTCTCCATCAAATTGACCCTCTTCATGACCAGAACTTATCCTTCATGCGCCATTCCCCTATCGCTCGCCATCCTCATATCCCTTTATTGCCCTACACCAAACAATCGGCTAATGACAGACAGGTGACTCTACACAATCACAATGCCCCTTATTTACATTCGTAATAAAACGACATTTTTCGCTTTTTATATCTAAAGCACTATTGATTTTGATTCGTTTGTGTATCATTATGGAAATACTCATAATACTTTCAGTTTGATGCAATTCAGAACGCATACAAAAAGCTTCACAAAATTCAGCATATGAAAAAGGTGTTCATTTCGCCTTAGGATAACAACGTGCAAGCAGAGGAAGTGAGCGAAGGTGGACTGTGGAGGGGAAGGGGGGATATGCAGGAGGAAGGACGCCTTTCCTCTATCCAGCCCATGCTTATCACTTTATAACCAGCCGGACTCACGAGTGAGGTATTAAGCATGCAACCTTAATGAGTCGGTTGAATTCTTCATCGTAAAGCTGTATTTGCAGCTGATAGTCAGTAATGCATGTTTTAGGTGTATGAATGATGTGGTAAATACTAGCTGAGAAATGAAACATTCGCCTGATTTATTAATGATGCGAGTGATTTAGTGCAAATGTAGCGAGCAGAGACGATTAATCACTGATGATTCATGGCAAAACGTTGCGATCGCATACAAAGAGCACTATAAATAGTATTGCCAAGCAAAACGAGTTGTGCCGTAGATGTGAACAAAGCGCTAAATGTGCCAAACGCCTTATAGGTCTTTGTCTTGTCATCATCCTTCACACGTTTTCATCAGGCAAATTAGTGCCAATATAGCTGTTGATAGTATGCAGTGGAGCGAGAAAGGAGGAGGGGTGAGGATGGTGAAGGGAATGGGGGGAGGGGTGAGGGAACGTACTTACCTGTGCGAAGCAAGTCTTATGCTGAAGTTTGAGGGTGCCCTCTGTGAAGGAAAGAAATTCATTGGAGTTTGAATAATAATGCTCCGCTGCAAACAACTGCGTTGTGAAGTGAGCCAAAAGCATGAACTCATGTAGAAAATTTTTAGGAAATGAACATGAACACGAAATTTTGAACATCTTCGGCACTTTTTCACTGAAAGATATATATTTACAGCTATTATTCTGGTAAACGGATCAGCAATGGTGGTAACTATCTGAATTCGAAATGTTCAGCTCCTCGCCACATTTTGCCTAGGGGATTCTCGAATGCGAACACGCCAATAAAGATGTCTTGGAAAACCAAGAATTTCTTATCCCTGTTGATGATGCCGCAATATTTCATCTTTTGAGAGCACAAATCCTGGATAAAGACTGTGGTGAGCACAGACACTGAGTTCGGAAGTCAGGAGTATGAAAACAAAAGTGAAATTTTTAAACAGCCGTCTTCTCAGGGATAACTTGTCTGCAACTTTCAGTAACTTAAGTGGCAACCGCCTTCACACAGTGAATCGTTCATCATTCACGGATTTGGACTCGCTAGAGGTGCTGAACCTGGATGGCAACCCGCTCTCGTCTTTCCCTGACCGCACCTTTTCACCACTTCTGCACCTCAAGCAGATCAGCATCCAATCAGATCAGCTAGCATGCGATTGTCAGCTCGTCGATCTACTCAAGTTCATCAACAAGGTGTAGCCATTCTAACTAATCATTCGAAGGTGTCAAACAACACTCAAATAACTTCTTGTTTATAAGCGCCGTCCTCACCCCTTCTTCATCTCCTAAAGTAAAAAGCCACATCGAAGGCATGCATGCTTCAGGAATTTACAAACCCTATCAATCTTCCCTAGAATATCAGTGCCAAAGCTTTGCGTTAAGCACCTATCTACGCTTTGACACATATTAGGCCGATTGGACTATTGGGTATAAAGTTATGAAATGGAACTGTTATCTGATCTGTTAACACAGCGAATTTGGAAAATTAGCAAGTTCGAGATGCGGGACATGGAAACAGTATAAAGATCAAAATTTTTTTGAATACTGCTCAATCGTTCGTCTTCTTCGAAGATGTAATGCTCCTCTCCATTTTTGTGTCGAATATTGGTCCTTTTTGAAAGCTTGCGAACATTTTATGCCTCAAAGTTTGTGAAGGGAAGTGCAGAGGGGTCGTTTCATTTCTGAAATATGAAGTACTATCATCTAGCAAGTAAATGGGCGGAAAGTGGAGGACAGGAGATTGGCCAAAGCCATATACTATATGTGCTGATGGCCGCGATCCTGCCTTGAAGGAGAAACGTGGCTAAACTCCACTCCGAGGGAGCAACGCAGCCCTCTTTAAATCACTTATGTGTCTTCAATAAGCCGTGACCAGATTCTTTCCTCTGTGACAAGGGGCCTGCCACGTTTTTCCTCTTCCGCACGAATCAGTCGGGACCACGACCGTGTGCATAACTGCAGCCAGGTTTTCAATCCTTCGAAATGTGGCTCCTCATGAAAGACCCCTGTTGGACTGTTGTGAGGTGATTTGAAATGCAGGTGCTCAGTGCGCAAAAACAGTTCTCACAAAGTGATGCAATTTTAATTTCCTACATCAAAACTGTCCCAGTGTTCAAGTTAATCAGAAGAAATGAGTTTCCAAACTGTATTATAAAGTTATTAGAATCTTATTATAAAGTAGGCCGCGTTTATGTCACTCTTTCGTTGTAATTTTCGTGTAGATTTCCTTAACTCAGTTGTAGGAAAACTCAGTGAACGTAACAGATCGGACGGTGTGCATCTTTCCGATAACCCTAAGGGGTGAAAAACTGTCAACGCTCCAAGCAAAATCGGTGAAAAAAGCATGTGGCAGAGGTAACTTTATCGTTAGATGCCTTCCTACCGCATAGTATGCGTTGATTTACTTTAAGATAACCAACGCAATGGTACTATGACCAAGCTGCGATCCTCATTCGTGTGCGTAGTGTGGAATTGCGCATAAATCTCTAAAATTAATGACGAATGTGTTTCTCAGTGGTCCACTTGTAGCGCAAGTATTGCTCTTTTTCCTATTTTCCAGTTTTCCGAGACATTACAAGTTTAACCGAGTAATATACCGCTGCTAGTGCTGAATTAGTTGAGAAAATTTAAATTTCTTGTGAATGCTTATGCATTCACTGATCCATCTCTCACAACGTTTTGCTCTTAGTGTAGGGAACATTTAGAAGTTTATAAGCGCCGCTTGGAAATGGAAGTTCCGATTCCTATAAGCTTTTGCAGCTTCACGTTTGTAGGAAGATTTGAAGCGGCATCCTCTTCATGTGTATTATGCGTGTCTTTCTGTTGATCTGTTCGTTTGTTCGTTATATCATTTCGACTCAAAAAGCGCTCGAGCTTAGGCTGGAAAATTTGATGAATTGGATATTTTGGTACTCCCATATCAACTTTCGAGTTGGACAATCAGCTTAGCAAGAAGCAGTAGTCGTTTATGGGGGGCCTAAAAGGAATGTGTGACGGAACAGTTGAATGAGTTGAAATATGTATGCAAAAATGTGCGCGTTTATTAAGATTTAGTGGGATATGGTGAAACTAACGGATAGGTTTGGCGAGCGGATTTTGAAAACGCATATTGTGGCAGCTCCAAATGCTTTTGCACTTGCCTAATCCTCTAGTGAATTTCAGCTCATTTATTAAGAATAACGCCAACTTGAAATGCCCTATCTTGAATTAGCCGTGAATGTACTAATGTTTTTAGAAATTTGCACATTGCAACTTGAAAGGCTGTACCTATCAATCTGATTTTGTTACGGGTAATGCAGATCAAACCTCCCACTCAAAGGGATTGGTTCAATGATTATTTGATATCAAATTTAATGAAATAAATTCCTAACAAGGGCTTTACATTTTAAATTCAAATTTCTGTGCTGAGCATGTAACTAAAACGCTTCTGAGTTCTTGAAGGTAGCCTTCTTTTGTACTGAAACATCGTTGTCATTAGGTGTTACTTTGAAAGCTCATAAAACAACGTTAGCTGGAGAATTCACAGGTGACTTCGAGCCAACTGTCTTTGATTTGGAGCCGTCTTCACCTTCGCTTATCGTCTACCCTGGCGAAGAACAACAAATAGCCTGCATGATTTCCAATATTGGCAACATATCAATGGAATGGCTCAAAAACAATGTGCCAGTTTCTTCAACATCAAGACTAGAAATTACTCATTCATCCAATGCAAATATCAGGTCATTATTCGCTAATTTTCAACAGCTTTTGGCACAACTGATCTATAAGCTCAATGTGGTAGTAACATATCAGCACCGTTGCACTCACATTGGAGAGTGATCTCTTTTTTTCATTCATATTTATCAGTAGTTCAAAACCTTCATTGGTTGATAGCAATGAAATAAACTTTGGCATTGATGAAAAGGAGAGAGCATCCGTGGTATTTCTTCTCTGCTCACCACTACGTACTGCCACACAAATTTTTTTTCTTCCCCATTCCTGTACATCCTTACATTACTTCAAAGGTTCGTGCAATTTTCCACTCAAACAGATATAAGGAAACTTCAGTTTTTTATTCTGTTGTATCACCTTCACCTACGCTGTCGTCTGGACATCTGTATGTCTCTAGGATGCCAAGAGTGCCTTTGACGAGTGCCAGCTGACATGCTTGACTAATCACTATGCCTTAAACTGCAAAAAAAATTATCATCTGAGTGAATATGGAATAGTGCTGCCTGAAATTTGGTGATAGTTTCGGAAGAGATTGGAATTCGGATACTTATACATTTATTTCTTAACTTACTATCTTTCTGTTTTGTAAGGAAGTGAAAAGAAATGTTCAGATTCGAAGTGATTTAGATCGTTGACGTTGACGTTCAATCCAGTGGAGTGGGAGGACGAGGGTGATTGGATTTGTTATGTGGAATTTCGAGAAGCAAGTCTTCGCAATACAATACGACTAATGCCTATTTCAGTGAATACTGAGCACTGCGTACAGGTATGTGAGACCTACTCGAACCAATTTTTGAACAAATCTCTCTCACTGCTTATTTTTTTCTCCCACCTTAATTCGAATGCAGGTGAAAACTGCGATGTGAATTTCATCAGCTTCGCTCGTTTCGTTTAGACAGATATTATGCATCATCTGATTCCTTTAAAAGTGTAAATTAAATGTGAATTCGACAGTATTGAAGAAACTATGTGTGGTTCAATGGTGTTAGTTATTCTGGTGCCATTGCTTCCTCCTCCTTTTGGCAAGTTAGTGTTATCTAGGATCATTTGCTGACTTCTCTCTTAAGACACAAATCAATGAAGAGAAATGACAGGAATGGAAAGCAGACGAGAAGGGTGAGATCGTGTGGCCGATATCGAAGCAAGGCACAGTCTCAGCGATATGTCCTCATGGACCGCTTAACGCCGTCGCTTACCGAGTGTGTAGGCAAGGGAAATGGTCCGAGGTGGATTCTGGCTCTTGTGCATTCTCGTCGACTCTTACCAAACGTCTCATCCATGCTCTGTCCCACATGCACTCGTCCAAGGTATCATTCTAAAGGAAGATCTTTCCACTCTTTCGCCCTCTTTGCCCCCCAAATTAAATACCAGGAAGCTGTTTATTCGCTGATTCACTAATGCCTTTCGTAAATGCGAAAGCATGGATTCTCGCTTCTGATATAAAAATGAAATATTTCCTGAGTATCTTTTAGGACCACACTTGAGAGACCATTGTTGGCCAGCTTGCATGCCATGGCATTTACTTTGAGAACAGCCTGGTCCCCTTAACACATTCTTTCTCACTTATGTCGATAATAATCCTCTGAGAACGCGAGATTCATGAGGTCATTTTAGGAGTAAGTGCGCTCCGAAAGTTCTAGCCACTGCAAGTACTTCACTCAAGAATAGTTCTAATTAGCAAAGAAGAGCCGCTAGATGGAGAAAAAAAATTCCCCAGTGACAAGCGATAGCTGTTAAATCAGTGTTGATGTTCGAAGTAATCACGAAACGAATGTTGATAAAATACACTAATTAAAACAGTGAAAGATTATAGATGAGGATTCCTCGCATATGCATTAGAGTTGTGCCAATTAATGGTTTCTATATTAGCGTCGTTATTTCACAAATTTGTTATTCAATTATTTCGATAGATTTGTAAATTTTTGAGAAGAACAGTGTGAACGCCATTGAGTACCTAAATATCACTATATTTGCAGCTTCTTAACGAACTCATCGATAGCACATCTTTAGCATATGAACTTTCACCATATGAAACACGTCTTGTTGGATGGATTATTGGTAATGCAAGTGAATCAAATGCAAATCAGATGCTCACTGCCATTGCGTTTGCTTTAAGATCGAAATATGCAACTACTGAACTTGATGGTTCGTTGATTGTATCATGAAGCAGATTAATGAAGCCATTGTTATGATTCTGAAGAAACTTAAGAAACATTGATTCATGAGAGTTGATGAGAGGAAGACTAGAAAGGAGATTTCGACACGAATGTTCGACTTGAGAAGGGATTTGCCTCCTTTTTATTCGATTCTTTTTAAAATAAACAAATATCCACTTTGAGGTGATAATGACAAAAAAAACTTTCTTAACAAACATTGCACCCAATCGTCAACTTAATAGACAGTCTTATGCCATGAGACATGTTGAGTGCTAAAAAAATGCATCACACTGTTGCCCTTTTTCAAGTCTGAAACTGTGCAATGCGTTTGCTCTATACGAAAATCGCCTATCGTCAGCTGATAATGACGGGAAACAAATGAGGGAGGCAAATTGCTTATTCCATTGAAACGACCACCAATCCTCTCTCTCTCTCTCCCCCTCCCCCCTCCTCTCACTTCACCTAGTACTGATTCCTTGCTCCTACCTTCCTCTTTAGATAAAATATTTCACTAAGCCTACTGAATTTTGAAGGTGAAGTGCTGAGGAATCGTTTGCAGTCGATAGCACTCAATGATCAAATTGTTCGATTAAAAAACATTGCTGCCTGCGAGCTTATGGTATTGTCGACGTCGCTTGATGACGAGCCACATAAAATCGGATTCATCTCAGCATACACAAACGGTCAATACACTTGCCATCGACAACGCAATGTTGAGCTTCTAACAGCAAACGGTGAGTTCACCAATTGCGCATTTATTCCACTTACAAGTGAATGTGTTGAACGCTCTTCAGTGTCTACGTGCATTGGGATGAACTCATTTCTCTATGTTCAATAAGATTAATTGATCTAAATGCTGGAGGAGTTTTTCTTGTCAACTTTCTTCACCAGATTTCGTTGAACTGTTTATGACGGGCTTAACTGAGCATTATATATCTTTATTTGGCCCTTAGCTAGGTACTAATATGAGTTAGAGAAACTTCGGCATCCAACCTATCAGTTAACAGTTTATCCGATAAAAAAGTTAGTTGTCACTCTCCAATGTTAGCTATCCTTTGTGTCATGCATAACTGGTTACAAGCAAACGATAGCGCATCTATATAATCTTTTCTACAATCACCTTCGTGAGACTGAAGTTACATTTGCTCGTTCATGGTCGTCCAGAGCAACATTATCAGCGCGTCTAGGATTTTCAGGGATTTATTAAATCTTCGCTTCGGCTCGATAATTAATTTGGTGGCTGTTGTTCAAAAATTAGTACGACTTCATTGATTAGTTAGAAAAACCTTGTTGGCCGCGCGCAATTGAAAAACTCATTGAAGGTATGACTTCGATGCGAATCCCATGGCAAACATTGGATTTGTTTCCTTCAATAACAGTCCTGAACGTTTTCTGGTTTGCTAACACGCATCTATTCGCCACATCGTATACTCTCGACGGAAGATGGGTTGCATTGAATCAAGTTCATGCGATCGTCTTGAAACGCACCAACCTGAAACCAATGCAACCTGCTGAAAAGGCATGTCTACTCATCTCTCCTATTTTTGCGGAAATCGCGTCTTTTGAGTCTTTTTTTTGGCACGGGTTTTGTCTTTTTGATTAATTTGAGTTATGATGTTCAGTGACACGATGTTCGCTGTATAACATGAGTTCTATTTAAAATTGGATAGAACCGGTTAAGGAAGTCGGTCTAGCTTAGATGAGCGATTTTTGGCAAACAATGAGTTCTCTCAGTTTCGTTAATGGCTTCTATAAGAAAAGCAGGTTAGCCATTTTTCTGAGGAAAAATCTGACGTTTCAAATCAATTAACCTTTATAATTGATAGGCATGAAAAATATTTGTTATTAATGGTTTTTACGGTTCGCATATAGAATCATGTAACGTTTACATAAAAGATTATATGACCATTTTATATTGCTATTGTCATAGAGAGAGCTATTTAAATCCACATAACTGTTAAGCGATATAGCTATGAAAGAGGGGAGCAGTCGCTATATTCTCCATGGAAATCTGCAGTCAGAGTAGGAGACGCGCCCAAAAAAATCTCGAAAATATATCCTTCTTAAAAATTAGCAAAATTCATAAGCCTCGCCTCAGTGTAAGCCCACCCACTCCCTTATCCTCGTCATCGATAATGCGCCATTTTTGAGAAGTGGCAAAATTTGCAAGTTAGATTCTCCTGATATTAAATCTTCAAATCTACAATCGTATAGACGAAAAGGTTACTTCCTTGGCTTCACAGTATGCTAAGTTGTCCTGAAACTGAATTAAATATGTGCCGTCTGCGTTGATGGTCATAAGTCGTGATCTCAGTTTCTGTAACTGTTATTGTGCATGTTAAAATAGATGTGCTTTCATTCGGTGGTGCATGAACAAATGTTCCTTAGTGAGGGGCCAGGAAGAGGTGGAGGGGGAGGGGGGTAAGGCACCTCGGATGGTAGGTTTAGTGCTTGTAAAATGTTAGGATGTCACTTCAATTCAGAATAGCGAACTCCTGAAACTTTTCAAGGACTAAAGTATTCTCCCTCACACTGCCCTCCTTTAATTACGGGTGTGGTGCTATTCCCGCTTCCTAATTAATGCACCTATTCAAGAAAACCACTTTTAGACATCAGCTGCTCTCAACACGGATGGCCCATCAGCGATATTGTTTACGTATTATCTTCGCATTCCGACGGAGCAGGTATTGTTTATTGCTCTCTGTCTTGTTTGATACACAGCTAATCTGCATTTCCACATTAAATTATCTCACTAAATTCGCTCTGTTCACAGAGTGATTTTTAAAATCCATTGTTTAGAGGACCTGGTCTCCTCAACCGAAATATACGCTTGACCTTCTCTGTTCTAGTGGCGCGTCTCTTAAACGTCGCTGTTCTAGAATGAAGAAAATTAAGGAATTTTTGAAAGAACGATTCTTGCAGTGTTTTGTTCGGTGAGTCATCTCTTATGCAGTTGCTCAAGTGGTAGAGATTCGCCATCATCTTTGAAATTGATAAGAAGTTTCAGGTGAGACTAGGAGTATGGAACAATAGAGAATGGAGGATTGCTAGTGGAAGTGAATGCTCACAACGAAGAGCTGGTCCACGCTATGTGATCATTGCTTGTTCTCATGCGTTCATCGTGTCGCATCTTGGCGAAAATCTTACCTTCTTTACTGCTATGCAGAATGCCTCACTCATCGATGAGTCAGTTTTTTTTTTGATTGGATTATTGTTGTTGCTTTCATTTGCTATTTTTTATGCTTTGCAAAAAATACGTTTCGTCGTGGATGTGCTTGTCCATTTGTCAGCACATTTCAATTCGAAATTCGGTGTACCAATCCGAAAACTTAATTTGCCCGATGTGCACTCAATCCCTCTCTCGGCCCGATTCGCCTCCTTATTCCTTAATTGCGATATTTTTTAAACCTAATCGACTAGCTTACTTTACTCAAGCCCATCATTCCGAATCTGTTAGAGACAAAAAATTTTCAAATCATCAAATAGGTGCAATTAATCAAAAAAACTTACGTAAAATGCGAATCTGGCTGAAAATTGCTCAGCTCACATCACATGCTACGAAACCTCGGAACCTCTTCTACAGCACATTCTTACAGATTAACAACTGTGAAAAAAGGCATCGAGCTACCGTGGTGGACATATATGTCGTCTGGATTTTTATCTTTCTCTATGGTTTTCGTCGTGTTTAGTAACGTTTGTTGCATCAGGTGCGTTTGCTCATTGTTCTGCCAACTTCCTTAGTTAAGTTTCAAGAAGAGAAATACGGTAGTGTTTTGATGCCCTGTTCTATGATCCTTATCGCCATATTACTTCTGAATTGTGGAACACTTCATTTAGTAGAAGCTTTCCATCTTAGCCAACACTGACTATTCTTATTTCGATGGGTTTACTAATGTGCAACGATTGACAATACTGTTGCTCATTGAGAGCAAGAGCTAAATGTTTCTAATATGGTTCATGTTTTATTCTACTAATCTCAGTGTTCTTCCTATGTTATGTTCCAGTGGCTGTATCGTGCACCAGGCAATGCATGCACTTCGTTAACTGGTTCTTCTATGGCCGTAATTTCCGAGTTAGATCTTAAGAAACTATCAATTCCTATATTGTTGATTGCTAAGCAACTTGCTTTAAGAAGCTATCTATCTTCCATGCTTACATAAGTAAACTCGGGTTCTGCGTCTTATAAACTAGGATAGTGATAACTTGAGTCTGGCTTCGTTTTGAAGGGGTTACTATTATGTTTTAACTTCTTGATTTGGTTTTAATGATGATGCTTAGTTTCTTCTAGGTCGCTATTAGATTTTGTATTTCGACTGCAATTTAAGGAGGAGGAGGGGCGACGTCGGTTTTGAGTCAGTCTCAAATTTTACTGCGCTCTTTTGTCAAAGAAGATATCATAGCCAGCACATAGACGTCTATTTTTGTTCCCTCAGGAGGAAACGTATCGTTTGCTGCAAGTCGCTTCACGTCCTCGTCAATCTCTGTGTGAGCATATTTTCTTTATGTGTTGCCTTCACCTTGGGCGTTAACAAGGTGCTCGACGAGTCGATCTGCATTGTTGATGGTGCACTTATTCATTTCTCCTTTTTGGCTGCCTTTTACTGGCTCATGCTCGCTGTACGGTAAGTCTTTTAGAAGCCAATAAATGCTTGTCTACTCAGTCTTGGAATTTCAGATGTCTTCCGATCAAAAGGACGCAGTAAAAAGTCTCCTCGGAACAATAATTTTTTATGAGTTTTGCAGCTCAACACTGTGATAGGAACAAAAGGCCACCAAATAAGTTTTAAAATGACCAGACGATTCGGGTGTTTCATTCATAGATAAAAATGCATATTGCATGATACATTAATGGTATAAATCCGATTGCTGTGCTGCATTTTTTGAAGCATCTCTGAAGTGTTGCTTTGCAGACTCCATGATAGGTAGAGGTCAGTGTACTATGCTGAAGTAAACTTTAGAACTGAGACAAATTCACGACATTTTTACGATGAAAGTGACCGAAAACTGCAGCAATTTTCCTAATGCATATTCAGTTGAAGTTGTTGAAAGCAATGTAGAACGGACACTATTCGCATGTGCTTAAAGAATGTAGTATTTGCTTATAAAATTATATTGCTGTATGATATTTTCCATGCTTATAGAACAACACAAAGAAAAATAGGCAAAGTGGCGAGCAACAAAGAACAGCACGTTGCTGAAGATGAATTCGGTGAATCTGAATTTCAAAATGTTAGTTATTACTGTTATTTTAGTCTTTGTTGTCGTATTTGATGAAGGTATTAAAGAGTGATGCGTCCCATTGTTTTGTAATATTCCTGCATTTTTTCCATTTGAACTAACAATGCGTCATTCATATTGGCGCCTAGTTCGTGTAGTATCTTTCTTTTATTTCGAAAATGGCATGCCATTGAGGAGGGAAGTCGTGGTCAATGATCCATTCAGTTGTTGGTTAAATTGGTAAAATTTATGACCAGCGATGACAAGAACTCTTGGATAACGAAAACTTGTGCCCATTATTCCATCAACTTTTCGCTGTTGTTTGGTTATGTTTTAGGCTGCGTCGCACGGGCCCATCGCAGGGCTATATTTCCTCGCCTATGGTGTTCCATTTTTTTCAGCGTCCTTTTCACTTGCTATTGACGCAAGCTCATATGCCTCCTCAACGCATTCGTATGCTTTTTCTAACGTTTTTTAAGTTAATAAAACCATAGCGCATATTCTTAGCAATATTTGCTTGTCTATGAATCCTTTTAAAAGAGCGAAATGTGATATGAAGTGTTAATTAGTGCACAGTAGGCTAGCAAAACTTTTGCTTTGCCTGATGAACGTCGCAACAACACTCTTATGGCAACAACTTCAGCTATGAGATCTCGAACACCATTGCCTCGAGTAAGTGCTAACATGAAGTCATGCTCAGTCAACTTTTTACAAGTGAATCATCTAATAGATCAGAAAATGAGGCATTATTTCGAGGCGTTTTACGATCGTTATTTTCAGTTGTTTTCCACCAACTACTTTTCAATCGAAGGTGTTTCAATGCGGTGTGTTGTTTCCATTTATGATCTCGCTTATTTTCACCATTATCTTCTACATTATGGGAAGGTGCCAAGTTGAATATCTCAAACGTCTATTTGAGTCACGTTGTTTACCAGGTTAGCACTTTTTCTTTGCCTAACTTTGAAGTGCGTCAACGTAGAATTATCGCAATCGGACTAATAAAGTAAGAGTATTCTTCTACAGTTACACTGCAGCGGACTGATTTTCAATTCCTTTGAATTTGTTCCTTGAATTCAGCAATGTGAGATAATTTGCCTAGATGTTATGAGGCAGAAAGGTGTACTGAAGAGTTGAGACAATATGGACGTCTGCATTTCAGCAGTTTGGCCAAGCAGTTACCCAAAATCCAGAGGCAGTGAAAGGGGCACGATAGCGCGCCGTTATGCTAATGCTAAATCGATTGTGCAATTTTTAAACTAAAAACTCACTTTTAGGCCACACTCGAGCGGTTCTAGATGAAAATTAATTTGTTAATTTTTGTACAATTTAGTGAATCAGGCGAAATGAAATTGGGCATGGACGATGATAAGTGTTTCCCAACCTTCTTCGTCGTGTTGATCGTTTTATTCACCTTTTTTATTCCATTATTCTGTGTGGTATTATACTTTTCAGTAAGTCAACATATAACGAACGGAATCACTGAGAAAGACAGACAGGTTGGAAAGCATGCGTATAAACTACACAATGCAGCCATAATGAGTCTTGCAATTGCAGCTTCGCAAGAGGGCATTAAACTGACCCCTAAGACAGCGGGTCAGCTACATTTTTCAAGTTACCAGACAGCTGAGTGTCTTACGTGAAAATTTCAGATGCTGCGAGAGGGGAAAATCCTTCGGCTCCGTTAGTTGGGGACGCCGAACTAAAATCGATGGACACATCGGTCCTTGATGAAGATATGAGAGCTCACTTTCAAATGAGGTTAGTTAATGAACTCGTTCACTTCACTGGTTTCACTAAGCCGTACACTATGCACCCTCCTCGTTTGGCCATTCGACCGCTCATCCATTGCGGTTTCAACTTTTGGAATGTCATTCAGTAAATAACAATTTTCCTACCTCCATATGCAGGTACAACGTTCATGGCATTTTCGTCATTCTCGCACTGTAGAGGCATCCCTGACCCTTCATCCTCTACTGATCTTTCATTTTTCCTGAAGGGTCGTCGTAGAGAACGCATGAAAAATGTGCAGTTTTGGACGAGATGCCCCATCATGCGAAGGCCGTGCCAATCTGGATTAGTTCTTAAAGAGTAATCTGCTTATCTACGGAAGCGGGCTGCTTTATAGCTATTGAATGTAATAAACAAATAACGATTCTCATATTTAGTAGTATTTTGAAACAACATTGAATACAAAGCTAACGAGAGTTCATTATCGTTTAGACGATAATTGGTGGCCATGAACGGGCTGTTTCCGTTTGCACTTAAGTGATCTTCAGCAAACGCCTGCTGTAACGTCCTACTCTACCCTCTTACTGTAACCAAGAAGCACAACAATGAAATTTTTCGGAGAGCGAAAAATCACCAGGCATGACAAATCCAGATTATTTTGCTATTCTTTCTGTTTTCTTTCTGTGGTTGTTCGAACCTTCTCTCTTTACCCGAAACTTCAAAAATAGTTGTAGTCACTTACCTTCTTCCCTCTGGCTTCCCAGATATTATTGTTCTCTTTCTTTAATTGTCATAGTGAAGCACTATCGCCCATTTTCATAGCTGTGAGTTGGCCACTTTGTTTGTTTGAATGCTTTTCTCGTCAAACATTCATTGCCGAAGAATAATGTTTGAGGAATGGATGATCGCATAGGTCACATATGGTGGCTGCACAGTTGTTCATGACCCACAAGTAGCAGGTGTTTGCTTTCTCACATTTCGCATCTGATGTTATGCGAATTCTACAAGACAACAGGAGAACAGCGATAATCCATCTGATAACTGTAACGCTTTCAGTGGGTTTGTTACTATTGCGTTACTTCTACTGGGCGCATGTTGTGCGGCAGTTATTTATGTTCGAGTTGAACTTGTGACAACCGATAGCTCAACCATTCCAGTCGCTCTCTCCATTCTTCACTCGGTTTTATGCTGCACTTTGGCGATTTTTATATTTTATTTACATTCTGTCAAGCGATTTCAACTGCTCTGGCAAAAGGTTGCATTGCGCAGCTTCTTTTGCATTAAAGAAATCTTTTAGATGTATTTTTTCAGTGTTTTTTTCAGCTTTTCGTGCGTGACTTATGTTGAAAATTATTGCTCGAAATGCTTGAAAGTAGACAATTTTTTACCTGAAAATATTTTAGTAAATTGATTTTAAAGGTGGTTTAATTCGAACGGAATCCTTGCTGTCATATTATCATTGCTCATTTTTACTCAGATTATTGCAATAGTCTTCCTCCTATTTTTTTTCGTAAATGCCTCAAAAATTCTAAAACAGACGAATTTTCAGTGTTGTTTGATTTGTTGCTTTTCACGGATGAATATCACAATGCATACTCGGCCCCTCGTAGATTCTTTACAAGAACATCTCATTTCTCCTGTGCAATGAAAAAACCTTTTTCCAAATTCTTTGTTTACCAATAAAATACATTACATCACGAAATCTCTAGCTCTCCACATGCATGGCATATATTGCGTTCCAATGTAAACTCCATTAGTGCATTTTAGGAATTGCAGTTTTCGGCGATTCTTGACAATTAGTTTTGAAGAAAAAAGTAGGAATGAAGTTTCATATGAAATTTAAGGATAGACGAGTGACCACAACATATTTTTCAGGACAGAATGTGTATGTTATTAGGTTGTTCTGCGCCGACACAAAACGATCGTTCTCCGATAGTTCGAGGTGTTAGAACCATAGTCGACGCTGAGATGTTATGTGTTCCACATCAAGTTCCACAATCATACACAACTAATGCAAATGCGTTGCCTCTAATACAACAAAATCCCATCGTTCACCAAGCCTACCATGCCAATGGTGGAGTGTAAGTTCCCTTGGATTACTTCTATTACGTAGCTACCACTTTCAATATGGAAAGTTCTGAGCGATTCCATTTCCAGCCTTCTGCACATGTAAACAGATGTTTGGGGCGAAAATGAATTTACATTTATTATTTAGTTTTTGTGTAAACATAGCGAATCGTTAGACGAAGGCGTTTTATAGGGCGCGATCGGAGTTCTTAAGTTAAGAAAGAGATGTGCATCACAGATACTTCCACTGAGACAAAGTTTCCTTTCATTATCATTGCCTTCAGTTACTGCTCAAAAAGTTACTAAAATATGCATGAAATGAATCTTTAGATCATAATCCCTCTTGTGTCGCGTATTAGAACCAATTGTATTTTATTATATTTAAATATTTATTTACATAAATATTTACATTCTGGTGGAATGTAAATAAATATGAACGCTGGATTACATAAGAACTCGTAAAGAAATCCGCGGAAGCATTTTCGTTTCGATTTCTCGATTTATCACATGAGTCAAAGACTGAATGAGAGGCTTTCATTAAATATTGCTTCCCGTGATCGAGATTCCTCTTTGCTTCGAAAATAAGAGTGCGGAAATCCTGAAAACCTCATGTCATCTATCCTCAGTGTTTTAATCCTGTTGTCGTTTTTGGTGTTCCATATACTTATTTCAAAATCACTTGCTTGATTAAGGTTTGAGTATTTCAGGCGTATGCAGAGTACTTTGGAAATAGGGAAACTGCGAGAGCGAGCGATGCAGCGAGCGGCAAGAAAATATTATCGATGTAAGCGGCAGTTGGCCTGTAACTCGTCGACCTTATCTACCGTTCAGGTTTGTAGCTTGAACATTTAGTATTTATGTTTTTTATGAGTGAATCATTGCTATTCTTCCATTACGTGTTTTCTGTAGGGTGCTACAAACGTTGCAACAACGTGTTCTGGGGTCTCTATTTGTTTTCAACTCATTCGTTAACACTACTTAAGTGATGATACCTCGAAGAAACGCTTCTGTGGCATACTTCGAAGAAATTAGTTGTCTTGGGATGAAAATGGAACAATCGAGTAAAAGAATAAAGTAATGTTTGCCCCGTTGATGACTTGACGGATATTCAACATGCAAACTATTAGCACACAGTAATTGGCTATATTCATATCGCCCCTCTCATTCGAACTTTAAGCACCTTCAACGATGAATCATTGTACATTCAGAGCATTACTGCATGGGCTGATATTGTTGACTGAAATGGGATAACATTTAGAGCACTTCAACGGATCTGTCCGTAGCTCATGGCAAAACGTCGTTACGGCTTACTATAGAATTTCAGACTCACTGTTCGGCTATATTAAACCGATATCATATCACTACTCGTCATGCGTAGATAAAAGATCCAGCAAAAATGCATAAATCAGCGTCTCTTTGTGATTTTCTTTGTGTTCAGGGTACAACTATCGAGGAAGAGAGTGGTGACGTCGTCTCAAATGATTTCTTTGAGGCGTCTGAATCCATAAATGAGGATTTCACGAGTAGCAGTGGACTTGATTTGCTACACGTCGAAATGGACCGACTAAGTGAAAAACACAAAGAGATGGCGTCGACAAGTTCAGCATCGACACAAAGCAGACACATTTGCTATGCGCAAATTTAGTTGGCTGAAAAACTCGTTCAGGATCGATGCTGTGAGTTTGTTCGTTGCAGACATCCAGATCTCACTGGACGAATTTGTCGATTTCTTACATAAGCTGCCTTGAATCCCAGTATTCCAAAAGTTTTAGGGAAGGTATTTCGGTAGAGTTTTCTTCAGTTATTGCTTTTTATTTAAACATGAGGACAAGTTGAACGGATCAATCCTGAAATGGAAACCTATTTGTATATTTTCTTAAGTCGCAAATTCGTATGCGGTTGTGGCATTCTGATTCTCATATATACTCGTTCTATTTAATGCCACCTTCATTAATCGGGTTTTTGAAGGCATTTTTTGATTAGTTGTTTTTATTTTTTCTTGACAATTTCCATTTATAAGCACATTTTCACGACATCGTCTTTATGCGTACGTTTGTGCGTTTGTGTGCCTGTCTGTATCTGAGATGCCCACCTTTACCGTTCTTCACATCAGTCCATTAACTTCATAATGACTTATGGACATTCAAAGACAACAAATAATATGTGTGTATTTTTCACCTATCGAATGCATTTTATTTAGGTTGCAGAAAGGTGAATAGATTTATACCACTCGTCGTATCTATTGAAACAATAAGGCATTCTCTACTATTTCTTGATAACGTTTAAATGAGCAGAACATAGGAGCGTTTATCTTGCTAGTTACCTGTAACAAGTTAGTGAAGCTGTTCTTTGTTTGTTGTAAATATTATGTTTTATTTTGCTTGCATATGGCATACCGATCTCTTCACTTTGTCGATTAAATACATGCGATCATTGATCTCTTGGGGAAATTTACAAAGTAATCAGTCAGCGATCCCTCATTTTACTAGCTTGCCGTGTGATAATATTTTATGCTTACCTTTTAAGAAGCAAATGAACCGATCGTTCATTGCGAATTCTCGTAAACCTACCTATGAAAGGATAATCCACCATTCGAAACCACCCAACATTCCAGGTATATATTTTTTCCGTATATGCTTCCGGAAGATAACGTCCCTGGTATGTGCCATTCGAAAGATCAGAAGTGAATGGGAAGGTTTTTTGTTGGAGTTGTGGGGGTAGGTGTGGGGAGGGACACAGGTTGCATGTTTCATGAAAAGACCAAATTTTCTGAGAGCTTTTCGGACATGTAGCAAGCGTTACTTATAGCAGTGGAAGGCGTTAATGTAAACCATCACGGGCTGTTGCATATTTATTTCGTAAAAGCGCATCTGTCCATTAGCACCAACTCGGGAACCACTTTAGCAAGTCTTATGAAATCTGATGGGCACAATATGCATTGCTGGATGGCCTTCTCTACCATATTTCGCCTAGGCATATAAAAGCTGAAATAAATTTTGCACTGATCAGCTTTTCATCCTGCAGCAGGCAGGCAACGAACAAACAAATATCTTGTGCGAGCGATTGAGTTATTTGCAACGCGAAGATTTCATTTTTCAAATCTAATCCTTATTGGCAACTTATGAAATTGGTCGGTAGGGTGTGTTAAGGGAAATGGAAAAGATCCTTCGTCGTTCGTCATCTGCAGCGTAGTAGGTAGTAAAGAGATATGACGACACGATGAAAAGGAACATCGAAAATGACCGTTGAGTCCGCTTCGAGCAAGAAAAGGATCAATTATAAAAAGTGTTGAGGAGTACTTCTTTTTTTGTGCAAATGTTTCCTTATAGGTGCTAATATTCGGTATGAGTCGTGATGAGTTTCTTGTGGATTTTGAAAATAACAGTCTATTAAAGCGTAAAATAGCAGCGAAAACAGTGTCCACCAACGGTAAAGGAAGTTTTGTTTTTATATGAATTAAGTGATTAGCGAGGGAACTCTATATCCGTTGTGCAGGATTTCTGCAAGAATATGGAATGTACTTATTCCCTATTTCTTATATCTTAAAGTCGAGCCTCGGTATACGCTGATTGCGTACCTCGAGAAGATGTTTCTTCGCTTCTTCGAAATCGAGCAACGCCTTTAGTATACGCCAATGTATATTAGAGTGCAATCTGAAATGTGTACAACTCCTTGAAGCTATGCGTGGTGGTACAATAGTTGTAATGCTCAGCAAACCTTGATTTTAGGCACAATACTGCACTATACATCTGAGTTACTCTGTAATTTTACGCCGCCTCAAAGAAACGCACAATGGTTTGCATTTTGGCCGTAGCAGTCGTTAATCGACCATTCATGCACATCACGACTTCTAGCTCTCTGGAATGTAGTCTTACTTGAATTCATATATAACGCTTTAAAAGCTCTAAAATTACTCAGTGAACTAATTGTTAGTATGGCTTGCTTGAAATTTGCGATGGTATTTGCCGCAAGCTAGAGAATGTGTGGCAATAAAGGAAATTGGCATTACCCGAAGCGACGCATCATTGTGCCGTATTTCATTTGATGTAAATGTTCCTGTGAAATGAACAGTCGACTTTGAACGATGCAATCCACTTTCAGTTGAAGTTCACCGGAAGTTTCTGCTGTCAAGCCGATCCATGACGTTTTCTTGTCCTTCAACAAGGCTCTCTTGTGGCAACACTCGATACAATTTATGAATGCCGCTTTTGATAAGTGAAAGAAGCGCTTAAATGAAACTTCTATTGGAAACCATACCGTAGCATCCTACATAAAGATTCAGTGATTGTAACCAGCTGCGTAAGTAAACAAATATACCCACAAATGTTTGAAGTCAGCAGCAATTTTACAGAAGTGCGTATTTTGAAGCGCCTACTAAACTTTTTCCATCAACGGTCCTTATTTTTACTCAGTTAACTAAGTAATAAATATATTGTTGACGCGTAAACAGTTCTAGAGAAATATCATCCCACCATTAGTAAATAAAACTGTTATAGTATAAAAGGACTTTCTAGATTCTCTTTGCTCACCCACTCACATGTGAGTAGGTGAATAGAGAATATCTGAAGTGTTTTAATCAAAAATAATTTCGATCCTCTTTACCCAACACCTCCGTTCGACCACTGAAAACACATAAACGAGTTAAAATTCATCGAGCTTTTCCTCATAACATGCGTTATGTAAATACAAATTAAAATGATAGTCCTCCAGCTGCCAGTTGTCAGTAGTGAAATCCAGAAACGTTCTTTTAAATATCTGCGAACAAAACATTTACTAAAACTTCTTTGCATGGGTCTTTTAAACGCGATGCGTCAAAGAAGCATTTCTTTCCTATTTGGATGATCATGTCGTTTTTTAGTTCTCGGTGATTGGGAAACTGGAATAGTAGAAGAATACTGATTGAATTAGATAATGATTGAAATGATGGATTCATCGTAGATGGTTGCTGACCATAGTCGCCATGGGGTTCTTAAAGCAACACTCCTCGAACGATTTCACATCAACGGCCTGCGAGACAAAATGTTCTTGCAATGCCGCCTTTCTGTTAATTCGGTTCACCGGTCTCCAACAGTTCACAGTTATCTCATGCCTTAAAATGGCGAAATTCTTAGAGAAAAACAACGGAAAGTAGCATTTCAACTCATCTAAACGGTGAATAATGAACACTCACTCTTATACAACAAATCACTTCCTACAATAGTTGCTAGTGGAAATTGATTGATAATTGCAAAGTTATTTGAAGGGAAAGTTTTTATGTAACGTAAACGATGCAGTTCTTATGGAATGCACAGCTGCCACACTGTGGCCATTTTACATTGATAATACCGTTGCACTGATAATTCTCCATCACATCCGATGTTTGCAAACTGCATAGCACAGGCACTGTTTGGCAGTTTCACAACACGGTGATTTCAATACCGCTTAATTGGGATTTCGAAAGGGAGTGTTTAAATGAAGGCAAACAGGGAAGTGGGATATTTGACGGATCAATGAAGTGAAGATGCTTTACCTGCCCGGCATTATTGGCAAAGAGGCAACACCATATCCATCGACGTAATGCCGTCCCCAAGCACTTTCCGCGCATACTCGTAGCAATACTTTCGGCATGAAAAAGTCGGTTTCGGTTTGTGGTCGTCTTGTTGAAATTGATAAAGGAATGAGGTGTGCAAAGGTGGCAACTTCATTCTAGAAATCGTCTGTGAGATGAATTATCGAAAGTATTTTTACTTCAGCCGAGGAAAACAATGACAGTTTCCACACAGTAACGACGATTGATGTTAGGCAACTAATAAAGAATAATAAAATCGCATACTTAAGCGCGAAATATTGAAAAGTTTTTGTGTGATTTATCTCAGCAATAAAGTACACCTGATAAAAACAAAAAACTGTTCACTTGATTACTCACTTCTTGTTGCCAAAAGCTGAACTTTGACTTGTACCTTCATACGCCAACAAAAAGCAAAGTCATAATTTGAATCGGTAACCCCCTCCCCCCCCCACCCCCCCCCCCCCCCCCCCCCCCCAAGAAAAAACCAAATTCAAAGAAAAAACGAAAGACAGATGATTTGTGTAATGTCTTACTAATTTCTTTGTGTTTCATGCTTTCAGACAAATAACCTCCAAGGCAGAAATAGCGGAATAATAACACAGATATAAAAAATTGCACGACTTTTCTAATATTTTTACTTTTTGTAAAGAAATTCACGCTAAAAATCCAGTCATCTGGGTGTATTAACGCCTCGAACTATGTCAGCACTCTTTGCACGATTTCATCGAGAATACAAAATTGAAAATGGGACACTATTCAGTTCTACTGGATATAATAGCATATTTGAGATAATTGGATTTCAGCTAGCCAATTGTCAATAACGATTCCATTTTTTACTCTGTCTTAATGTGGCACTAGGTTTGCGGTGCCAGATTTAAGCACCTGCCGCCAACAACCCTTGCATTGCCAAGTAATTTTTGAGTTCCAAAATCTCAGCTCTACAATTGGATTATCATACCTCATTACTATATGAGACCTGCGTTCTTCCGCCCATCGTCTGAACGCCAACAGGAATCAGTGCACCAGGCAATTCAACCTTATATTCCGCGTACAAACCATCATGTGGGAAATTCATTGCACGCTCTGAACAACGCAAATGAGATACAACAATCTGCGAAGAGTTCGTTATTTGAACGACACGAAGATGCAGTAAGTTGAAACACCATGAAAGATACATCAGGTTTCTCAAAAGAATAAGGATTGCTCCATGAAAGCGCCCACTTTTATAAAAACAACTTCCTTGCAAGTTATCAAGCTCTCGAGTGGCAAAGGAAATAGCACTTCCTTTTTGGAAAATACTATATGCAACCTCTGCAGTAATCACTCCTTATAAAAGTTTGCATTAATAAAAGCAATCCGCAGACAATTTGCTTAGGAGGGTAAGCTTTAGAGCCATGCAAAAGACTCTGTTGGATAACAGCTAAATAGAAGGAATAAATATTATGTAGTTTCGAAGAAAGACACTCATCTCAACACCGATCTCTGTCAAATTTTAATTGGAATTAGTAGTGATGATATCTTGCAAAGACTTGTTTGTTTCTTACCATATCTCAAATTGAAATTTTGTAATTCAATCACGAACAAGTTCTCAGAGGATTAACAAGTGGTGTTCTATGAAAATCGACTGGTGGAACAAGCCCGAATGTTTTATTTTTGACCATCAACCTCTGTTTAAACCCACCGATTACATCGCCTCTCCAACGGAATAATTTGCTTCATCATCCGGTTAAATCAACCAGCGATCGGGAAAAATTTGGTGATTGGGCCGGTTTGACCGGCTAAGTTTGACTGCGTCCTCAGCAATTCCTCTGACTCGTTGAGTTCAGTATAATTCCAAGGTTTTTTGGAATTTGGAACTCGCCGTTGTATGTGTTCAAAATGTCACAAAAAACAATTACCTATTTGAATGAGGTAGTCGAGTTTCATAACGCCTTCCTCCACAACATCGAACGTGCTTGATCCCTCCCTCGATTGTATCCAATCCTGGATACATTATATGTAGTTGGCCACAAATCAACACATCTATTTGCGACAGTAAAAGGATTCGCACTGAAGACTACTCATTTGAAAGGCATCAAAAAAGTTACACAATATTTTTTGCTGAGAATAGCAAATGCAATTTTCTCGTGAAAGAAATTTTTGAAGCGTTGAAAATTTACGTCTTCTTGTTCCATTAGTGGTATTTCATCAAATTTGGTTCCATCAATGCTGAGTGAGGCACAGTAGATGCCGTATCTGCTTTCAAGTCGTATGCTGTCCGAAGCTGTATCTGGCTCAAAGATAATCGTCGTCTCGTTGATTGCAGTTATCTTACAAATGACTTGATCATCGTTCGGGTCATACGACTCGCTGCAACGTACAAATTGTTTGCATCGCATCAACCAGAGAATTACACTAGGAAGGAACAACTAATATAGGTACTCGGTACTTTTATTAATATATGTTCGATATAGTAGAAGTTAAGTACACAAGTTGAAAGCGCCGATAAGGCACATAACCACATAAGCACAAGGCAGAGGTTAAGGACTATTTGCAAATACCTCTTTAGTGCGCGAAAGGACTTGTAGAGGAAACATCTGGTTATTATTTGCGGCACAATGAAATTGCTTAAGAGGATGCTCTATTGCAGAGTGGGAAATTCTCTTGAATTGGAAATATAGAATTAGCAGACCTGTCTTTGTCAAATGGTCCTAAATAGGCCATAATGAACATTGTTTTTGTCTGCCTATAAATGCTCCTTGATTTCATCATGTGCTCCTTCATTGGCAAATCGATCACGGGATTCCGACCGCCATAACTGAAATTAACGGAGCGTTTAATTGCTTGGCAAAGAAAAAGATACCAATAACATAATGAGAGCAAATTGTACAGCAGTTAAAATTCCCTTTGCCATTTTATTACTTATAATTTCCAACAAACTAGAGATCAATATCATTAATAAACTCCTGCGACTTTAAAGTGTTTGCACAACACCGGATACGTTTATTTGGGCATCAGTTAGCATCGAAAAGATGTTTGGAGAGAGACAGAGCAAGGAAAGTGAAAAGGTATGCACCGATTTCGCATCATTTATCATTTTGGCATGCATTTCATTCTTTTCACTGATTATTGCTTCAATGGTATTCGCCAATAGAAAAGTTTCAGGAAAGTGAAAATGTGGAAAGTGCTCATGAAAGATTATAATCTCTCCAAAGAGAGCTATGAGCTTAGCGCCCATTTCTCAATATATTGCTACGAATTGTACCGTAGATAACTTTTCGCCTTCCTGATTCCCATTTTCCATATTAATCTACAAAGTGATTTTTCTTCGCTTCTTTGCTGATGCGCAAAATCGGAAATGCTAAAAAGAAGTCACTGTCGAGGAGGCAGTGCATTTGATGAGGTCTTTGGAGTGCAAAAGCTTGTCGTACTAACCAACCTTGTGGGTGCAATACGTCGATTTCTTGAGTTACTAATCCGTTCTGATATGTCGTTTTTTTTATCGATGCTCATTGGCGTTTCGCTTTCAACCTAAATTGAACGATAACTGAGCAAATTAAAATTACTATCTTTCTTCATCTTTTTTCATTATTATTTACATTCGCACAGTAATGTAGTAAGTGCTGAAAGTCGTATATGATGCATATTGTACATGCATTAGAAAGGTTCAAAAATATAGTCACGATGCATCTCGAGATTCCAGCTCCAACCATAGATGCTTGCTGTAAAAACCAGAAAGGAAACCAAAACTGTGAAGTTGGAAGTCTTATAAAACTGTTGTCAGTCTTGACAAACTTGTTTCGTTATTTCACACCATTAGCGGAGTTTTAGATGATCCGGTCACGTTATGAATAGGAAAACAGGATTATTCTTTTTTTCTGAAGTCGAAAATAGTTTCACATGTCAAATAACGTTCTGCAATGTGAAAAATCGAGATGTTCAGTGTTTGCATCGCGGAATTCCCTAAAAAACCACATGATGTTTTGTTGGCAGCAGATTTTCGTCTCATACCGTCACCTTGGCAAGACCGTTTTCAGGAGGACTGGCAGCAGCCAACAAGCAGAGCAACGCACTTGTTATATACACATTTCCGAGAGAAGAATTATACAATTTTATTGCACATGAAGAATGCCCGAGGTTGCAAAACACTGATGCTGTAGGAAAAGACCACCGCGGTGTTGAGTTTGCGATGTCATTCCCCTGTCGAAGTAAACTTCTAATTGCCTGTCAAAGCAAATGTAACCGTCGCAGCTAGTGAGAAAAACACACTTTATCGAAGGGGAAAGAGATATACTGACAGGAGCTTAAGATTTCTATCAGTCCCTCGAAAGACTGCGTTATCGAGGTTCCCAGTCGATCCTCTGCTGCTTGAAGTCACACTCCTGGTAAACGGCCATTGTTACAAGGCGGCGAGAGAGGCTTCTCTTATAGGGCGGTGGAAGCTTAAGATGTGGATACCTCTCAGAAAAGACATATTATTGAACAGGAGATGCTTGGTTCCTATACGAACTTGACAGCTCTAGGCTCTCTTTAGGTTCCCTGGCTTGTTGTACATCAAATTCTTGTTTTATCAAATGTGGAAAAAGCAAGGAGCAGAATTGACGCCACACAGAACTACCGGTCAAAGAATCTGTTCTGGCCATGATTCTGATTCTTTTCCGGAATCTCAAATTGCTTCTGGTCACAGTTCTTCGGTTTTTTAAAAACTCCCTTCCACACAACCCTAGCAACAGTGCTGTGCGCAAAAGGCTTTGAATTGGTAGCTTAGCATATGACGATCATATGAAAGCAACATGGCATGTGTCGTGGGTGGCCAAGTTGTTTTACTTGCCGATGTGGAAAAGAAAACGTCCTGAACAAAAAACAGTGCCGCACTATATGAGATGTTGAACTTGCGACGCTTTCATCTATAATCGAACATTAGGTCTTTAAAGCAAATAGGAGAGAAAGAGGCTACGATGTAATAGCTGCTGATAAAACGTAACAAATATAAGGGTGAGGAAGATTAATTCCCTCTGAGATTAATAGAAATAACACATAATTAATATTAATATATTCACTGGAAATAAGATTAACTGAAAAAGAAAGAAGACGACTTTAAAAAAGTCTCGCTTACTGTTTTCTACCTGAAGTGATTTAGGAAGTATCTCGCCTTCAACATACGTAAATATCCGTCGGCCCTTCGTGCTGAAAGCATAAGGCGCAATTGAGGTGAAATAAGTTGATTTGTTGGGACGATTTTTTGCGACTTTAATGTGAAACAAAAAATGTTTGGAACATTTTCAGTTTTAAGATAAATGAGAGCTTGCTAAAGATATGTCGTTTATTTGGGCATGATTTCTTTACTAAGGGATATTCATGGATTCTCATGCTATCAATATTTCGCTTAAAGATAACAAAACATCGACGAAAACACGCTAGCATCACCTTCGATTGCTTCTGGTGTTCGAGGGTTCTTGAGAATCGGTCACTCCATTGGCACACTGCAATATGCATGAACATCAATCATAACACTGCTTGGAACAAGTGTATCACTGCATTAAACAAATTCGCCCTTGCATAGACGATTAAGTACCAAGTGGAAATGAAGAACTTTACCAAGAAAATAGTATTTGTGAAACAAAAAAATTAGACATTTTTTCAAAAAGGTCATAACATTTTGGATTATGTATTCTGTTTCACTATTCCGCTCACCTTATCCAGTGTTGCCTTTGTGAAAATTGACATTTAAATATCATATATGAGGTCACAGTAAAACGTTCATTTATGAGACCAACTTGTTTTGGTTATAAATACAAGTATGTTAATCGTAGCTTGTTTACAACGCTCTTGGGTTAGCATTTATGCAGGAAGAATAATAGCTGCACCGTTTCATCGATATCTTGGGATAAGCAGGCGTCCGTTAAAAGTGAAAAATTAACGTAATCAACGTTATTTCAAAATCAACGCCATTTTTCGCATTGTAGAGGTACATCTGGCACTTACCGGATGTGGCACTTTTTGTTGCCATTTGAGTGCAATTTGCTCGCAAAGAACGCTTGTGGGCTCAATGGCCGACTGCTTACCAGCTTTCGCTAAGAAGTCCGCAAACGATGGTAACGCACCAAATACAGCTCCAATGTATTCGAGTTTCACGCTAAAATCAAAGCTAAACAGGCTTCTTAAACTAGCTGATAGATACAAATCGGTGGTTATGTTGACTTTTCCTACTTATTAATATTCACTAAGCTGTAGGAAAAAACGACAAAATTCGAGTTGACTTTATTGATTACTGCTAGTTGACAGTATTTGAAGCTTATATCGTTGACTGTGAGATAAAATGGAGACATTTTTAATGACTCAAATTTCACAGAAATTATGATTCTGTTTTGTTCCTCTCTTTTAAATTGAAATATTGAATATGTTTGGCTGGAGTCTCAAATCAATAATCTACATGGTTTCCTCAATTCACTAACACTTCTATGAAAGCGAGAAGTAATCGAAAAGCTGTAATCGAAATTGTATCGTTTTGTAGATGGGAAGCATGATGCTTGTAACTAGATGCCACTGTGATTCTCTCAAGCCTAGATGCTACTGAAAACATTTACCGACTTACTCGAATTCGGCATTCCTAATGCAGTAGGTTGTTAAGTATGTACGTGAGCAGTGAGCACTCATCCTTCTGAAATACCTTAAATTCCACAATGGCACAGCAGCTCGTGATCGCAGAACATAGCAACGACAACTATGAATAAATGAAAATGAAGGACAATTCAAACGATCTTCACTATGAAATAAACAATATTCTTCCAGCTACCTTGGCATTTTGTCGTTGAAATGGCCCAATCCCATGCTATGTACCACCTAGTTGAAATACTTAAGAGTATACCTTAGCCCACCCGGTTCGAAATAAAAGTTTTTGAGAAATCGACACATTTTAGTCCTGAAATTTAGTGACACAACTCGTTTAAGCTTTGAGGCACCCTCCTGAAATCCTCAAAAAATCATTGGCCAACATTCGATGTTGCATATGGAATGTGTACGAAGGTAGGCATCATTACAATAGAAGTAAGTAACAGATTGGTAGATTTGTTATATGCAACGAGTGCAGACCACATTTCCAAAGGGCGAGAGTGGACACCTGGCAACGGTGCCGTTAGCAACGCCGCTGCTAAGGATACGAGAGAAGTCGTCGATAGCTGAATTAATTGCCCCCCTTCTCCTCTAGCACTTCACCTAATTCGGCTAAACTTTCTTTTCCATTACACTAATTAACCTACATAAGGTTCATTTACAAGGCTCATTATTGACCAAAAGTGGGTTGGTCATAAACTGGATGTAACTGAAACAAAGGAGGCTCACTATGCAGCCTACCTGATGCAAATGGATGAGTCTCCGAACAGCGGTTTAAAAAAACAGCCACACGCGTGTGAATCTTTTGTCTCTCATAAACACTATCATTTCCTCCCGCTAAAAAGGTATAGGTTTTAGTAAAGGCAAGTACTAGTTTGCAAGGGAAGAGAATTGTTCAAGAAGTATCCGTCCTTCCCCGCCCCTTTTCCTCAACTAAAGCCAAGCTTGAATTACGTTATTCTGCAATCGGACTCCCTCTATGTGCGGACAAGCATGTTTTGAAATGAAGGCGGGAATTTTTCGAGTAGGACTGGTGGAAAGGTACAAGATTTTGCTCCTGGCTTTTCTGCTGCGATGCTGACAGTGAGGCAGTATTGCTTCCGAATGCTTCAGCCATCAAAAATTCAGCATTTTTAAGAAAAAAAAATGTACTTTTGAGCATATTGTCGATATAATTATTTCGATGAAAAATTGGGAAGTGGGTGATGTTGATTAATTCCGATGAGGTGCGAACGAAGAAGCTTCCAGAGGGGCCTCATGAATGTTTCAAACATTTGCAAAAAATAATAACATTCCGAATGGCTTGTATTGAGATGGAATTAAGGTGACAATGCGTATGGAAAATGCGTACTCCAGCAAACGTTTGCAGTCCCCATTGAGTTCGGACGCAGAATAGGATTGGTTCACCTCGCCACAACTGTATAGAAGAGGGTCGACGATCCATTTAAAAGGCAATGTTTGCTGTCGGAACCGGATCATTGCCGAATGTAGCGGCGAATATTGCTCCTCAAAGCGCATACTTTGTCGGCATATGGTGAAGCCAACGTCGGCTTGTCACTAGCTTCTTGCGTGCTTGAATCGCTTCCCATCGCTTACGCATCATGACCTCAGATCGTTGCTGTCCAACTGAGCGTCTTCTTATTCGGCAGTCCTAAGCGTTCCTAAGCTACCACTTCACAGGAGCGGTGACTCTCCCACCTTCATATCACTTCCGATATCCTTTATTAGGGCGTACCTCTACTTATCAGCATTCTACTAACGAGTAGTTCAGTGATGCGGGCATGAGCAAGTGATGCATACTGGGAATAATTGCCTCAATGAGCGTTATAAATCATCAATCCTCACAAAAGAATTATATAGCCAATTGCTGTATTCGATGCCTTACTTATGAGGTAATTTATGTTCATTTACAGTTTACACTCTAATGTGAACGTTACAAACGTCGTATTTATGAAGAGGCGAAATAGTTTTACTGTTGATTTTGGAGCACTGAAGAAAAAATCATTTACAACCGGTTTCTTGCAAGGAAGTATCTTCGTTAGTAATGGTGTATTCGCGTGCTTTACAGGTCACATCATGATGAGTGTTCCAGTAGTCGAACTAGTAGTTGATTGTTGCATAGAGTTGGGGAAACATATGCATCTTAGTCAACTTTCACAGAGGAAAAAATCAGGAAGAGTTTAAACGAAAATCGCGCATTCATTACAGTATACGAGTTTATGTTTAATCACTTCTTTTTTATAAATTCATGTGTGGTCGTTTTTTATGACAACTTTAGCACATCACATTTCATGTGCAAAAAGATATGCTCTTCGCTTTTGTAAATTTTTTGGTGGCAGATTACTATCATAGTAGGTGAACTTTATAATAGTGAGAGTGATAGCACAGTATCAGTGAAGAATCGAAAATTTTCTCACTTCAAGAAAAACAACACCATTCAACGAGTTATTCCATTCTCTCTTGAACATTGCTTAAGAAAATTATTTTTAGCACAGAGTTTTTTTCTTTCTTTTGACTGAGATGTGAAAAGGCATCAGTTCAACGCCGACCCAATTCGTCGTTGGTTTCGCATCCCAAGAGCACTCGTTAAAGCGATGAAAACCTGTTAAAGGCACAACCACAGTTATCTCTTGTGTTGACATTAAAGTTCTACTGGTATATATGTATCATTCAACGAGTTCGACGTAATAATAAAAAATAAATATTTAAATTTGTGAAGAGGCATTTTGTCTTAAGGGAAAAACGCGATGGCATTAAATGCAAAGGCAATATTGGTAGTTCAATGCAAATCTTGAAAGAGAATTTTTAAGGCATCTTTGATATGTCCCCGTTGCCAATGTTATACAATTTTCTCGTTACCAATCTTCTTCATTAAAAAATACCCAAATTTCATATCGTTTTCTTTAAGTCGTTTTCACCTATTTTGCACTCAACATTTGCGCTGTGTTGCTTTCTTAAGTGCTCATTCGGTGAAATTTTATCGAACGCAGAAGCGAGGTAGATTTGCAGCGTGGTTTGCGTAGGCTTTTTGTTTGACGATAGTTTTGAATATCGTTGCAAGAAGCCTCTGCATGCCTTTGCTGTCTTACCTTACCTCGCGTTTCCTTCACCTTATCGCCGTTGTTTACAACAATCAATTCACGTTCACTTCTTAGAACTTTTGAGGTGCTCCTAAATACGTAATATTTCGTAACATGTTACAGCAAGTAGTATAGGCGTTGTGCTTGAAGGAGTGCCACTCATTCGCGAAGTTATTTAATTTTTCACATTCTCTCAACGTGTTTCTGATGGATCGAATTGCTTACTTCTAGAAGCAGTTGTAAGATGGGTTTTTCTCAAGCATTCTATGATGACAATAAATAAGTTTCTTAATTTCATTGTTTAACAGCCACCGATATTAAAGTTGGCTATAGTTTTTCCCATAACGCGAGTATCTCATACTAAAACATTGGAGGTGATTCGTAGCCTGCCCATGAATTCCGTGTATCCCCAGCAAGCGGGCATTTACTATTGAACGTCAGGAGGTGTACTGCATTGGTTAACGTTTTTATGGTCTCTGTTGAGCACTTCTGCCTATAAGTACAACTATAATATTGATGAAAAATGAATATAACTCGAGCAAACAAATCAACCAAAAAATGTGGTACCACTCACAAAGGGTTGAACTGTTTGACAATAACAACACGCATGCTCGGCAATGAAAACGAACAAATACTGGCATGCTTTGATGAATGTCGCTGGGCAAGAGAAGTACGTCAAATCATCACTATGGATCACTGTGTCCGCGTCCCAAGATACCAAAACAGCACCTTGCCACCTTAATGTGTCTGAGATAGCTTTTCACTTCTGCCCATTCGTGGATTATTGTCCTCCTTTGAACTTCTTCTCGTCCCGCATTTGGGAGACCATTTAAACATTGCCAAGCTGTAACAACTTCACTATCCAAGGGAAGCTACATAGAATTTGCCTAACCGATAGTCAAAATGAGGTAAGGATAGCGTGTGAAAAGACTGATGGTTTCGATCGACGCTTCCTTATTTCATGTAATAGTGAAATGCGCAGCAAGCGAGCAGCCACATTCAGATATGCTTATGCATAACCGAGCGGGTAGAAAAGACGCGGAGAAATTGGCTGTTCCATCGTCATCCATCGACAGAGAGGATTTTCGACAGCATTCTCTGCTTCCTGGAAGGGAAATGATGCAAAGTTGGGACAAGATGGGAATTTTCGAGACCCATTTCAACAGTTTTGAATTTCAAAATGAGACAGTCCCTCAGAAGAATCGGTGACAACAAAACCTGTGCATTGCATCCATTCGAAAATGATTGAGCGTCTTTGCGATGCTCGTATGCTTTTTCTATATTTGCTCCACTTGGTGTGAATCAAAAAGTGACCATCGACGCATGAAACTGCTATGAGAGATGCGTTCATCACGACAACGGGAAATGCATCATGTGAGATGCATGTAAATCCAGAAGAACACTCTAAAGTGATCTTGGGAAGAACAAAAGAAAATTGTTGTTCTGCATGCAGATTATACTGGCAATGAAAGAAAATTAATCGCTTATGTGTATACCTAAATGCTTGTTGAATTGCGAATAAAAACCCTCAGTTTTGTGACAGTGATACGATATCATTGGTCTCTCAAGGCCCAGCAAATTGAACCGTTTCCGAATGACGTCGAAATGGTGGCTATGGCTCCAGTTAGTTTGAAGAATGGGCTTTGGCTCCAGCTTCAAACAACGGAAAAGGCTGTGTCCGACTCTGATTCTTAAGAAAACTATGCCAGGGTCACGGACCCCATCTGCTGGAAAAATTCCTCTTTTTTTATTTAAAGAGTTCAAAATGGCAAATTATCAAGGGTTTGAATAATTTCGTAACTGCTAAACAAATCGCATTCATATACTGTGAGCATCCATCACAGTTGTGATGTGTTCAAACCGATGTTCTATGTGGTCAGTGCTCAATATGAATGTTTTATATATATATATGTATATATATATATATATATAATATATATATATATATATATATATATATATATTCTCTCCATTAAAAATATGAAAGCATGTTTGAATTTAAAAGTTTGAGTATTAGACGATAATCCTGTTATCGATGGGATAAGCAGAAGTTGCAACGAGCCGATTACTAGCCACAGATATGCATAAAATTCAGCAAATTTTTCCATAAATTACAAGGAGAAGCTATAAAGAATACAAGCACAAATGCATGGCGATTTGGATCATAGTGAATTGCAAAGATGTTTCAGGAATGAATATGCGAGCTCTCAATCAGCTACACAACGCATTTTTCCTGCTGATAGATCGATTGATCAAAGAAATGCTGCAAAAAGTCCCTCAAAAAGCCAAATTGAAATTTGACACAACAAAGATGAATAAAAAATCTGAAGGGCGTCGATTTAAGGTTGACATCATAAGCGTCCAAAGACACCAAATCTTTCATTACCTAGATATCAGAATGATATCGCATCGATGTAATGGAATCTTAGTTCAATCATGGAAAAGAATATGTAACCGCAGTAGTTATTCGCCTTTGGAATCACCAACATCTTATCTAAATAACTTAGTCAGTTGCCCAAATCTTCTATCTGTTAAGCGATATTGCAATTATGAAGCAGCTGAAGCAGCATCGTATCTCTAATTAAGTGTACGATTCGCTGTTTTTTTGTAGTTGTATGATTGAGTGCGCTGAACGGCGTTGTTATTCGTCCTTAAACGCTCAGTCAATACAAAATTTTGATCGATGTGCAAATGAAGATGACGCTATCGAAGACCGAATGTCGTTTCGATGACAAGTTAGTATTCTCTTCACGTTTCTTGCTTAGCGAATATCACAACTTGCTGAGACTGTGCCTCTCCATATTTCAATTCGAGATTCATCGTACGGATTCCAACTAAAATTGGAGCTCCATCGTTCAGATTCATTCTAGGTCGGGGTTCCAAAAAATCACTTCTTCACTGCCCGATGAGTGAATATGTCACTGAACGATTCCATCTTCCATTTCTTCCAAATCATGCAAAATGATTTTGAATATTTTGGAAACCGTTTTTCATAATAGATGGCGTATGATGCACATAAAACAATTGTCACGAGTGGTAATTAGTTTGCTCGCTTTGCACTTAATGTTATACGCGATTATAGTGTTATAAATGATTTAAACATTCATTGCACACTACAATGCCCTTTCATCTCTAGAATCATCTACAATTTCTAATTGCTTTCTCCGCATCTTGTAGCACACATATCTCGAACATTTACCGTAAGGCTTTCATTGTGTACTGTTGGATGCTTCTGGGATACTGTGGTCTGTCTATTTCTATTCGTTTCTGATCTCGCACTGCTTAAGGAGGCGCAGAACCGTTCTACTCGTATTACGTTATCTAAGAGCTATCTTGGCCCTTATCAACTCCACTATATTGCAAGCCTGGAAATTTCTAACTTGAAATCTTTAGCACATTACTTGCTCAAACTCAACTTGGTCTTTTGTCTCGACGTAGTGGTCTTTGGTCTTTCTGATATCTTCCTCTGCAGTTTTTGAGAACGACCTTCATTGTGAGCGTCTTGAACATAAGTTTCAATTGCCATGGAAACAAATGCCACAAACAATGCTTCGATAGCTTTCATTATTATTCTAGGCATCTCACATACACTTATGTACGTGTTCTCCATATGTGGGATCTTGAACAAATAGACGGAGAATCAGATGTCATGACTCGTAGGCTTAAAACTGTGTTTAGAAATATCCATACTTGCAACGATTATAAACTGGTAAAGTTTCTTTCGCTAACTGGAACTTCCAACTACGGTGATCTTGATATTGCGCTACCTGCTCACTCTTTAGCATTTTCTCCATCAAGTAGATGTGAAGAAAAGCAGCAGGATCGATGAATCACTCGATGAACAGGGAATATATGACGCTTTCACATCTCTTCTCATCTATATAACATGCGCTCATGCGTTCGGGTGATCTCATACCTCCAACTTTCACGGACCTGTAAAACCCGGAAAGTATGACATCCGAGTTTTTCACCTGTTACACTTTAATGGATCTAAAAAACCGAAATGAAAGTATAGAAAACGTCTGCATGGGTTATCTGAGACATACGAAACATATGTAGCAGCTGGTCGGACGGAAACTGTTAAAGTTTGGAGCAAAGATCGTCTTCATTGAACTTCTATACATTGGTTCAATTGCTGACTGTCCACCGTGCTAGCACTACTGCCTCAACATGAGTTACTACCTGTACCTACTATATATGTGTCACTATTTTACATTGTGTGATATTTTTACCTGCTCATGCATATCACCAACATTTACTATTTATCACCTGCAAAACTTCATGCATCGGTCTTCCCGCATTTCTTTATTACTCGACTATGTTTGCTTTACTCATTTTTTAATTTCCATGTCTTATTTAATTCTATGTGTGACACTTTGAGCAAACTGTTCGAAATTTACGGATCTGTAAGTCTCGAACGCGCAGTCTAATAGAACCCTGCAGATGTTTTAGAGGCCTTTAAAAATATGACATCTTTGCCTTAGATGTCGAAGCTTCTACTCTCTAAGCTTGAGCAAAGCTTACCAATCCCTTCCTTGCATCGGCAGAAAATTGGGCATATACGTTAATGTTTGTCATAACACGTTCGCCACCCGCTGTTCCCTTTGATGAATCATTCTTCAAACTATTGCGCTGCCACAGACAAAGATCCTTCAATTTGTCATTGCCATCTCTCATCGTGCGTTTTCACGTACGTTCCTCAACGATCGGATGTTCTCAATATCACGGAACAGAATGCAACGATGCCGGGAAATTGAATTTGTGACGGGTTGAGGAAATGAGGCAATCCATTGAAAAGTGTTAACTCGTTCGTTAGTTTGCAATACTACTCGATGATTCACATAGCTTGATTCCGAACATTCCAGATGGAATATTAGCAACAGATCGCTCAGAAAATAATCGTGTTTCCCCATTGATGATATTGTGATCAGGTGGGTGCAAAGCGACCCCCGTTTTATTCGTTAGCACGTATTCACGCTTTTATCAGATGCGGTCGTTTCTCTTGTTCTGATGTTGTGGACGACGATTTGTGACACAGCGGTTTGAGATTTTCGTGCTTTTTCTTCGAATTAGAAGAATTCGTGTGCTAATGTTTGTCACTCTAGGCTTGAATGGGTGTTGTTTTACTTACGTAGGTCGGATGTGTATAAAGTCAAGGCGGGAAGGTGTGGACTACTCACAAAAACCTTTTGTTCCTTCATCTAATCCCCACATGTAGCTCAAAAACTCCTGACGTCATTTCATGAAGGAAGGATTCGCTTCAGATTCAGTCCCAATCGCAGTCGGTGAAACAAGCTTATCTCACCACTGGTTGAGGATAAGAACCTGGCCCAGGCTTCAAACGAGACACTGATTTTAATTTAGTGTGCTCGGGTCACCCGATAGGAGCGGAGTTTGACTTTGTAAGTTTCGCATGTAGTTTTTTGAAACCTCCGAGGAAGCTGTAAACTTTGTCAGGACGGAAGCTTTTTGAGCAGACGAGTGCGTTCAAAATTATATGAACTGCATTGACACTAATTACCGCGTTGCCTTACTCTAGGCTTTTGTAGGTCCTGGCTTTCATTAGGAAACTAGGAAGGTATATTCCCTAAAATATGGACACTCTAAAGAATCGTAACTGCATTGAAGTGTGAAGATAGTACTCTGGTGCCAGACACAAAAAAAAGAAGAGGTTAACTGAGGTTGACGCACGGCCGAGTTTTACTCCGCATTCGATTACCTGCTTTCCTGTTTTCGTCGCTTTTCTGCTTCCTGACCATTTCTTTCGCCCTACTCTCTCCATCTCGTATCCATTGTGCAGGCGGCGGTTGCTGTTTTATTTTAAATGTGTTTATACCATGTAGCTTGCTTAATTAATCACTCCGACTATTTAATAGCCATCCATTTTCCGCCGCGTCTTGTGATTCCATTGTGTGCTAGTATGAACCTGGTAGCATTACATATATATATACATATATATACATATATAATATATATGTATATATATATATATGTATATGTACATATCGGCTGCTATATAGGGTCGATGGCTGCTTTTCGGAAACCTGGAACGGAAGAACATGAAAGGCTTATTTTGAAAGTCTTACTGGTCGGAATAGAAATATCGGTTGCAGTGTGATATATAATATATCAGGAGTTAGAGGTAGTTCTTAAGCTTATCAGTCGTCTCTATAAGCACATATCTTCACGACGCTCCCGTATTCCTTAGTCCTCGAAAAATGCCATCGTCCTAATAGAAGATTCGCGGGAAGTGAACTAGCATATTGCAGTTCATAGGATCTCAACTAGATCACTCAGGACATCATCTATGAGAGCGTCGTTATCCTACCAAATATCCAATTTCCTGTTAACATACATGCAAAAAAATAATATCGAAAGCGCATTAGAGTTCTTCGTTTCTTTTGAGTCTTTGGCATTCAACGTATAATCAGTCGAGCGCTTCAAGAACACTTCTAAACCGCTAGGTTCCTTCCAATACAGTCAAACAAAGCAGTTTCTAATGTTTGCTGCAGATGATGGGCATTTGTTGATTTGATGTTTTATGTTTCTAAAAAGATTCTGTGTGTCTCACTGATATCGAAAGTAAGGTAGTCATGCGCTATTCGTTGCCAATGCATGCGGAAGTTAATTCCCCTTGCCACAGAAAATGAAACATGAGGGCTCTTTTATGAAAGAGCGCATGTCACTCACTATTGAAGCAATGTTCTGAATGAGAGACAAGAGGTTAGCGAGTGGGAATCCCATCGTTAGGGTGAGCGGCAGTAGCGTCATCAACGCACGCCGAACTGGATTGAATCTCTTCCCAACATTTTAAATGAATTACTTTATTCCAATCGATGAGAATGATTCCTTATGATTCAAGTACGTTGCCTCATCTAAAGAAAAACGATAATTTTCGTTTTCAAACGTACCACGTTATGATTTTTAAAAAAAATTTCATAAATCTTTTTGTTTACGAGGAGAATAAATATTCTCTTTTTTTTTCAATTTGAAATATTTCTATAGCAGCAAAATATTCTACTGCGGTGTGATCGCTGTAAGCGCAAGGGGGATAGGGAGGGTAAGGGCCAGATTTATTGGCATTGACTTGGCAAATTAACTTATGCTTGGGCAGATCCCATAAAGTTGTCTGGTTTCAATTTGAGTAGGTGTGAGGATGTGCCACTGCTGTAACGAGTTGAATGTAAACGAATTGTCGATAAATGTGTTCTGCTGGCAGATTTAGTCGTCGCAGCCTTATTCATTTGTCACCATCTTAAGCAGTCATTACGCACTTCTTATACATCACCGTACATACAAATAAATTTTACTATACTGCCGAGTATACTACGCCGTACAAATTCTTTTTCATAAACGAAGGGAATGTCAACAAAGTGAATGCTGTGTGTTGAAGTGAAGTTTTGTTTCTTATGAAAAAATGAGCAAAAAGGTGTGGAAAGAGAAATGATCTAATCTATATAAAAGAGAACTTTTCTATTCACATTAATGATACGATTGTTTGTTATTACTTCTAAAGTCGGCCATATGCTCTTTCTACTGGAAATTCTGGTCGGCTTGAAGGTGACATTGCGTTTAGTCACCGTACATGGCCCGGTAGTTTATTCACTCTTCGATAGTGAGCATTCGGTATTCAGCATTATGTCGACTTTTGCGTTGGCATCGTGTTAGATTTCGTTGAGATATGTTGAATGAGCATTTGAAAAGATAGTCTTCTCATTCTGCGGTCAGCCTAAGTTGCTTTCTTGCTCTCACCACATTCTTCATTAATCCCGACGAGAAATTCTCCCCTATTTCAACGAACTGCGAGTGCAGTTCCGCTTCTTAGATTGCCGACTCCACAAAAAGCTGCATCAGCGCTTATTTTTCACATCCACGCAAGTGCGTAACAAGTTGGCATGTGACATTGTTCTGTTCCGTTGTGATGAAACGTAACGTGTCATCAACCGACACGTTGCATACTGCAACAGTTTAATAACAGCCCTAAAAGCATTGTGTTCATCGCGAAACGTGTGCATCGAGTAAGTCGGTCAAAACACTATCTCCTTCGCACAGCTCTTTAGTCAAAATTGTTTATTTCGAAAAAGGTTTAAAATTTGCACACCGCAATCGCGTAAGCTCTATTCCAAATTTGTTCCAGTAACCTTCAGAATGTATCACCTTTGGCTCATTAGGATTCAACTGCGGCTGCTTTATGATTTTACGAACCGTTCACAGTATATTGCATATTGGATGAATTGTGTCACCATAAAGCGGGATGCAAAAAATAACACCGTACTTTCCTAGAAAACTGTAGAGGTTAGCGCTGTTATGTTTTTTAAATTTTCAAGTTAAACGCTGGTTGGTGTTTTCGACTCGAAGTACCGGGAAACGGTTTTAAGCCGTTGTGACAAGAAAATAGGTCGCATGATTTCATGATTCTATTTAACAGCATACTTCGATGCTATAAGTGATTTTATAAAAACTAAAGTTATTTTAGCCCTCTTCTGTTTCGTCCATTGCGTGAGGGGTGTTGTATGCGGCCACCGCCAAGCTGTTCGAGAAATGTTGCAATTTACTCCTCACCAAGGGCAACTCGCATGTTTCGAATGGGTCTCAAAAAATCGAAATGTTTCTATAAAGTACTCATTTTCACAATGATCCGGCGTTACATCAGACTAGTAGCAGCTGTTTCCAATCGCCAGCAATACAGTCATTCTCCGAAAGGTATGTTCCAGGCGGAACTGCACATGGCGGGGCCACGCAGCAATCGACCCACCGCTTCAAAGGCATATTTATGTTGCATGCAGGTCTAGTCTCATATAATCAATTCAGAATTCGGTATCGTCTGCGCAGCTTCCGAGTTGAATGCAGTGGAGGAAGTAAAGTTGCAAAAGACCTTCAGTAGGAGACGGTCGATCATGCACCGTGGAATCTTCTATCGCCGGCGTTGCGGCAGTAACGACGAACGCAGCAGCACTTACACCATCTCGAAACAACCTCGCCATTCTGATAATGGAGTTGTAAACTCGTCTTTTACAGGTCCCACTTGCACCTTCCAAAGAGAAATGGCGTTGATGGGTTGCTGTTGTGGACAGAGGGCAGTAGCGTGGTTCACTGCTGCCCTCTGTATATCATTTAGACACGAGTATAGGTCCTTTAACCCTTGTCTTTCACGATCATCCCCAACAGTCGTTATCTAGCTGCAGTCATCTCCTGAACCGACAGATTCCTCCAGCCTGAATTTAAAAAGCTGGCAGATCATATCCAGCGTAGTGAAGGGTAATCGCCATAGGGCATAGTGCAGCTTTCTCGATGCCTTCGAGCGATCGACTGGTAATCTTATCCAGCATGGGTGCTCGAATTTATCCCGTAGCTCGACCGCGGTGGCTTTGACAGGAAATATCATTATTGAAGCAAAACATCGGTGGGGAGGGGGGGGGGGGGCATTTCAAGTGCACACTCCAGCCAGCGGCTGCTCTCATATATCATTGCTGTGCAGCAATCCGAGGGCAGCACGCGCTTCTCGGAGGGTACCTTGAACAAGTTCATCTACAATCCGACATCTTGTGTCTGAGAAGCAAGCGAAGGTAAAATTGTTTCGCGTTTCACGGGTTTACAGGACCGCATATGCTTAACTGTTTCTGGATGACATGGACGGACTACCCCACGCGTGGCTGTTTCGTTCCAGCAATATTCATGTGGTACTTCAAGCTACGTGAATTGTCGCACACGCAGATCGGTTTGGTGTAGGAGAAGAGATGCCTGTAGCTGGCTAAGCTGGTGGATGACCGTTGCAAAGGGGCCATCTCGTCACCTCTTTGAAAATGATGTCGTCATTTGGCAGGTGGACGGTCACCCTTATGGCTTATTCGGTGGGGAACTGTTCAAGCTTACGATGAGCGGCATCGCCGGCAGCGACCGGGCGCATTCCTTTATACGAAATGATTTCATCTTAGTGCGCTCCGTGTTTGCAGTCTTGCTCTTGCAGCTGTTGTGCGTTGCTGTCTTCAAAATGTACCCGTATGCCAATCACATTGCCATCGGCATCGTCAGCAATATTCATTTGAGATGCATCAAGGCCAATTGAGCTATCAGAAATGGAAAGGGATGACCATCTAATATCCCCTTCTACCATCTTTCCGATCTTCTTATCGGCAAAAGAAGATTTAAGAGTCCAGACGTGTTGTCGTCATAAGCCCGTAACTGTCTGAATTCTCTGCTCAAACGCGGTAAAACTCAGGTGCCTCTGTTGTTAGGTGTGTCGTTCTCTTCACTAGCCTCGAAAACAGCAATTACTTCACCAAAGCTGGGTGCACTCAGCCTTTTTCGATGAGTGTGAAGAAACGACCATCCGATGAACGACAGAGGTTTATAAGGTCATAAAAGCGTGCTTCGACGCCCCTGTAGTGCAATCGTTTGATCTCTTTCTGGTGCAGCTGATGAAAGCTATACTGCCAGCAATAAGCGTTGCAGTGCCGTAGACAGCTGTTGACCTTATAAGCAGTTCGCGGCTGAAATTTTATCCATGTCTAGCAACCAGCCTCAGATTGGTTGCTTTCTTTCCTTCAAAGTGGTTATAACTAGCAAATGCCGGTGTCTATTGCCCATTTTTGTAGAGTGCCGATACATTTACATATACTTCGCCCGCGATCTTGTAAACCGTCATGCCTCCAGGAATGTTCCCTTCATTAGCAGTGAGCGACGCCATGACAAACAACAAATTTATGTTGCAACTATTGGAGGAGAACTATCGAATGACGATAAATACAATCACAGAGCTATTTGAAGAAAGATGGTTGCAGAAGTGGTACTCGAACCTTTCCGCTGCAACAGCAATTGTGGGATTCACCAGCAAAGTGAACAGCAGCACCAAGTTGACAGGGGTTATCCATGGAACCAATATCACACCGAGCTGGAAGAATTATGCTGATGGTCGGAAGAGAAACCGTCGTCAACGACCGCCTCTGAAGGAGCGGGTGGGATGGGTTTGTTGACCTGTCTTGTCCTCTTTGCTCGCCCGCCTGGGTGTGCGGATGGCTAAAGCAGAGTGGAATGCGACATGAAGTCCTGCAGACGCGGGTTTATCTCGTGTGTGGCATTCACAGAGATCGATCGCTGGCCACAGATAGCGTCATAAATTGTGCGACGATAAGCGACGGGATCAAGTGTCCGATTCTGGATTGGACGAGCGCTCATTATTTAGTGCGCCGTAAAGCACACAACAACGCCACGGCTGCTTCTATCGTACTGACGAATCGCATCGGCGCACAGCCAGAACGTCGGCTGATAACCTTGCCATAGCCTGAATCGTTTTCTGTGAAAGACCATGTAGTAGGGAATCGTGGACCATTGCTATCTGGATGGACATGTTGTAGACGCATAACAAGTAGTCTGCAGGTAGATTGGGAATAGAACGATCTTCCAATTTTAACGAAAGTTGATGAAATAGCCACTGACGAAATAGTATGGCTGAATGGATGCGCTCACCCTGCTCATACGCGTACATCAAGGTGAAGGGCCTCATAGCAATGCAGTCACGATCGTCCTAGCTGTGATCGCATGCAAGTGTAACAATATAGTTAAATCGTCGAGCCAACCGTTAGAGGACAACAATCCCTGAGCCGCATTCATTGACAGCTCCTCCTGAAGCATTGCCACCATGTTCTGGAAGTCCTGCCGCAATTGTGCATAATTTCTTAGCCGAATTAAAAAGTACGCTGGAAAAAATGAGCGAAAAGTGTACCGGTTTGCTTGCGAAAGTGATTCTGAAGGTGTCAAAAAATACAACGCGAAGTACGAAATGTACCGCAAACCGCTTTCTGAAGATAAAGAAGTATGATGGGAGGGAAAAATTGACGATAAAAGGAATAAGGAACAGCAGTAACAATCGATAGCAAACAATTTATGCATCACAATGTTCCGACATCCGACTTGGGGATAGCCTAGAAAGTCGTCCAAGCCCAATCAAGAAATCCTAAGTTGCTTCGTGGGAGGTGGAGGAGGGTGCAGAGGGAGACGGAGAAGCAAAAAGTAACTGCATCGTTGTGAGGAGAAATTATAGCAGTGATCGGCATAGACGAAAGGCAGTATATAATTATGTGAAGTAACTAGGTGCCACTTTTCATCGCCCTGCAGTAAACATTCTACGCTTAAAAATTTTAAGTGTCGAATGTCCGCGCAGGGATTTTCCAAGAATCAAGCAGAGGAAGGGGAGGAGTATGCTTGTTTATATGTCATTTTACTCGTGCAACATAAACCATGCATGTTGCCAAAGACTTGGTGAGAGCACTGATGTTATAGGAACAAAGGGTAGTAGCAAAACTAAAATTGAACGAGCCATGCGTTGACATAGATGATGAATTAAAGCAATAAAAGGGCGAGGTGGGTGGGGGTGCATGTGCCACATTAGTACTACTACTTGTCCTTTGGTGATATTGGAAAGCCACTCCCTCGTTTATTGTTCAGGCACGTCTTAATTATTGCCAAGATGGTCCACAGGAAGTTCCTTATGCTAGTTCCTATTGATAGGCTAAGTAATCTATGTGCGTTGCAACCCTTACCGTTAGGGTCATCATCTAAGTGATATGTGAGGTTGCTGATTGCAAGTAGAGAAAGCGAAAACTTGCTGACATGAAGGAACTTAAGCAAATATCTGTGTGGTAGTGAGAGCGTTGCGGCGTTCTGCTCAGAGAGAAAATGTTTCCTAATCTGAATGATGGCACCTTCTCCAGCAACAGGTGTGTACACGTAGCTTTTTAGAATTTTGCAAGTTTATGATTATATCACTTACATAAACATCAGTACAGCGCCATACGATTGTTGATAGTGGTGTGTACTGAAATGAAACGAAATTCAATCTACTGGGAGTGGGAAGGAGAAAAATAATGTGATATTTTACTATCGCGTTTTCTGTATTGAATATCCTTTTTTCATTTTCTTGCCGTAATTTAGAGAGGATTGAAATTCTTCGAAGACATTGAGTTGAGTTTTTAGTGATAACTGGATGAATGCAGAAAGTCTAACTGTCTCATCGGTTCAGCGTCAGCTCAGCGAAAGCTGGAGCAATCGTGAGTACGGACAAGGGGTCGCCGATAACATCAAGCATATCGCCGACTTCTTAAGCAACTTTGGTAGGTGCTGCAGTTCTGTGCTTATCGTTATGATGCTTCTAAGGTGCGCTCAGACATCGTTGCTATGGGAGAGCTGAAATGTTTACGTTTGTTTTTAATGACGGCCAACCGCATTCAAGGAGTCGTGACTAAAAATGGGTCCTTTGTCGCATAAAGGCTCAACTGTAATTGTCACTTTTGTTGAAGTTGTAATCCTTCCCCAAGTATTTCAAAAGGCGCCTCCTGCGATGTAGCATAAATATGGCTTCCCCTTCCTCCATCACTATTTCGGAGACGAAAGCAAACCTATAAAGTGGAGGTTAATGTTTACGCTGTGGTGCGGTTTGGGTTCAAGAGAAGGAAGAGTGGGGTGTGGCTTTACCGGATGTGTTACAACAGGAGAATAGCATTTCAGTTTGAGGCCTTCTGTCTTGACGCTGCTGATCCGGGTGACCTGCACTTCCTTGACAGAAACAATGTAGTTTGTTGGATTTTCCTGGTGACGTTGTTCTATAGGTGCAGCACAATCTTAAAGTGCTTAGATAACGGCCAGACTTTACGGTTGGGGATTTTAGAGTACAATCTGCCGAAATACTACCCTTAAAAGTCAGACATTTTCGCGGCACCCCCTCTCACTCATTTTTCCAAAGTGCTGGGAAACAGCTGAGACCCAACCGTAATAAGGACAACACGGTCGCCATCCATAATTGTTAGAAATGTTAGGAGGACTGCATTTTGCCAGTTTTTCAAACCGTTCCAGCAGCTCACTTCTCAAAGTCGAATTGCAGCATTTAATCTCTCTACATCCATTGCCCTAAGTTTCTTTAAAAATTACCGGTCTTTGAAATACCACGTTTCAAGGATCCGAGAGAAAGAAAATACCTTTAAGGGAGTAGACAGTGATCGAAAAGTTGGTTAGGGCTGACATCGAACGGCGAAAAAGAGCTGAATGAGATCTACACGTGACCTTCGAAATGAAGTTTTTAGGTTTGAAAAAGTGGCATTTTTGGAACTAGTCTTACTGAAGATACACCTCAGTGAAGGTTAACGATGTCATGAGCTATTCTGAGGATGAACACTGTCTTCTGAAACAATTTTTAATTGGCTTGACTTATGGTTTGAGTTTGGGTTTTTGAATGTTTTTTCTCTTTTGATTTCAAAAAGGAACGAAACTAAGCCTCTGAGGGCTGGTTTTTTTGCTTATATGTTTATTAGATTCAGTGGTAATTGTTTTTGGTTAATTAATTTTCAGAGTTTTCTTGCCGAAATAAAATTGACACTTTGAACGACAAGGTCAACCTCTTGGAGCGGAAAGTGGAGTTTCTTGAGGCGCGAGTCAGTTTAATTTTTCTTCGATATGCTATAGTTCACATGCACTGCACTAATTCGACTGCTGCCGAACAAGGGAGGGGGGGGGGGGGGGGGGGGGGGGGGGGAGGTGGAATTATTGGGATTAAAATAAGAGCTAGCTGATTTATTTGCTTTTAAATTTCATCAAATTGCTATGGATGCTTCTATGAGTAGCGACTTTTTTATGTAACGTTTTGTTGCTTATTGGGGCTATTTGAATTTTTCACCCGTATTTCCCCATAAACATCAATCTTTGATGTGTTGTTTTGCGCTTAGGATTAACTCACTGTGCTAATACCAAGGCGGATTGTTATTATTATTGGTGAGTTGTTGTTGTTGAAGTAGCGTATGCAAGCAATTTTAATGCAGGCGAAAAAAAAGAAAGAAGGAAGTGTTACTGCTATATGCTGGGCTGTTTTTTATGTTAGAGGAAGCAGAACAAGAAAATAGTAGCTTTCATCCTTTCGCCTGTGCAGAGAACGGGGTTAATGCACGCAATCCTATGATTCTTTATTGCACTATTAAGAAACAAGGCAACTGTGGAAACTCGGTAACTTTTCCGGCCTAGAGCTAATTGCCAGCCGTTTGCCGTTTTTTTCCTCAGATTTGAGATATAAAATAGTAGAGTAAGTGACTCACCTGTTGTTAGTTCATTTCGATGTAGTCAGGTCGTCGTTCTTAAGAGGTTATAAGTGTTTGCTGCAATTTCTGGATCGATTTTTAAGATGAATTGCTGTGATCTGATGCCTTATTCGTTGTCTCAGAAGAATTGTGGCTAAGCAATCAACTGCTTACCTTCATTGACTTTAATTTCTTTGTCTTTTTTCATTAGTCTCAGCTTAGTCATTTTTCTGTTGAGCGCTTACAAAGTTTAAATGCAAATTTCTGAATTAATATGTGGTAAAAGCGAAGTGTTGTGATCACTTCATCACTGATGTTTTCATCGATATACAAAAAAATGTTGTGACTAGGCAGTTGGTTGCTTTCAGCTCCATTAGCTTTCTTTTCTTTAGTTTCAGCTTCTCATTGGTTTCATTTCTTTCTGCTTGCCTAATTGTTTTCTTTGCCAGTTTTTCTTTTCTTTCTACTACAGGAACATGAATACCGTTTAGGGCGACTAAGTAAAGGCAAAAAGGAAATGTGAAAGCAGAATAAAGTGTTGATTTGTGACGTTTGCAATTCTTTAGTGAATTTTGAAGCTAGAATAGCTATTTTATCGACACATAGGGAAATAACCGCACTTGGGAGCGCGATGCTTCAGATGTGATCTGTGCCCCAAAGTGGGGCGTTGCATGTATGCAATGTTGCAAGGGTTTGCTGCTACTGAACGATTAAATTTCAGTTATCAAAAGGAGAGACCTTAAATTAAAATAAGATGGCAACCTCTCGGCTCACAAAATTTGGGTCCGGTGCGTCGGCGTTAGCTCGTGAAGTGGCGCCGATTGTTTCCAGTAACAAGGAACAGGCTCGCTCTTCGGTGCTTTCTGTATACAAAGAACTGTAAGTTTTATTGCATTCATCGTTATCGTTATCGTTATCGCAATCGATGCTTCTCTCATCGTCATCTCGCGTACAAATCCTCATTGTGGCTTGGGGTGTAGATATGAGTCTAAATCCCTAGGTAGATAAGGAATAGTTGCATATACTTTCAAATATTATGCTTCTGTTCTAAGTATTAGAGGTGGTGCATCCCATTTGTATCGGCGAATTGTCAAGGCGCTCGTCGAAGATGCCGACCTGTTTTTTGAGATAGATTTTAACGATAACTGGGTGACCGTATAGGAGGTCTGCATGAGCACTTTGCATTGCGATGTTGATTTAATTATGTGCGTGGTCGAGTTCACTGACCATCGTCTGTTCTTTTCGAAGACTGGCGTGTTTACATGCTCTTGTGACCACTAAATCAATTTTTGATCATTTCGGACCATCACATCACCTTCATCCGTCCATTGTTAGTTCTGTGCTACATTGCATACCAATTATGCAGAAAAAAGCCTGTTGTAGCCTAAAAAAGTACACAAAAACGTTATAAAGCTTCACTGGAAAAACAATCGCTAGGTTCCTATGAAGTAAGCCATTTAGTTTACTTAAGTTTCAGTTTTTTAGTGATTGTCCAGTTGCCCATAGTTCGAGCTTCCTGCCTTTGTGTCCGCCGGATGTTGCAGATTAGCACTACCTTCTTGCGTTCAGTGCGTTTCGTTGAGTCTGTTTCAGTGCCATTGTTGTCGTCACATTACCGTAGTGTTAGCAGCTCACCTTCGGTTCCAGTGATATAAGTGGAAAAATGTTGTTTATCGTCATACTCTTATGCGTTTCTCGCTGATTCATCGCTTCCTGCCTACTTGTAATGCTATGTGATCGTTTTGTTATCGAACATTGGGGTACGTATCGTCTAGAAAAACGTCTATCTGTGTTTCTTATGGCGTATCGTATTACGCATACAGTAATCGATCTTTATAGGTTTTATAGGCTCCGTTAAAGGAACGCTCACCACATTTAGCTGAATTAATGCGAGATATGGTATTTTTTGATATGTCGCATTATGATTGCGGTTATTTCATGTGAGGTATTACTTTCCTTGCATATAAAGGTTTAAATCTTCTTGCAAGAATTTCGGATGCCGATCTGATCTGGCAGCTGTATATTGCACTGAACTTATTTCATCGGGTGAACACGAAACATTCAACAGTTATTGCCGTTTTAGTCTCCCTTACACTGAGTTTGTGGCTACTCGAATTGTCTTGTTGTTCTGAAATAAGGGTATTCGCACATCATTTAGCATACCAGAGACGGTTACATGTTTTTGGTAGGTGGATTTTGTTAAGTTTATTGCGGCGGTGAGTGATTCCTTTATGCTAGTTGATTAAATAATCGTGCTCAGCAGTTGATGAGAGTTGCACGAACACTGTTGTGTTTGTGTAAGGTGGAATTGACGACAATCAAGCACTAGAGTGGTGACGCCTCGGGCGGCCGCCTCAAACATCGATTTTCCCCCACAAACAGCGCTCTTCTCGCATCTCTCTATCTGTATCTATGTGTCTTTCTGTGCCGTCGTTCGGTCGTCCTTCTACGTGGTCTGCATTTACTATTTTTCTTTTCCTTATTTCGTTCGCTTTATCACAACTCTTACGGGAACTATGTGAATCCCTCAACTGTTTATTTCTGAGAATCGCAAAACATTGCCATAAGTATACTCTCAGCTATATTTGAACACTTATAAATTCGCGGTCTTCATACGAAGATCTATATATATACCCCGTCGTTTATAAGCAATTAATTCGCATTCTCATCAGCGGGAGGTTTACGATGACGGAAGCTCGTACGACCTGTGCCATCGATTGTATCAGACAACCTTTATGCGACGGTTTTTGAATTGTTATTTGCCTAATTGTTTTGTTGTATGCGCCTTTTCGTACTCTTAGTTGGCTCCTTCGGGAACGGTAAATTCTTCGCGGACAGAGCTGTGCCTTGGAAACCTACTGGCAAAACAGTTGTTGCTTCCCTCTGAGTCCTTTACTGCGGTAAGAAGAGTTGGTAGGCTTCGATACGGAGGCAGGAACTGAACGTATTTTTCTATGGGAACAGGACAAACGAGAGTGGAAGCCAATCTTTTTACATGCCGTGTTTGAGTTCGTCTGAGGTAGGTTGGACTGGGACAATGGGAGTACATTCAGTAATCTGTAATTGAAAGCTCGATGTAGACATCCGAAACTAAGGGCGTGAAATTGTGGAAAAGGACCTGCTCATCTCTATGTGACCAGTGCGAACAACTTGCATGTTTTGCTGCACCGTTTATATGAATGATCTTGTCACTTGCCTCTCCTTGAAACAGACTGATTAAAGCAGTGAACATCTCGTTTACTTCTGTTGCTGTGGAGCTCCATCACTTAGGTTAAGTGCGGGGTTTACGACGTTTAGCAAAGACGTAGGGGTGGCTTCGCATCCACCATTCTTGCCGGTTTGTTTGGCCTCTTTCCCTCAGCCCGTGACACATTCGAACCATGATGCCTTTATGAAGTAAAAACAAAGTCGACTTCCGCTTCTGCGGAAAAGATCCCACGGTATATCACAGTATATTCGGAGAACTCCTCATGTGGGCCTCACTACCTCACAGCTGAGTCATCACCCCTACGGAGATGGCTGTGCCTTGCTGATAGAACTTTCGTGATCTCTCGAATAAGTCATGGTCCAGACGTGACAGTTTTCATTCCTCGAGCTCTGTTCCCATTACTTTGCGGAGTGGGGGCGGGGAGGGAGCTGTGCGAAGGTAACAAAAAAAATATGCCCTGCCGTAAGTATAGAGGTTTGTCTTGACATGTTCACTTTCACTGGCGAATACACTTCCTACAAATGCGTTGTAGCAGTTGTAGTGCAAGAGGACCAAATAAAATCGATCCCTTGTTACGTGACAGTTGGTAAGAAGGATAAATTTCCTTTCCTGTTCTAGTTCTTCAGATTTCCTCTTTTAGGTGGTGGCGATTAAGCTGCCGGCATCATTCCTCCTCCTTCCCCCTCCCGCTCCCCCACCTTCTAATCTACCTCTCTCGCTGCCTTGGAACAAGGGTGCTTGTAGGGCTTCTGAAAGTTTCTGTGCACCTTTGAGTGCGATGAAATGGGAGGTTTTTTTGCCGTTGGATGTGCATTTGTGTGCATGCAAGAAAAAGTGACAGAGAGAGAGTATGATCGTTTCACTGTTCTGTTGCGCAGAACATGCGCTTGTGTAAAGGGTGAATTTGGTGTGCACTGTGGGCACTTAGTGAGCACCGACACACTTTCGCCTGTAATGATGGCGTTGATGGTGGTGATGAGGTGCGCCCATATCGAGCCATTATTCGCTCTCGTTTGCTTGTTGCAGTTGTTGTGTATATGTATGCTGCCAGCGGGTGAAGTGCTATTCATCTGTGTAAGCATTTTTTTATGTTTTATGGGTGGATTCTTCAAAATTATTCGCCCCGAATTCCACCGGAATGATCGTGGAATGTTGCACAATGGAGAGGAATTTCTTGCACTCCAAATATTAAGCAGTGCTTGCAGAACGACCACTTATAACCCCTGCAAAGTTAAGGTTGTGAAAGGGATGCGCATAGATGATCCTGGATTTTTTCTATCCTAGTACGCTAGTATGCATGAGGAGCAATTTTTATGACTCTAGAAGTGATGTAAATTGAGCACAGATTGTCGGAAGGACGGAGGATGAAGAGGGGTATGGCCAGGAAGGTAGTTGTCGAAGCTGCTCTTTGATGAGTTCAGTTATGGTGTGAGTTTGCTTCATTGAAACCACGCAGTGCAGCACTACTTTGCAGTGCAGTCAACCCGTGTATCAGCTGTCGTTGTGCGTTATATGCTGCAACAATCGTTTGTCTGTGATGCACTCCGGATAGAGTGTACTATTTTGCGGGCAGCGTTCGGGTCGCGCACTGAACGTGTGCACCCGCAGCGACACTGCTGCCTGCTGCCCAATACGGCAACCGATAGTTTTGCATTGCATGTGTTGTGCGTGTGTGTTCCAAAGAGGCAGCGTTTCCACTTCCCACACACGCTTGACTCTCTGCGCTGGTGGTCGGTGGCGGTGGTGTTTTCTCGTCGTCAGTTTGTTCCCTTCCCACCACTGATCCCTGTGAACCCTCACTTCTCCTCTATGCTAGTCTGTGAGTAGAGTTCTTCGGGAGAAAGGAATATACATATTTTTATCGAAGGAATATACATATTTTTTCTTCGGGAGAAAGGAATATACATATTTTTTATCATTTTAGTGGAAGAGTTTTGGTAAATGTGAGTTATATAAGCTATCCCATAACCAAATGAGCCAATTTTTTGAATGTTGTTCTCTGCTTTGGAGATGCTTCTCTTTGAGCTTTCGAGATGAGCTTTTCAACTCCTCATACTTCAACGGATTCTCGTCCACTACAGCAAATACATCTTTAATTTTTCCATAACGTGCAGGATTGCTTCTGTTTCTTGTCATTCTGCGTGCATCCTCACCTCATAGTCGAGCATTTTCGTGCGACGAAAATTGGCACCTTTTCCAAAAGAGACAGTAGCAGTGTAGAAATGCGTTCCAGGGGATTTTCAGCAGGGAGTGATACTCTGCAGGAATCCTCGTTTTTGAGGATAACCTGTTTGCAAGTAGCTAACCTTGCAGGCATATATCATTTGTTCTGTTTGAATTTAAAACCATTAAGTATGATTGAACTAATATTTGTGAGCAGGTTATAACTGGCCGTTTATTGTTCGCTGATGAGATTGATACGCATCTGCAGCAAAATTGTCGAAGTCTGCATGTTCATCAGAGTGGAAAACAATTACCTGCTATTTCTCGTCTTAATCCAAATAGACAGTGATTGTTTTCCTTACAGATTTGATGCTTTCCTAATGATGCGAGGTCACACTGAAATTGATTTGAAAGCGATCTATTCAGTACTGCTGGTGTTGGTTTAAATGTCACCGTCGCCTTTGAATTAATGTGTTTTGATCATGTTTTAATTCTGTTTTAATAGAAACTGCATTGTTGCACTTCCTCTTCGATTCGATACAATAGGATTTGTGCCTCTTTTTTGAAGGGCATGTGCAATGTGAGTAGTTTCTTTGAGAGTATGGGAAGTGAACAACATGGCTGCATTTTGAAAGAGTGATGAATGCCTTTTGCAGACAGCGTCTGGCGCCGACCTTCTGGTGGGACTATGAGTTACACGATATGCCGCTGCCAGTTTTCCGTGCAGTGCTTAAGAAGCAATTCACCAATAACGCTCATCTCAACGACGTTCGGGTAATCGACCGTAAAGTTGCTGAGTGCAGGCAGGTTAGTGTTTCCCATTAAGTTCTTGGGGGCAGAGGTACGCCTCTACCCCTCTCCTTACGAGTATTTCGGCTGCGACTTTTAACATATTCTCAGACGTGCCACTAATTTTCTCGTTGTCTTTTTTCTACTCGTTTCGCACACCCGAAGCAACTACGGCACGATTCCATTCCAGGATCAACCGCTCGATTTTGCAACGAGTTCTTTATCCCTAAAAAGGGAGGTGCGCATTTATTTAGGGTCGTGTTCACGTCCGTTTTTGATTGCAGTGTTGCTACAGCATCGTTAAATGCTCACTGGAAACTTTTCGATGGTAATAAACATGAGATGTTTCTTTAGTTAATTTCCTTAAACTTAGGTAGAGCGATGAATTTTCGAGCTAATTTATTTGCTTTCTTTGAGGTTTTTTCTTTCAGTTGCGGAGTTCATTGAAAGACCACTTCGAATAATTCAAACTTATATCTCGCCTTCTATGATGATTGTTTGTAATTATCATACGCAGTCGCTGCGATTGGTTTAGGTGGTTTTTGCTAGATGTATATGGTATGTTATGCCAAGGCCGCATTGCGTTTCTTGGTTCGACGTAGCGTTCGACGACCTTCATATTGTGACACTGGTTTATTGACTCTTTGATACTCACTGAATGTGTTTGCGGCCACTAGTTGTAAGAGCAACTGTTGCCCCATTTGCGATGCGTTGAGTGATTATAGGAATGGTAAAGTGAGTAGGGGCAATTGTGCTGATCGTGTGTATTTCAGCATATGGTGGGTATTCGGAACGCCTTCTACAACGGCGATCACGTCCGTAATTACCTATTCCGCGAGAATGTGGAACCGAAGCCAAAGGATTTCCTTTCGAAGTTCCTCAGTGGAAAGGATTAGAAGAGTTCTTGTGGGCACAGATCGAGCACCATAATGTGATAATGGGGGGTTGTTTTGTCTGCACTTATCGAAACATTAGATTGTTGCTGATGTCTCAGGATGCGAATTTTTTCGAGTCTTTTAGCGCTAACAAGCGGTCTTATCGTAATAATTGCCGCTTGCTTCTACTATGTGCTTGTGAGTTTGCAGTGAGTAAAGCTTTCTTGGAAGTGACTGCTCCACTTGAAAAAATTGTTTTCGGGATTGCCAACTTATGAGTGTGCCTTATTCACCGATTTTTTAGAATGCTTGGTGTAATAGGGTTCGTGCAGCTACAGTTGCTTGAGTGAAAGTCACAAAAAGAGTTTTAGCTTATTCTTTCAAAAATAATCCGATCTGGGCTTCGAGTATGAGGCTACGGGGGATGGGAGAGGTGTCGATTTTGCTCAACATCAGCGGATGCGGTAACGAAGGAGGTAGCTTAGGCAAAGGTTGTCTGCATTGAGTAGTTAAGAACGACATGCGTATGCGGCAGCATTCACTGTCCTGTCAGAACGAGACGCTTGATGCCAGTCTGTTGTACAATTCATGTCTTGCCATCAGGAAGTAGAACAGGAATGGATGATGGACAGTAGCCTAGAGTTGAGCGTCCTGTTTGGTTTGTGCAGGTAATGCTCACCCTTGAGCAATATATGCCATCCCACCACTGCGAAGGGTGCTTAGATTGAAAACATAGTAGAACCTTTAAAGGGTCACTTGGTAAGTAGATCCTTTTCGGAAGCAAGGCGTACGTTGCTGGCGTTTGTTCTGCACCGTATCAGGTCCTCGAATTTTCGGTTAGAGGTTTCATGATCCACGATGTCTCCAGCTTTGTCCGATCACGGCTACAGAATGCGTCTTGCCCTGCTTGGTTGTGCTAAAAGGGGGCATGCAACCATGTGTGGAAGACTTGCTTCATCCTCGTCAGCTTGTACTACCTTCGGAGCGCGCTTATTCACAAACTCATCGTTCGATTCCATAGACGCAGAAGAGATACGGCGTTTTGGAAGGCTTTCTTCACAATGGGCCAACGAAGAAGATTCGTTCAAAGCTTTGCACTCTTTCAATCGGATTCGAGTGCCATGGATTGTAGACTCAATCGCAAAGGCTGATTCCCATCAGCAGGTAAGCGCCGTCTTCATTTCTTCTTTGCAAACGATTCATTTTGACATGTAACTGTTTTTTTTTTGCGATTTACTATTTTGATGGATTGGTGCTGTGAGTATGCATAAGTCGAATCGGTAGTCGTTTTTATGATATCCTTCTAATTTGACCGTGAACTGAGGTTTTCTGTTATCTGCGCATTTCCTTTTTAAGATCCATCACAATCGTTTCAAGGTTTTGAATTATAGTGAAACGAATTTGTCTTGCTGTGTCGGTATTCCGAATTTGTTTCAGGAGTAATGTAGTGAGAAAATGCATAAGTAATAAGATGCGCTGTCTTTTTTTTATTTCAGTTGAAACGACAGCGTTCGGTGATAGATCACAAAGAAAATTATTTCTACACGCAGTTGGAAATATTATGCAAGTTACTAGGTGCTCTTATTTTCATGCTGTCAAGTCTGTAACACAACGCCCCTATTAGAATGTTGCTTATGAACCGTTATTTGTATCGTTGGTGAGATGTTGAAAAAAGCAACTTTCCAAGAAGACGTAGTAACCAATAGGCGAGACTTTTATGTCTGCTAGTGTCATATGAAAACCACTATAAACTGAGAGAATCAAATTAAAGCAGAGTTTTATAAGTCTCTGAAATGTTTTCTAAAGTAATCGAGTAATAGATCTTTTCACAACTCAGATTCGTTTCAGTGTTGCATTTCTCGAATTGTTTGTTGTTGCTCCCCGAAGCGTTCATAAGTAATGTGAATGTGTTGATGCAGAATACGATGCGTTCTGCATCGTACTGAGTTTTGTGTCTCAGCCTTTCATCCGAGTTGTGCACATATGTTGACTTGCTGAGAAACAAGGGGAGGGCTGATTTTCCAATGAGTATTATAGTACTGACGGGACTTGATTTCACTGTTTTTCTTTTGCAGAAGCAATTGGCGGGTATTCGTTTGGTGGACGTAGGCTGTGGAGGCGGGCTTTTATCGATTCCTTTGGCTCGGTTGGGCGCATTGCTTTGTGGTATCGATGCCTCAGAAGAGGCAATACGCGCGGCGCGCATCGCTGTGTCGAGTGCTTTCCATGTTTCACCACCGAAAGGCGGTGAGATTCACCTCGAATGCTCAACCGTCGAAAAGTTCGCCGAAACAAATGCATCGGGTTTGTTTTGTTACTTTTTAAGTGGAGCAATTATTTAGTCCTCAGTAGTGATGACGAGATCGGGAGCTAGGCTACCAGGGAAGGAGTGCTCACACAAAACGTGCATGAGCACTTCACGGTCGAAATCCTTGAATTGAAGGAGAATGCTGCGATTGGCGGAGACTTCCGATCCCCCACAAGCTTTCACAACTGCCTTCAGAGAAAAGAGAAAGATTTTCTAAGGATTTCGCCATAGTCGAAAGTTTTTGCAAAATCCCTTAAAGCAATTTTCGGTAGCATTCAGTTGCCAAGAGCGGCTGCAAGCACCTGTTTGATGGCCTTTGATTACCAAAAAATGGCCACAGAGATCACTTGGATCATCGGCAACTGTGGAACTCGCGAAACATTCCTCGGTGGGCGCTTTATTTGTTAAAAAATGGGACGTCGGACATCGCTCGCTCACTTTGACGTAACAGATTTTGTGAATTATGTGGTTAGAATTTTTATGCCATACTTTTCATGCTTCAGAAAGTGCAATCGCTTTTACTAGGCATACCTCACAGTGGAGAGGTGCTGCAGAGCTTGGCATTTACAATATTTCAGAGACACCCGCAGTACATACGAATTTTTTTCGACTCGATTCACTTGCTTAGCTTTGTAAGACAAGTTTTGAACTCACCAAGGAATGGCCTTACGAAAAAGATGCTCTGACTTTGTAGACGGAGTCACAGCATCTTTTCTTATTTCGAGAATTTAGACCTTTTGAATTTTTCGCCGCAGGAAGCCCGAAATTGAAGAGGGATGTAAACGCATGCTGAGGAAGGAGTGGAGGGGGAGGGTATATACGTTGGGGAAAGGCGGGTCTATGGGGCAGGGTCGTTTCGAATCGGACAAGCCAAGGTAGATGTTGGCATCTGCACATATGAAGTCAAATAGATCTTTGGGATCGTTCGTGAAGTTCAGAAATAATTCATGCTTGATAAGAGACGAGGAGATCTTTACCAGCGTTTAGAAAGTCATGTAGACATCGTTTTTGGGCAGTTCGTGGCGATACAGAGTACACTTCGCAGTTGAGGCTTTGTGACGCAGATCCCCCAAGAAGGTCGTGCTTATTCCGGGTCTTTATAAAGTATGTGAGGCTTAGGTAAAGTATAAAGTGTAAAGTACGCAGATCCCATCCTTCGCTTTGCGAACTTCAGCTGCAGTTGAGCGTTTCGCGAGGATGTGGCATTATACTTGGCAGCGCCTGTTTGCGGAACTAACCCTTGTTGATATGAAGTTGAAATGGAAATTTCTGGATCGCCTGTTACATGGATTCGAGTTTCTGTCGTCTGCACAGTAACTCCATGCCAAAATTTCTCAAAGCGGAAGTAGGTTTTGTGCATCATGATTGCCGTACTACAACTGCGTTGTATTTAAATCTCGCTAAGGCAGCGATACGAAGTATTGGAGCACTTAGCACAATGATTTGCTGTCACCGGCAAAGAACGAAGTGATCGCAAATTACAAGAGTGCATTCGTTGTTTTTATCCGGTAGTTTTCATGCCTGTGTGCTATCCAAATCCGCGCAGTAGCCACAATTCTTGCCATTCGGGCCAGGTACAAGTCTCAGGACTTCGATGTTTGCATTTTTCAGTACTAAAGGATTCGGGTAGTCGCGGGGGCACTCATACTTTTTCATTCGATCGGAGGCTCTGCTGCGTCAGGGGGGAGAGTAGTTGCTTTCTGAGGTGTGTTCTCGGTTGTAGTGGCGTGCACAAAATTGAGTGGAATACGCTTGGATGATGAATGGAAAGGGCAGAAGAGGGATGCTTCGAAATGGGGCGTTGCTGAGGAACTGATATTGTTGCCTGTATGATTTGTTGTATTTGTGAGTGCATGATGTCCTATACCAGAAATTTATTTGATTCTCTCTTTTGAAAGAAAGTATGAGGCATTGAATTTATAGGATTCGACGCGGTCGTGGCGTCCGAAATTGTGGAGCATGTCGCAAACATTGACACGTTCATCGAGGCGTGCGTGCGCCTAGCGCGTGTCGGTGCTCCACTTTTCTTCACTACGATCAACAAAACGCTGGCTAGTCGGGTTTTCGCAGTTTGGTTGGCAGAGGTAGTGGTGCCTCTTCCTTTATCATCTGGTTTTTTTGCAATATAATTTGACTGGAATGATTTAGATGAAATAAAGAACTAGCATTTTCCTTCCAGATTTGGTCATACGCCGAAAGCTTCAGTGTTTTAGGAAGTAGAACTGAGGGAAGAGATATACATGGTTTGAAAATATTCGTCATTAACGATCTAGTTCGTATTTAGACTGAAGTCAGCAATATGGTAGAGTGATGGATAAATGTGAGAAATGCAAGAAATGAAAGCTATGTTATGCATATGAGAGGATAAACGCCGAAGTTTGGGAGGATTTGTTCACCTCTGTTTTGTCTTATTTCCTCCACTCCCCTTACAACTTGCTGCATTTGATATAAGATTGTCGATTGCTGCGAGTACACTGTTTATTTGAATTGCGTATTCGTTGTGTTGTCAGAGGAAACTGTTCTAACGGCGTTCGATATTCGCTTATCTCTGTTTGTTTTCTTCCGTCGATCTTCTTCGCAGCTCTTTTATCGCTATTATCTTCACATCTAAATCTTTCGCAGCTTTAGTCAGATCACTTTCGCATAGTTCGCTCTTTTTTCGGTTTCTATGGTTTCTTTACTCTGCATTTTTCGTATTTTAGCCTTCATCTCTCGTCGTCGTTTATACTCTTTTCATTTGCTTATTTTCTTGAAGTGCTTCGATATATCGGCATCGTTATCTCATCGCTTATTATTGCCAGTGATGCATCAAAGGCAATTGTTCATTGAACTGTTATTAGTGATGCCGATATTTGTCTGTATTTCGTCTAACTTCCTCCGCCCATCAATCCCCTTGACAGAACCTCGCTGTAGGATGTTCCATACTGTTCACTTGCTTTACCCGTTGGTACACCATTTTATGAGCTGTGTGATTGCATTGACTTTTCTGATAAAAGACAAGCTTGTTGAATGCATAGCGAATGGCTATTTCGTGAGATTACAGTTCGTTAAAAGGAAATGTTTCCTTGATCCTTAAGGGGAGAGGCGCTTCCCAAACGCAGAAGTGATGTTTGCGTGACAGTCATATGATTGCAGGAGGTGTTTGAGGTCGTTCCATCGGGAATACACGATTGGTCGAAATTCATTGAGCCGGAAGTGCTACGGCGTAAATTGGAGTCGAATGGTTGCGATGTTCGCCTCATACATGGCATCGCCTACAATCCATTCACCAACAAATGGTCTTGGACTGATTGCACTGCTGTCAGTTATGCACTCATGGCAGTGAAACGTTGAAGAAGCACACAAAGTGAGCTATCATCTCTAGCATTGTACAGGTCGTTATTTGATGCAGTTCATCGAGGTAGAAGCATTGAGATTTGAAGAAAATATTTTGGGAGGAGGCTATTTTGGGAGCATTGAGATTTTGGAAAATATTTTTCCCGTCGCTGGAAACATTTATGAAATTGCTGTTCACGTTGTACTTTGCGTGGAAGCGCCAAAGTGACTCGTGAAGTTTTTACAGTGCAAATCATTAAGCAACTCTTACATCTTTCTTTGGACTCACATACAGTTTAGAACATGGGCGTTGTTTTAGGGTAAAACTGTTAGGTGTTGTTGGAGGGAAGTGATGGGAAATGCGAAAGTAAAGAACCTGCGGTCTTAAAATATCCTGTCAAAGGATTGTCGTACTGTATAAATAAGGCAGCCATTTTCCCTTAGCAAATCACTGGCTCAAATTATGATTCCCCGATCTAGTATTTCATTTTAGCATACCTGTTTTGTATGCACATCATTGCAACAATGCCACTAACATAAGGAAATGCCGTAGATAAAAGTTCAAGGCGATGACGTGGGATCGGTCACCTGCATGATGCGCGTGTTGTCCAGCGTTCGGCACGCAGTTTGCAGCTCTTGCAGTGGCACTTGTTCGATTAATGCATTGTGGACGAATGAATGAGTCATTCGACATGTTTGTATATGAGTTATTTACGTTCAAATAAAATGATTCGATGCCCTCTTAAAGGTGTTTCTTCTTTTCTCTAGCCGATTGTCTCATTCGGCTTGCAATATTTCTATTGCCTATATCGTGTTTGTTGTGTATTTCTTATGCAACGGGAATAGTGCTTATGTGCACCTACATCACTCATAATCTGCATTCAAGTCTAAATGAGCGTTTCTATCCGATGTTGCATAGGTGTTTGCTGTGTCGTCAACCCATGCTCTCCGATGCACTAGCATAGTGCCATGATGTGCATGATTTTGCTAGTGTTCATATGGACTATTAGAATGCATTGTGCAGACGGTTGTCGTTTAATCCGCCGATGTAGCCTCTAATCGGGCTGAGGCAGCTGTGGTGTGGAAATTGCCGCATTTTTTGGAGGCGGATAGTGTGGAAATTCATCGGCAAATGTAGGGAATGAGGGGATGTGGCTTTCCATCTATTTCTCGAGTTGTGAATGAGCCTCACTCATTCTGCGGATCGTGGTTTATCGGTAACGATGGATGCTTTGTGATCATGCCTGTAAGATTTGTTGCTTTTTATTGGAACGTGGGTTATCCAATAGCATGCTTCTGGCGTGCATGGACAAAACCCTCTTGATTTGTTCTGAATAACAGCGCATATAGGTAGGTTTATGATGCGACGAGGTTGCGTTACTCCCACATTTCGCGTCTCATTCTGCGAGGTGGCTAGTTCAGGTGGGTGATTTTTGGTTCGTAAGGATGTGCCTGCATTCAGAAGCGACAGGTCATCCGCTTGCTCATGATACAGTTCCAACAGTTATTTTAGCTCTGTAATGACAGGTGCAGCTGTTCTGCTGTCATAACTGCTAAGTGGACGGCTGTGGGCAGGTGTGTGTATAGGGACGGAAGGCGGTGGTGCAATGCTTCCGTAAGCAAAGCTTTGATGAAGTTGGCATCGGTAATGCGTTCTATGTAAAGGTGCAATTGTTCCAAGCATGCGTAGCAAACCCCAGCAGCTCGGAGGTGAAGCACACACGCCTCAGGTAGAAGTGAATGGTGGATTTGCTTGCAATAGTGGGTAGGAGGTGGTGCATTCGCGTTTCTGTATGTGTGCGTATGGGCGCTTTTTACCTTTGGAATTGCGTCATTAGAGGCGATTACATTCAAAAATTGATGCATATTGCGCGTACTAGTGGTCAGCATTCCGGGTGTCTGTGGTAACTGCTCCAAGGCAACCAGCGTTCCGCGGGTTGTTTTGTTGTCGCAATTCAATTACAATTGGCTAGTAAAGCATCATTCATTTTTTGAATTATAATTTTAGTGGTCAGTGCGAAGAAGTTCCGGGTTGGGGGTAAGCGGATGGGAATGAGGGGAGATGCCTGAAAAATTGTGATTCAGCTTGATGGAGCGTGGGGTGGTTGGGGTTAAAGAAGGGGAGGGGGGGGGGTGTCGTTTTGCGCGAATTCTGTATATTACGTTGTAGTAGTACTTGTTCGAGGGGGAGGTCTTTGAGTAGTTAAGGAACATATGTTGGGATATATAGTATTAGCGTCTTTCGAACATTGTTGGCAGTTTAAAGTTTTTTCCGAGATCTTTCACTGGACTCGAACTTATTTTTCTGTGGAAGCGTTTGCAGTTAGCGTTCCACGTTTAAGCGGTAACGTTAATTATGATTCATAGTCTGCATAGTTCTGTCTCCGCAACGAAACTAATTAGTTCTTGCTGCCCACGTTGTTTTCGCTTATTTAGCATGCATTAATTTTTCTTGAGATCTGAGTCAGTATTGCTTGCGATGACTTGTTGTATTTTAGGCGGCGGAGGGGAAAAGAAGTCGGGATGGTTTGTGTTATTACCTGCCGTGTTTATCTGTTTAATTCAATTTCCCGAAGAGAAAGTGTGCGCAAACTAGGTGAACAAGAGCAGTTAGAATGAGCAAAAAGGCTACAAAGCAGCGGTCCAGGCTAATGGAGAGTTCAGAGTTCGAATAAAGGGTGTATGCAACAGCAAAGTTTGCGGAAATCAATGCGGACAATGTTTTTCTGGATAGTCCGGGAATCTGACATTGGAAGCCTTAAAGGAGTAGACTGCAAAAATGTGTCGACAATAAGACATGAAGGACTTCCGGTTGTGCTTGTCGCAGCCGTGTTGCAAAGCGAAAATAATGAGGCTGCAGCTTTCGGCGACTTTTCAAGAGCAGTGGAGCACCGCAACATTCAATAAAATTAAGGTGCATTACAGCACGAAGGCTATGAATATCATCTGTAGAAAAAAGGAACTTTTACTGAGCGGAGTAACATTCACAGCCTTGTGTTAGGTTGTGGATATTATTCTGTGCACCACAAGTTTTTTTTTGCGATTTTGTTTTTGTTGAGTTGAAAATATTTCCCCCTTTTTTCGTCCTATAAGATCAGATTTGGTGGGCGTATATTTCCCCATCTCCATTCATCCTCCACCATTGCTGCCGCATTCGATAGTACCATAAGCTAACAGAGCACTCGTTGTTAACCGCACATATCTCCGCAATCGGATCACTCGTCTTTGTCAGTCGTTAATGCTGTCGATTGTGTCTGTGATAAAAAATGTGATGCAGGAAAGCAAGTGTTTTCAGAGGCCGTCAGTCGCCCGTTTTTGTGCCAAAATGGACGAGGAATACGATGCCATCGTTCTAGGAACCGGTCTCAAGGTAATATTCATCTTTCTTTTTGTTGTGATGCAGTGGTTTCATTCATTCAAGGGGCTTGTACACCATTTCTACCTGACCTCCCTTATGTCGCCCTTTCAGATTCATTCCGAGGTCAAGCCAATTGAGTAGCAGGTACTCGCAGCTTGTGTGTTGAAATTAAAACCGTAAATGCTGAATGCTGGTGTTATTGAGTCGGAATACTTACGTTATTGTGGAGGTAACGGAAAGGAGAAGTGAGTAATTCGCGATGGAGTGCGGCTTGATTTAGGATATTGGAGGTTAATTAATTTCGAAAGAAGTTGAATGTGAGTTATCTACCAGTGTGCCTGTTTGATATATAGCTGGATATAGTTATCTCACATCGAAGACCGATTTTGTTTCAGGTGAAGAGGTGAGTGGATCCCCAACTTTTGCATTTAACCCCTATGATTTGAAGAGGTAATTTTGTTGCAGTGCTGCAGCGTTAACGACCCACCAATGACTATTTCTTGCTTAAATAATTTTCTCTTCACCATTATGCACAGATCATCTGCAAAACCACTGCAGAGTTTAATCGTTCGTTGTAGAATTCTTAGCAGCCACAATCGAACGTTTTCTGCATATTTCTTATACTAAGATTTCACTGCAACAATTTGAAGCCGTTACAGATTCGTTTTTACTGCATCGCTGGTATCATCTCTCTCTCTTTTCCTCTTTCTTTCTGAATTCAGTGGAAATGATGTAAAACGGCGTCGTGTTCAATAGTCTCGTTTTGTTTCGATAATTTTTGATGTGGGGTATAACTGTCGAAATACAGTGGATCGAGCTTGTTTGTTTTGTGCAGTTGAGGTATGCGTCTTGAATATACTTAATCTGAATTGATCGCAAGCAAGGTACATTGAACAGAGACGGTTGAGCACTCACTTTTTGAATCGGCCGTTCGATACTTACCCGTATTGAGCGCCTTTCCGTGGAACGTTTATAGTACATATAAATGTGGCAAACGTAACATGGCACTAAATTTGTTCCTGCCCGATCGCTGTCTGTAATTGAACTGTCAATCCACGCAACACTATAAAAGCACAATTAATTTGTCTGGAGTTGCAAGTTCGGGAGACATAGGGGGACAACAGTGGCAGATCGTTTATGTGGTAGAACCGGAAAGGCGACTAAGTCAATTTTCATATTAGATGCTTATCACTATTATTTTCCTATTTAAAAAAAATTAGTGTTTGGATAATTCATCTCATTACAGGAATGCATTCTGTCGGGAATGCTATCCGTATCGGGTAAAAAGATTCTTCATATCGACAGAAACAATTATTACGGTGGCGAGTCAGCCTCGTTGACGCCGCTAGAGCAACTCTTCGAGAAATTTCTTGGTTCGCTAGAGAATCACTTTTCTTTTGTGATTTATTTGATTGTTCAGTGTTGTGCAAAAGCGATCATCTCTTCACTAGCAAGACATCGTGTTCCGTGGAGTTGATTTTATATCGAGAGAACGTTTACAGTTTCTACTGTTTAAGAATAACTAACACGGCGATTAACCATCAGCTTCTTTTGTTCATCGCAGTTAAACGATCAGTCGACAATCCTTTGGGTCAACAGATCACGCATTGCAACATGCTCTCCCCTGATTCACTTTTCCGTTATTTTAGGACCGAACGCAAAACCATCGACAGACATGGGTCGAGGGAGGGATTGGAACGTCGATCTCATTCCAAAATTTTTGATGGCCAATGGTTCTCTCGTCAAGGTGTGTAATCTCTACTTGTGTGACTTGCTATTGCCTTAAACTCAGCGGTGATTGTGTGTCTACGAGGATTTTCTAAGTGTTAAATTGGAGAGGTTAGGTTGAATCGCTTTTATTATGCGTAATCATGGTTGTGGGGAGGGAAGGGGGGGGGGGAGGTTGAGGGTTGGAGGAGACCACTGGGTATGAGACTGCCTGAATGCTACACGCTGAGTTGACGAGCTTCGTCACTAATCCCTGTTTTCAAATGGTGCCGTTGATGACTTAGTGGAGGTCCTTTCTGCTCTTTTGGTTTCTGTGTGGAGAACAGTTACCTTTCAAATGGACTGATCTAGTGGGAGTTTAGTGTTCGAAGGTGGCGAGTAGAATGGTGTTGTGAGCTCACTTCAATTTGATTCACGCTTGAGGAACTTCTTCTCCTTCTTCCTATTCCCCGAGAGATTAACCATGAGCTTCTTTTGTTCAAAAAGTGAATCGCAATTAGGCAGTGAACGAATGACAGAGAATAGGGGTGGGAATTACAGAATGCTTGAAAAAAACATCGGGAAGAGGAGGGTTTTTGGCTTCTTTGACCCCTTCATAAGTGAGGTCAGTGTCCGTCGTTTGCAATCACTGAAGCAAAGTCATTACTACAGTCTTACCGCTCAAGTTCCAATTTAGCTGTTTAAATAAAGACGTGGGGGGAGGAGGGAGGAGTGAATCGAAGAGTCGATATGTGGTTTGATTAGGCAAGGTAGCATGATGGTTCATTTCAGCTGTTGATCCACACTGGCGTGACGCGCTACCTCGAGTTTAAGTCGATTGAGGGTTCGTATGTTTATAAAGGTGGCAAGGTATACAAGGTACCCGCCGATGAAATGGAAGCCCTTGCCACAAGTTGGTTTCTATTTCTAGCTCAATTCATCTCTATCATTTGTAGATGTTTATGTGCGGTTGCGAGTAAATCAAAGTGGATAAGATCCCAGCCATACAGAATATGAAGTTGCCTGAGATTGGACTTAATCGCCATGAGTTGTAAAAAATGGGATATGTAGTGCAACTGTAGAAACTCATATTCGCAGTGTGAACTCATTCCTGTGTAAATCCTACATTGTTTCCCTTTGTGAGATTGCTGTAGAATTTGTGTAAGGGGTTGTCAGTTGTATAATAGAAAATTACCTCGTAAGGAGGAAAGGATATGATTTTGGGTGGTCCGATTGATTTGCGTTGTTCGACAATGTGTCGTTGAGATTCGCTTCCTTCTTGCAGGTTTAATGGGGATGTTTGAAAAGAGGCGATTCAAGAAGTTCTTGATTTGGGTACAGAACTTCGACATAAATAACAAGGCGACATATGAGGGGATGGATCCCAACACTCATACCATGCAACAGGTATATATGCTGCCTTTGTTGTTCTTCCACTCGAAATTAGTCTTAGGTAAATGCGTTATTAGTCGAAAAATAGATCCATATACGCGGTCAAGTTGATGTGGTCTCAAATTGCTTTTCGGCAGGGGGCAACAAAGTGTGGGAACACTGCATTCGTTTAATCGGCTTAGCAAGCTGTTCGGCTCATATTATCCAAGATTGGAAAGTAAAAATAATTTTTTCCGAAAGTGTCGTTTATCGATGTACTAGGGCACTGCAGATTATTAATGTTTTTGACTTAAGTTTACGCGTTAGTTTAGCTGCGAGCTATAAGTGATGACTTCTTTGAGTGCTTAGAATTTCGAAGTATATGGCTTTGCTGATTAAATCAGTGTGGTGTTGGTTTTGCAGGAGAGGTTATTTAGACAGAGCTAGAAGGCGTTGCAAGGAACGTTCCTTAGTTTGTGATGTGAGAATTGAATTGAAAGATGGAATGAAATTAAAAGGGCATACTTTTACGTACTGATAAAGGTGTAGTGAATGGAGTTTCGAAAAGTTCTCAGGAATTTTGGTTTTTTTTATTCGATGTGTTCTATGTACTTCAAATTAGTTTAGAATTCCAAGTTCTTTTTTTAGAAGGGAAATTAATCTGTTTTTGCTGTTTGTTGGGGACGTGTTTGACGTTCTAATAATTAGCTGAGCAAGGCCGAATCAGTTAGCGCTACTTCATTTTCACTAAACATTCGTCTGTTTGAGGTCACCGGAGATGTGATATTTAGTTGCATGGTGAATAGTTTGCTGCTTTTTAATCAATCTTATTCGCATCTTAGGTATACGAAAAGTTCGGCCTCGATGAGAACACGGCCGATTTTACTGGTCACGCGTTAGCACTCTATCGGGATGATAAGTAAGTTTTTTTAATTGTTTAAAGCTTTGAATTTTCGGGTTAGAAGAACATAGAGGTCGATCTTTTTTCATAAAATGTATTTGAATTTTTTTTCTTGCAAGTGAGCGGATGGCATCTAAGTGTTTGAAGTGCTGTGCACGAGATGGCCGAGATGGCCTTTGACGGTTCTTTTTAGTGATATTCTTGAAATGCCATAAAGACCGTAGTTAGGTTGATGGAGTTAAACTTTCATTGCTGACTAGTGAATCACTTTGTCTTGTAATGCTGTGATCTGTTAGTAGTGCTGAATTTTAAATAAAAGACACTTTAGGGCACAATTTGAACTATTCAATAACACTGCGAGCTCTTAAATTCCTTGGGCTGTTGCAACGTTATGTTTAACGATGTTATGCACTTGTGTGATATTATATAAGCCGTAGGTATACGTCTTGCTTCACATTGGTCACAATCTTGCTTTTTAGCTATAAAAATGAATTATTTGCTCCAACGGTCGAGAAGATTCGCCTTTATTCGGATTCCCTCGCCCGTTATGGCAAATCTCCATATCTCTATCCTCTTTATGGCCTCGGTGAATTGCCACAAGGATTTGCTAGGTTCGTTGTTTGCAACAATGCTATTGTTCTTTCAGAGTTATTAAGCATGCAGAGAATTTTTCGAGCCTACTTCCGGTTATTGTTTGGACTGGTCGAATGCGGCGCGAAACCATTTGCTGCCTAACCACTGATTGCAGTTTATTGTTTCATTTTTCTTGCGGTCAAGGTTAAAAGTCTCTAAAAAGCGCTGGTCTTAGTTTCGGTTATTTTTCCTCCAATTTTTACCAGGCAGGCGCAGAGGCTTCTGTGACCCAATGAGTGAAATCGTAAAGGTTGCGAGATGTGCGTCAAACGTAGAGGTGGTAAGGAGGGAAGGGAGGGAAAGTGCTTAGGAGTTGAACCAGCAGATAATACATGTCATTCGAGTTGTTGCAATGAGTATCTTTCATTGGGCTGCACATTAGACCCATCTAGCTGCATTAATTACTGGTTTTTTGAGCAGGACTGATAACTGCAAAAGATTTCTTCGTATCGATGAGACACAATGTCTAGACTTCGTAGTGGGGTTGGTTTGGGAGATGAAGTTGGGAATGGATGACTGTGAAGGGTGACAACAGAAATCGGGAACGAAGTATCCGTCGGAGAACAGGCCGTCCCCGAGTGCCTCTTGATAGTTTTGCACTCTGTGTTCCGGAACTACTCAAAATTACTACGGGGCGTTGATCGCCTAAAACTGTTTATCGTTGAGTTTTTGGTTTTTTTGTCGTTTATCGCTTTGAATTTGTTGCTGAATTTATTGAACTTTATCTTCCTTTAATTTTTGGCTGTTGCCTTTTGATTAGGCAGTGCGGGACTATTTAAAATGCAGGGAAGCTTTATCTGAAGAGCGTAATATTCTAAAATAGAAAATGTGGTAAATTAAGCTACCAAGTATGAATAGTTGGCAGTAACTCTTAGATTCGCAGTGAATCCGAATTGTGGCAGATAAGTGTAGTACGTGTTGTATAGTGCTGTCACATGTGATTTAGGTTGAGTGCTATATATGGAGGAACGTATATGCTGGACAAGCCTGTAGACTGCATAGTGTACGAGAATGGTAAAGTAGTGGGCGTAAAGAGTGGAGACGATGTGGCGAAGTGCAAGCAGGTTTGCTGATATTACTCACGATTATCTTTGCTCCTTTTTTCCCACTCTTGTGATCTTGGCGTTTTAATGGAGTCTTTGTTTTCTGAATGAGGATTATCTAAGCGAACTTTTGCCTTTTTCGCTTTATTAAAATTCATTCCTTTCCTACGATCTAGCTCTTTTTCGTCAGCAGCATTCCCAGTTGTGTCAGCGCGATTTCAAACTAATAGTATGTTCTCGCCGACCGGCCGGCCGCATGCTTAAAGATCCAGAAACGCGGAGCAAGCGAACAGCTTTCACGGATTCATACTAAACCATCTTCCACTCTAGAAGTAAATGCATGATACTGAACGCACGCTGTCTCTCATTTTCAAACTTGAGGCGTGATTGTATCTGTGAGGTGTAGAATCAAAGAGCTAAACCATCTTCAGGTATACTGTGATCCATCATACGTTCCGGATAAAGTGAAGAAGGTGGGGCAAGTTATCCGTGCGATCTGTCTTTTGAACCATACAATTCCGAACACGAACGATGCGCAAAGCTGTCAAATAATCATTCCTCAGAAGCAAGTTGGACGTCATTATGGTTTGTTTCGTTTTCTCTTGATTTTGACGTGATCCGTTGTGTAGACACTTGTTTAGGAACTCTGCTTTGTGTTTACTGGGCTGTCGAGGTTCATATGCGGTAATCAGTGAGGATCTTTGTGAACAGAAACAAATGAGGTAATATGCAATTTGGGTGCTCGAGATTTGGATAGGGGTAAAGCGATAGAGTGGGATTTGCTACCGCACAACAGCACAAGGAGGTCGTCAACATCTACAACATTCTGACGTGTTTTGAGAGTCATCCAAGCTGAGGAGTTCTTGGACTTCCTTTGCTAAAATGGTTAGGCAGGTTTCCTTTTCCGAAACTGGTCTATGGCTGTTAGAGTTTGCGTTTTGCCGGACTTTCGCATGTTAGAATTCGCGATGAAGCATCATCTTCAGATATTTATATTTCTCTGGTATCGAATGTGAATATGGTTGCACCGAAAGGTTGGTATATCGCGATGGTTTCGACTACTGTGGAAACCGGCAACCCTGAGGCCGAGATACTGCCAGGCCTGCAGCTACTTGGACCGATCACTGAAAAGTACGTGATCCGATACGTTGCCTTTCTACGGCGTTTGTTCGCAACATCTATTTTCTTCATTATGGAGAATGAGCTCCTGTGAGTGCGGCTCTTTAGGCACCGTTCACATTCACCTTGTGTTCCCTTACTGGCCCCATTTCATTTGGAATTTTACGTCACTGTGACATGCGTGTGTCCTGTAGTTCTCTGGCCGACTATTCCATAGTTCTAGTTTGGGGACCACAAAAGCTACAGCGGCGAAATTTCGTTGTAGAAGTCTTCACCAACATAACCCATATTGTTCACTTTCATTCTCGTTTTAATGAACCATAAACATTCGAAGGGTCCGTAAAACCTACATTTGCAAATACGTCCCACAGCAAGCGTCATTGCGGCCATTTTTTTAATATTCGCGGAACGGGTTGAGCTGGTGCAGTGAACTGCAAAAAGCTTGTATCATGATAGCCTCTTCGATACTTTTCACATGTATATATTTCTGTGTTAGGCAATAGGATGAATGTGTTTTGGCAGAAACCGGCATTGAAGAAATTTCACTCTTTCATTTTTTAAGGTTTGTGCGCATCTCAGACGTGTATGAGCCGACAGATATGGGTGCTGAATCGCAGGTGTTTATTTCACGTTCTTACGACCCGACGACGCATTTCGAGACAACGTGCAAGGACGTGCTCGACATTTTCCAACGCGGCACGACCACTGAATTCGACTTCTCTAAGATCACGCATCTGTCGCTTGAAGATCAAGACTAAAATGTCTACGATACCGCGGCACCCCACGTCCCATCCTATCTCGTCTTGCGCGCTAACTGGACAGTTATAATCGATGTGTCTCTTCCTCTTTTCACAGACTTGAAGGGTTGTTTGTTGTGCAGATATGCGTTCACTCGGCTCGTTGTTGGTCATACAGATTACTGCTTTGATCGTCTCTGCGACGCTTCAGCTGTTTGCCTAGCATGGCGTGCATTGTTGGGTCTTCGTTTCCGTACATGTTAGCTTCATCTCAAACACTCGTTTCCTATCCCAAATGCCTCGTATTGTTTGTGAACAGTCGTCTTTTCGCTTGTTTCTTCATCTTCCCTGTGAATTTTAATTTATTTTGTTTTTTGTTTTAATGTGTTTTTTTTTAAATTTTTGTTTTGAAATGCCGCGTGTCGCGTTCGTCTTCTTTACTTGCGAGTGTTGTTGTGCACACAAACTTGGCTTTATCGTAAATCGTTTCCAGGCGGTGCGTGTTTTCTATCGCGTACTACAGATCACAATCGATGTTGACGTCGTGTGCTTTCGAGCTCCCCGCTATCCTTAGCCACAGATTGAAATCCTGGTATATAATGTGTGACTTTGAAAGCAGCCAACGGATAATACACAGACAGCGCTAATAATATATTTTCATTTTGAGTTGAGTATGCGAGCGGTTGGATGGCAGAATAGGTACAGCCTCACTAACGCATTTAAAAATAGCAGAATCGATACAGCAGTAAGTTCGTTTTTATGAGAAACACGTCGGTCGAACTTATTCTCAGGATTTTTCCCATCATTGAGTTACAAATCCTCTCGCTTGCCAATTAGAGAGCGTGGAAGTGGCGTGCGTCAGCGTTCGTATAGATGCGTGACTTGCAGGGGTGCACATTATAAGTGAATGAGCACGTTAAAGTAGAGAAGATCGCAGAAAACAAAGTTGCCGGTATTAACCGTGAATACACGTAAGAGTGAGTGCATGAATGGTAGATGCCAAGTGAAAATGTAACTTGTATTGTGTTTTATATAATTCGGTAGAGGAAATCCTAATGAGCGTGGAAGTGCGAGCAACTTAACGAGTCAATCCATCTGCTGGCATGTTACTTGGAAACGAACTAGTTTATCAAGAGTTGCTTTGTGCCATCGGTGCGTGGGAAAAGGATCGAGGGTGACGGGGATCGATGAATTTGAAGTAGCAGCGTAACCCGGAAATTTTCTCACGACAAGAAGTTTTCAATGAACTTTGAGGCGGAGCTGTTCCTTCTTCGAGGTAAAACCTCTTTTGAGTTACATGCATTGCTCTTTTTCGCACAGGGTTTGTGTTCGGTGCATTGTTTTGCTGAACAAAAAGTGGTAATCGATAACCCCCTCCCCGGGTAATCTGCAGGAACCGGATGTGGCAGGGTCACTGTTTTGATAAAATGCAGTTCCATTCGATTGGTGTTCACCAATGATGGAATCCGTTTGTCATTTTTTTATGGAAGACTCCGCTCTTCGTTCTATTTCGTATTGCTGACGAGTTTCCTAAATGAATGCAAGCACACGTCCATTCATTCGTTCAGAATGAAGTTGATAGGAAATAAAGAATTGAACACATTTCAAGGATGTTTCAGCTGAGGTTTTCCAGCGTTCCTAATATACCATCACGTCTACTGAACAGCCATTTCTCTGCCGTTCTATTCGGTGGAAGACTGCGTTCTTCCTCCGATTTCCCACCGTCGCTTTCTTTGTACTCTTCCAATCCAGCATTGTATAGGAAGTCACTTCCGGTGCACTCATTATTACCAACCAATTTCGTATTGCTGACGAGTTTCCTAAATGAATGCAAGCACACGTCCATTCATTCGTTCAGAATGAAGTTGATAGGAAATAAAGAATTGAACACATTTCAAGGATGTTTCAGCTGAGGTTTTCCAGCGTTCCTAATATACCATCACGTCTACTGAACAGCCATTTCTCTGCCGTTCTATTCGGTGGAAGACTGCGTTCTTCCTCCGATTTCCCACCGTCGCTTTCTTTGTACTCTTCCAATCCAGCATTGTATAGGAAGTCACTTCCGGTGCACTCATTATTACCAACCTTCTAACCTGTCAACCTTGTCTCGGATGATCGAACGCATCACATTCAGTGCCTCAAGTTTCCTTTTGCGTACCTGTAACGGCTAACACTAAGCTGCTAAATTCGCGTAATATTGCGAAAATACGGTCGCAGATGCTTACGTTATGCGAACGGTGAGCGAATGGGCCGATTGGTTTGGAAGGGTTGATGACGTTCGACGTTGCACCCTTAAGGGAACGAATGTGAATGTGAAAGCTGCACAAAGGTTGTGGGGCATGCTGTGAACTTTGTGCAGCGGAACAGCTAGCAATGTGAGGATTTCGATGGCTAAAGGTGAGCACAAACGAATAAGGACCACCCATGGTGTACGGTCTCTAAAGTGTATAAGCTTTAAGAATGGGTAAGTATAAGTTTTTGATAAGTTGTCTTCTCGTATGTCTAGAAATATGTTCATGTTTGTTTTCCAGTTTTCCGCAGTTCTCCACAACCTCTATTCCATGTTAGCGCAGCTATATTGCTCCAGCACTGCCTCGACTTTAGTGCTGCAACGTGATCTTTGATCTAATTGTCGAGATAGAAGGCAAGGGTTTTGGTGCAAACAAGTTCAGTGAAATCGCTACGAACATACATGGTTATTAATTGCTGTTCAGCAACCAGGTTGTGGCTGCTTGTGTTGGTGCGATATGGACAGGCGGGTTGTTTACAGCAAGTTTTCCCCTAGAGTGTTTTGTCTTGCAATGGATAGTAAATCTGCTTGAAAGTTCGGCTATTTAGAAAAGGCAACGACATTGTTGAGATAAAAGATACATGTGGCGCATACAGCTTGAAAGGAAACCATATTGGAAAGAGAGTCCTCCTTCCTCCGTTCAGTGGGAATATAAATGCCGCAACCATGTTTTGTATGTACGGATGTCTGATCCCATAGATGAGCTTGTTGTTTCTTGATACTTTGTCCTGGCTGCAACCTCAGCAGCAACAGCTGACAAGCGGGGGAGAGGGAGGGGAGAGCTTGGGGAGAGGAGGTATGGGAAGGCTGTCTGGCGATAATACTTTAATTATTTTTCTTGCCGTTTTTCTTCTTTGTTTTCCCTCATCACCACTTTTTCTACTTCTGTGCCAGTTGTTCAGTTCAAAAGACAGAGGAAGAGGAGGTTGGTGATTGGCCTGGTGGGATGAAACAGGATCTTTTGCGATTAACTCACCTCCTGCAAGCAGTGCATTTACAGTTTTTATTGCCCAACATCCACGTGCGATAGGATATGAAATTCTAATCTGGAAGTGCATTGGGACTGTGAGTATTTACAGGATGGAATCCAACGAGGAGTTCGACGTGTTTGCTAACGAGGTAACCCGCATCATTCGATGGTTAAGAAACGGGTGTTCGACGTTGGGATTTGCGGACCAATACTGGTGAGTTTTTCATCGTTTCCTTTGCGGTCTTTCGGTTTCGTATTGAAAGGCTGCCGAAGCTCATTCTGTGCACTGCTTTAGTTGACAGCGTCATACCATTAATGTATTTAATTAAGGCTGGCACGAAGTGTAGAGGAAAGGTAGCAGCGATACAAAAATGAGTCAGAAGAATTCAGAATGAATCTATTTCCTCAGCATAAATTTCGCTGAGTTCATTACAGTGATTATGAAGTTGAAATATGCGGGTTTGTGGACAAACAGCTGTCGCAATAAACAGCTGTCTACCTAGACAAATATGTAGTGAATAAATCGTAAGAGCTGATTGTTGATGAAGCTTCTCACACTATTACTGCACTTTAATTCGGCAAACCTACAGATTGCTAGCGCACTCCAACAAAACCTGGAGTTCTTGAATATACGTGGAACAATATTGGAGAGCTTTGATGCGGAATGCCTCGACGAAGCCGTTACCGAACAACTCCTAGCTTGCTAAATGAACAGGAAAATTTTGTCCATCTCTACATTTTCCATGTGCAAGTCTGAAGCTGCCATTGAAGGTGTGCCTTGTGTATGTTGTGTTTCGATTTGATGAAGGAATATTTCGATCAGAAGCATCGATTAGCTGTAGGTAATCGATTGGCTTTCGTTGTTCATGACTGCACACATGCATTCGATAGAACAGTACTGCACGAACTGTGACGTGATACTCTATTGGCTCCTTATAGGCAATATTCCCTTCATCTTGCTTGCTTCAGAAGGTGCCATTGATGCAACAAGGGTAGCATTTGATTCCGTAGTCAGTTCCAGATATTTACTAAAAAAGGTATCTAATATTGAAGGTCGACTGTCTTCTCTTGACGTCACATTGCGTACAATCAATTGTAGCTTTGAATTGAAACTCAGCGCTACTTTGCTCTCAGATCAGTGAGAAACGCTTTACTTATTCACGGTGATGCGGCTTGTCGAATAGCGCTGAAAACTAAGGTCACGCACGAGCTTATTTGGGATGCTGAAAGAGTTTCTATTTGGGGCGCAAGACTGCAAGGAATGCTCACGAAGGAGAACGGTGAAGATCATGTGGGTAAATGTTTTTAATCCAGTACCGTCTCCAACCTGTGATCACAAATGTGCATCCGGCTTCGTCGGAAAGGTTACTGATGCGGTGTCATTTTTATGACTGCAAATGCGCTAACTGCAGTTGTGACTCTAAGGATCAACGGAGTCTTGGCAACACAAGAAGGAAAAATGGCGTTGTGCAGGATCATGTTTTGTGAGTGTTCTTCTTTGTATAGTCAGTCGGCTGCTCACTATAATGGCAGCTCAAACAGTATGCTGCCTCAGAAACACTTAGAGGGTATTAGACACTGATCGGCCGAAATGCATCGTCACAACATTCAACGACGCAACGTAACGGACGTTGATGAAGCATGACCTCATGGTGCGTCACTGCATGGCCAACATGACTGCATTTCACAGCCATTGCTGCAAATTATCATCACCTTTCTGCTTTGTTGTCTCATTTACCTAACGCCTTTATTTTGAAGCATTTTTGACTGTGTACGTAAATGGGATTTTCCTGTTGCCTATTCGTTTTAATGATTAGTGATGACGTCATTTCGCCAGTAAAACTTCACCTGCGTATTCTATCAATTTTTAGCACTACCTGTGATTTTTTGTTTTTTTTTTTTAATTCGGGCCTTGATGTTTGAGGGTCTTTATTCAATTTTTTCATCCATCTTAACCATTTTGCTGATCATTCATATATAATTCAGCTGTATATCAGTTAGAATTAATAAAATTCAACACATTTCGTCACTGTAGAAGAGGCACAACAAGTAGAACGTTTACTGAACGATGCCATTTGTATGTGCACCACCGCAGATTTCTCTACCTATACCGCGTGGAGCTGAAATGCGGTGTGCCATTTTGTCGAATGAACTTTGAGCAGTCGGTAGCTAAATGAAAATTGCACCAGAATAGTTGCTGCGCTGTTGTGTGAAATGACGAAGAAGTGTAGAACCTTTGATATTTTGTTTTGGAATTTATCGTTTCGTGCATCATTTGGGTGTTTACAGTTACATGTACAGTTTGCGCTGAGACCCGCTTATGGAGTTATTGCTTACGCCGCCGGCTTCAATGTCTTTGATATTGGGGTAAGTGCGTTGCTTATTTGAAAATCTTTGTCGGCCAGCGTGGAAACTGAAAAGCACCGGAAAACTTGTATGCCGTACTTTTCCCTGATAGTATATCGGGACTGGCTTGTACCGTCAGAGGTATTTCGTATGAGATTGTCCGCAATGATGGCTTGCTCTGGGATAAAGCTGTAAGGAACAAATGTTCTTGTAGGATTTTTGCTGTTTAAAAAGTAGGAAGCTCTTAGATAAAGTTATAAGTAAAGGAAATGCAGTGGAGCATGCGCACGCAGTTGGAAGAGGAAGGAGTTGCATTTGGTTATTTGTTTGAATAATTTTTATATCATAAAACTTGGCTGCTAGCTGTTTATCCCAGAAGGTTTTAAATCACTTGAAAGGTGGAAGGGTAAATATGCGTTAGTAGTTGGGTCTTGTAGACGCATCATTTAGCGGAGGTTTTCAGGCGTTCGTTGATGTCTTCCGCAAGTTGAAGGCCACTTTTCTGAAGAAGGACGATGAGGGCAACTCGCCTCTTCTCATCGACATGTTTCCTGACGTAAATGTTATTAAGAAAAGATCCCATTTATTCGCTGATTTATTTTTGCATCCAGCAAGTTGACTTACGACTCCATCGAGTGTCCGCTTATGGTTCTGCTCCTTTGCTCCGCAAGTCGGGTGTACACCGCGTTCAGAGGTCGTGTAAATTGGGTTTGTTCCACTGAAGAATCCTTCGCTCGTGCCATCTTTTCTTCCTCTCCTCTAGAAGCATGTGAATATTGCAATAATAAAATGCTACAAGGGAAGAGTGTTGCCTTATGTGTGCTAAAATGATTTCAAAAAACGCTGCAATTTTTTCTTATGACTCTTCAAAATGCAAGCACAATTTCCAGTGCACAATTTTTTCTGAACCGCGTGGAATTAATTTTTATGAGACGCAAATGATTTGAATTTCAGCCGTCAGACGGGAGATGCCGAATCTTAAAGATAGAGAATGCATTGAACAAATCTGTTTGCCTGCCGCATCTTATGGTGAAGAAAGGCGCTATCGGGCTTCAGGGGAATGCGACACCCGGCTGGTAAGTAAAGGAGGGAAGAGGATTGTGGATGCTGTAAAGCTGTAAGAGGTTTGTGTATCTGATTATTTCTCCTAAAGCAGCTATTTCTCGATTCGTGGTTGCGTGTATGGTATTTCTGTATGTTTTCATGTTGTATGAAGGTTTTATCTTTAGTGTGATATGATTCTGTAAGTAATTCCGGTTCGTATTCATCGGTTTTCGGTGACGATCTCATTTCTTTTAATATCAATGCAAAGAATATTGTTGATTGTTTATCGCTGGAAGGGATGCCTTGTTCGTTTTGCAGAGTGCTGTTTTTTTTTGTTTTTTTTTGAGCTCTGAGAGTTCCCAATCATCGTAACTATTTGGTTAAATATATGGATTATGCTTTTATCTTAAGTATGCAAAGATGATAGGCGCTATGTTTAACGAAGCAGTTGTCGATGGCTGTTACATGCTGTAATTTTTCAACTGCCTTTTATTTGGCTTTTCTCTTTTTTTCTTGTCTATTGCTCGAGACAGACAAGATCTTATGTTGTTGTTGCTTCGTCCTTGATTACCTATTTTTCGATGTTTCCTGTTTCTGTGGGATATATTGGAAGTACTGCTCAGCATTTAAGTTATGAGCTACCATTTTGAGGTATTCGTCTTTGCATGTTTTCACCGATGTTTTATGGTTATCGTTTTACTTTTCGTTTTTATGATGCTTCAATGCTGTAAGTTTCAGTTTTATTCTTTGTTTTATTTCTGTTCTTGCTGCTCAGAATCATCAGTCGGTTGGGCTGTAAAGAAAGAGCTTTCAACGCATTGTTGCTCGTTTTTCAATATGAGGGAAATGGCTTTGTCATTTCACATCGTTATCCATGTTGTTGCGTTTTCTTGTTCTTGTGCTTTTTGTCTGCTTTGTTTTGCGGATAAAACACTTTGAAAAGCGTCTCGAAATTGTTTGCTGGTTCGTCAGAGTCGAGCTCAGTCTACCCAATCACTTCGAGTTCTGAGACCTTGGAAAAAATAAAGCCTCCCCATGCCTTATCTTTGAATGGTACCTTCTTTAAATTCATTCACGGTTACGTCGGGAACCTCATATGGTTGCATTCCGCCCGCTCTCTCGAAAGGTTTTTGCAAAACGGTTTAAAACAGACATGGAGGAGTGGTATTGGACTGTTATAGTGGTTCATCTGGAAAAAAACCATGTAAATTTGGTCTTACAAGTTTAACAAACCGGTGAGTCACAGGGACTACCATTTCATAAGGTCGGAACTTTCTCAACAACTTAGCAAGCTTGAGGAAGTACAACTTTGTGGCTCCTAAAGCAACCCTTGGTCTTAAAGATGTGCGTGTTTAAAAGTTCATCATAAGCTGGTCAACTGAAGTACCACGATGAGTAATCTAAACATATGAAGTCAGGCCTATAGCCGTCAATACACTGGTGGTTACTTGCCTGAGAACTCGATTACATCTGAAAAGATAACTGCTCAAAACTTTCTTTATTGGTTTGTCAGTTGGTGACTCGGAAGTGCGTCCTAGCGGTCTGAGTTTTGTGCCCATGATCCTTGACGCCAGATTAACCCAATATGGCCACATCCAACCTTGTTGGTTGGTAAGCCAGAAATTGCTACAAAAGGTCCTGAGTTTTTGAATTTTATCCTCGGGTCGAGAGTCCTTCGGTGTCGTTCCATTCATCCACTCAATACGCTAAAGGTTTGTCAACTAGTATTTGAAAAACTGTTCCCAGGGAGTCCAGTTCATCCATTTTAGTCCTTGGTCTCATGGGAAGCATCCAAGCGCGAATACACCCTTATCAGCTAACTCTTCTTGAACAAAAATTGTTTTATGAATCGTTTTCCCCTAATCCTATCTCGATGGGCATTCATTTATTCCTATCATTACAGGCATCGAACCCTTATGCTTACTCGCTATTTCGCAACTACCTGATCAGTTCTTTTTGGAATTGGCTTCTTCCCACTTCCGCAGTGGAATTCGATTGCTTTCGAACGAATTCGGGTACTCATCAGAACCTGAGAGTTTCTTGATTTCGGGCTTCTCGAATTAGTTTTTTTTTTTTGAGGGGGGGGGGGGGGGGGGG